>MU228107.1:1121758-1142634 GCA_018584345.1 Thuja plicata
TATATATAAAGACAGACAACAAAAGAATAAAATAATGACTCGCATTTCTTTAAATCTCTAATACAAAATAAAGAGTATTTAGGAGATTAATTTTTAAATTTTAAGAACATGGAATTCATCCATAAATCAATCTAAAGGTTTTGTAGGAAGCAAATTTGATTTTTGAACATTTTAATTTTTCTATAGAAATTTCAAAAAAATAAGTCTAAGTGTAGAAATCTAAATTCCAAGAACATCAAACACTTAAGGTTATTTTAACTACCATTTTGATAATGGTTAAACTACTTAAATTTAAATATGACAATATTTACAAACTATAATCTCAACTAATACATATGAAATCATAGATTTTATATAGCATGGACTAGGATAGAATAAATTTATTTATTTAAACAATGGTGTATAATCATTTATTTAAAGATAAATTTCACTATAATGATAATCAGTTTTCCTATTAAGAAAATTAATGCCTTCAATTAAGTTTTAAACTTTGATCATTAAAATAATTTAAATCTATGTTTTACTTCAACCATCGATAATTTTATTCAAGGAAATTTAATAAATATACCAACTATAATTTCTCAAATTCTCTTTTCCATTTAAAAAATGAAAAATATGAGATACAAATTGTCTAGTTGTCTCCATCTTCCACTTAAGGATAATTTGCAATCTCCTACGAACAAATGAAACCTCTTGGATGAGTATTGACCATGGAAGCTCACCTCACAACCTAGACCTTTTCAAGGTCACCCCCGAGCTTAGGGATCCAGAGTGGAATATGATACAAACAGGTATTTCACAACTCATAGAAAACACATACAAAAATATCTAGAGATAGAAAACTTCCCAACACATGGTAGAACATGAGGAAGGTCTCCAAGAGGCCTTCTTGAAAAATAGGGGTGGTGGTAGACAAAACAATAGGAGATTCCAAAGTATCAAAAATAAAATCTCAAGTCACACATGAATTTGGAATGACCATCTTCACAAGATCGAGTCATAAAATAAACCTCCTTATGCCCCCTAAAATCCCTCAGGTGATACTTGGCATCATGGGTATCATGAAACCCCATGTCTTTCCCTCCTCACATGGGAGACTCTACACTAAATTAGAGTCATTTCCTACCACCCCCTTCAAGGTTACTCTTCCCTCCCAAGAGTGAGTGTTCGTTGAAGATTCTCATTCAAAATATAATACAAATTTAATACAACATAATAAAACTCCAAAACTAAAGTTTAAAAAAATAACATAGAAATTACATAGCACTCTATTAATGGAGTTTCAAGATAATAAAATACAAAACCCATCAAGATTATTCTATAAGAAACTAACCTTACTCCGAAGATTATGGTGAATTGAAAGTTTGAGAAGAGCTATCCTTCCAAGTATCTTTCTCCCAAAGGCTCCTTCAAATATGGAATTATCTCTATGGGTAGAGAGTGGGTGAACAACCCAAGGTCTTCATAAAACCTTCCCTATAAAGGAAAGAACCTCAAAAATATCAAGAACCAATAATAGGCGAGGAGAACCTAACCATCCATTTCTTCCCACTTTCCTTCATTCTCCATGAATGGGGTTAAATGCAACTTGAGAAGAAAACATGGGTTAACTAAAACTACACAAGTCTTGAAATTTGCACAATTTTGAAAATGAGATGTTAGTGGAGCAATAAATAAGTTTAGAGGCTCATTTATGGTTGAAAATGACCCCTAACCCCTAGGGTACCAAGTTGGGTAGCTAAAATTCACCCCAGTTACCTTTTAGGGGCCTAAAGGACCCCCCTAAAATAAACCTAAAGTTAACCCACGGATTCCTAAGTTAAGTTGACCATCTAGAAACTTCTAACCTTGGGTAGGCTTGGGTAATACACTCAGGTAACCCTAGTTAAAACTACACATATTCATGGTTCACATAACTAGCCATGCCAACACTAATTCGAACACTTGCCAAATTGGCACAATATAATTAAACAAATGACAAGGATTATTCATAGTAACTTTAATTGAAATAGATACACATATGCAAACCATATTTATGAATAAAAAACTTATACAATGAGGTCCATGTTTCTTTGTATAAACAAGACCTTGGAATGCATGGAATATAACATATGATGTATCACTAGTCTTGCTTCCCCCTAACTTCCTCTAGGGTCTTCTAGCTTACTCTATTGACCTACTAGGGTTCTTCCAATAACCATATGCTCCTTAGGATTCTTATCACAAGATCCTAATCCTTTCAACTAGTGAGCACCAACATGTAGAACAAAATACTTCATGCTTCTTCCTAGACCCCAAATGGTCTTTCTTGCTTCATTTTTCTAAAATGATCCAATTGAGACAAATTGATCAAAAACCACTCCACAGAGAGAAATAGGGTTTCCAAGATTTTACTATTATCCTTTCCACCACCTGCAATTACATTTTTCATTGGAAACCTAATCGAGTTCCAAGAAACACAACAATTACCTCCCAAATAGGACTACAAGTAATTAGGCCTATTTAGGCTCTATTTCTACAATAACTCACAAAAAGTCTTAACAAGTATGGAAATAAGTGTAGGATCTAGAAACCCTTTATCAAGACAGTAGATATTTTCTAGGTCTAGGGTTCTCAAGCTAGCTGTATAGCTCTGCCTATAATCAAGGCTAAAATTTAGGGTTTCAAGGATTTCAAAGCCAGTCTAAATGAAACCTTATTCTTGCTATCAAAAATCATTAAAAAAACCTTCCCATTCAAATTGGTACTTCACAACACATAACCCTACTCCTCTCCAAGATTTTATTGAAGCTATGAATGCTTTCAATCCACAAAACTAGCTCTACAAGTACTGGTGATCCCTAGCCATGGATCACTGGCTTGCCTGGGGCATCACCTTAAAAATTAATGCCATAATTTCCTGGGGCCCTCTTTCACTATACACAATGTACATGGAGTCACCTTCCATAATCCAAGAGCCCGTGCAAGTTCCATGGTGGAGAATGGATCTATGACCCCATTTGCTCATAGTGCTCAATTCAAGACAACAATAGTACAGAAAACAAAAGATTTTATAAAAGCAACTAAATTTTTTGAATCCAACAAACTACCACCACAAGAAGTCTTATAAAAATATACATTACTCAAAACAATTCTTACAAAATTTGATTCAATCCATTAAACTATCAAATCTTCACAAAACACACAAACTATAACTGTTATTCCAATACACAGTCCGTACACACTATTAATTCAACTTTCCAACCCTGCAAAAAGCTCAAGGATGATCTTATATATTTGACCAAGGCAATCAGAAACCAATTTTAGACATTTAAGGAATTAATTCCTTCAAAGTCGCATTCTTGTCATAAATGTTGTCAATGTTTTCAATGACAACATTCACAACTTTTTGGATATGCTATCCAAACTTGGTCAAAATTTGTCTAAACTTCTCCAAACTACTAATTAAGGTGTATACACATGAAATAGGACTTATAATCCCTTTCTAGGCCAAATTTGGCACTAAACTCATAAAACACCCTATTAGACCTAGATTGGACTCAAAGGTCACAAATGACCTATCAAGACATCCTCTCACTCAACACACTAGCACTTTTAGTCCCTTTATTCACCTAGTGGTCTAGCTAGAACCACTACAAGCCAAAAAAAAACATAAAGAATACCTAGGTTACAATGCATCTTCTAGCCTACGTAGGTGCTCCTGCACCATACTCCCCCAAAAAGGAAAAGCTATGTCACTCCCATGGACAATAGATCCTCTGAAATGCCCACCTTCTTGAAGTCTGCCTCTAAAATCCATGAGGCCTTTGACTATGGTCTATCCTTCCACTGATTCAAATGTTCCATGTAGACTTTATGTCTTGTAGTCGTATTAACCCTGGAATCCAGAACTTTTTCAGCTACCAACTGAAACTTTGGAGGTAACATAGTAGCCTCCACATCATTAATGATCACTTGAATTTTTGGATTGATCCCCTCCATCGTCAACCTAAATTGGATTAATTCTTGAACATTGAACACCGAAGATATGCTCAACTCTGAGGGAAAGTCCACTTTATAGGCATTAGCCCCATATTTGGCCAAGATTTTGCAAGGTCCCACCCTTTTCATATGAAGCTTGCTAGGGACACCCTTCTATAGCCTTGATTGTTTCAAGTGAACCATTACATAGTCACCCACCTCAAACTAAACTTCTCTCCTCTTTTCATCCACCTTGAGCTTCAACTTTTAGTAACTGTCTTGGATTTTCTTCTTGAATTGTTCTTGGATCTCCTTCATAGTATGGGTGAAGTCCTCAGCATGCCCACTTCTATACTCCATACCTCTAAGATCCCTGAGCTCAAAAATACCCCTAGGGTGCATGCCATAAACTACCTAAATGGGCTTCTTCCTGTCATTCTATTCTTACTCTCATTGTAGGCATATTCTAATTAGGGAATGACTATATCCCAAGTCTGCCCATACTCCTTAGTTAGGCACCTCAAATGGTTACCCAAAGATAGATTGGTACCCAACCTAGTCCATAATGTCCTCCAAAAATGGCTCATAAACTTCACATCCCTATCTGATACTATGCTCAATGCAAGACCATGAATCCTCACAATCTCCTCAAAAAATAAATAGGCAATGTGGCTAGTATCATTAGTAGTTTTACATGGAATGAAATACCCCATTTTACTAAATCTATCAAAAACTACATAAATTCTATCATACCCCTTCTTGGTTTTTGGTAAGCCCACAATAAAATCCATACTCACACACTCCCATGGCCGGTGAGGGACTTGTAGAGGCTGATACAACCCTGCAATACTCATTCCTCCTTTTTCCTTCATGCAAACAACACACTGCTCCACATATTTGGTATCACCTTTGGACTAGATCTAATGTCTTTTTCATACCAAAATGACCACTTAGAGATCCATTATGTTTCTCTTGTATGAGATTCATCCTCATATAACCTCTTGGCACACATAACTAATTACCCCTGAATAACTGTCCATTTTGTAAACTCTAAGAACATGCTATGAAAATGGTTTTGAAATTCAACACATACCTTATATGCTTCCCCAAAGTCCCCATCTTCCTTGTATAAGTCTCTAAAACTATCAATGCCAATTCTATTTAGTTTGACTTCTTGGACTGAAAGTAACCTCCTACTTAGTCCATCTGCAACCTTATTGAGTTGCCCCTTTTTATGCTTTATAGTGAAAGTGAATGATTGCATATACTCCATCCACTTCAAATGCCCATTGCTTAATTTTTCATATGTATTAATGTAATGAAGGGCTTTTTTGTTAGTGAACGCCACAAATTCCTTAGGCAAAAGATAATGCCTCCATTTTCTTAAGGATTGAAGTAAAGCATATATTTCCAAATCATAAGAAGAATATTTCTTCTTATCCTCATTTAATTTCTCAATAGAGAAGGTGATTGGCCTACCTTCTTGACTCAATACACCCCCTACTGCCATCCTACTTGCATCACATTCAATGGTGAATAATTTCTCAAAGCTTGGCAATTGTAGGACAGGTTGAGTAGCTACTTTATTTTTCAACAACTCAAAGGATTTTGCTGCTTCTAAGGTCGACCTAAACTTAGTTTTGACCCCACCCTTAATAGTATCCAATAATGGAGAACATATCCCACTGAAGTTCCTAACAAACTTTCTATAAAAATATGCAAGGCCATGAAAACTTATTAACTCGGTGGTTGTGGTAGGTGGAGGCCAGTTTAGGATAGCAGTAACCTTGTCATAGTCCATCTTCAAAGACCCTTTGGACACTACAAAGCTGAAATACACTATTTCTTGTTTTAAGAAATCACACTTTTCAAGGTTGATATCCAATTTATCTTCATGCAATCTCTTCAATACTACCTCTACATGTCTGATATGCTCCTCTCTTATCTTGCTAAATATCAATATATCATCAAGATATACCAGCACAAACTTCCCTATGAATTCGCTGAGAACCGCATTCATGAGGCTCATGAATATGCTCAAAGCATTAGAGAGGCCAAATGCCATGACAATCCATTCATGTAAACCATCAGTGGTCTTGAATGTCATTTTCCTTTCATCACCTTCTTTCACCCTGATTTGGTGATAACCACTCTTCAATTCCAACCTGGTAAAGTACATTTCCCCTCCAAGGAAATCCATAAGATCCTCTATCCTAGGTATAGGGAACCTATACCTTATTTTGATCCTATTTATAGCCCTTGAATCTATGCATAGTCTCGATTTTCCTCCCTTCTTGGATGCCAACACAACGAGGACTGCACAAGGGCTAATACTCTTCTTGATCAAGCCTTGATCCAAGAGCTCCTATAGTTGTCTAGCTACCTCCAAATTTAGATCAAGAGTAAGCTTGTATGCTTCTTTATTGGGAAGAGATGCCCCTGACAGAAATTCTATTTGGTGACTTATTACCCTCTTAGGTGGTAGGGTTGCATGAGTGCCATCACTCACTATTTACTTGTACTTCTCAAGTAATTCTTGCACCTTCGGTGGTAATGGCTCCTTCACTTATTTTTCTTCCTCCTTGGATCTTAGCATAATGGCATACCCTTCACTCTCATCATCTTTGATATCTTTCACAAACTGGTTCCCACTACACAACATCACATTAGCAGTCTTTGAATGTGGTTCTTCATCTTCTAGTAAAGACTGAATTTTGAAAGTGTTCCCTCCTTTCTTGAAGGTGATGAAACTCTCCTTCCCATCATATACTGCCCCATTATCAAATTTCCAAGTCCTCCCAAGTAAAAAATGGCAAGCATCCATTGGTAGGATGTCACAAAGTAGTCTATCCTGGTACCTTGCAATTGAAAATTCAACCCAAGTTTTCTCATTAACCAATACACTTTGGCCTTTGTTGAGCCATGTCACTTTATCAGGATTCACATGGGGTATCTTGGCTAGCTTGAGTTTCACTACTGCCTCCTCTAAAATGATATTATCTATGGATCCAGAGTTTATAATCACTTTACAAACCTTACCAATAATTTTGCATTTGATTCTAAACAAGGCCCTCTTGTGTTTGGGATAATCCTTGATTGGTTGTCTTATCAATACTATTTTGAACATCAAGTTCTCTCCCATCTTTGAATCTAGATGGTCAATCTAAGGGGATTTGACACTTGAAGTGTCCTCATGTGTATATGATACCCTCTTGTCATTGTTTGCTGTAGAAGGTTTGTCAAGACATCTATATGCTAGATGACCTAATTTCCCACAATAATAACACTTCATGGTTGTAAAGTAAGAACTACCCCTACCTCCTCTCCATCTATTAGGTCCACCATGATTACCCCTGCCTCTATTATAGCATCCTCTTGAACTTCTTTCAGTATGCTTCTCTATCAACTTGTTCTCTCCTTATGACCTTTATTCACTACCTCTGCCTTGGTAGCCTCCTCTTTGACCTCTTTGGTCTCTCCCTTTGCCTCTATTGTTATTGTTGTTCTTGAAGCTAGAATCTCCTTTCTTCTTTTTCTTCTCTTCCACCCTTATAGCCAATTGATGACACTTCTGAATTGTAGTTGGTGTCCAAGGCTAATCTCCTCTTGGATGTTCCACTTCAATCTACCCAAGTATCTAGCCACTTTGATTGTTTCCTCTTCTTGCAATTTAGACCTTAGACACAATCTCTGGAATTACTCAGTATATGAGGCCACATCTAGGTCTTTTTGTTTCAAGTTTTGTCTATTTCTATGGAGTTGGATTTCATAATCCTCTGGAACATAATTCTCCTTCAACTTGTTCAACATGGCAATCCAATTTTCTATTGGTTGCTTTCCAATTCTTACCCTCTCATCTTGAAGGTATTTCAACCAATTCAAAGTTGACTCTCTGAGTCTAGACTTGGCCACTTTAATCTTTTGGGCTTCAGTTACATCCTCACACTCGAAATGATTCTCCATTGCTTCAATCTAGTCCATGACTGTCTCAATATCCATCTTTCCACCAAATAAAGGTATTCCTTCCAAAGCCTTTCCACTTAATGCTTTTATGGCCTTCAATAAGGGTTCCTCATTCAACACTGGGCCTGGTTTGGGGATGAAGTCTTCCTCTTAAACCTTCTTACCCCTAATACTGGTTTTAGCTTCAAAGTCTTTCTTCCTAGCAACATCTGCTAGTTCTTCCATCTTCAACCTCATTGCTTCCAAGGAACCTTCCAGGAGTCTATTTTTCTCTTTTTTTTCTTCCATGTCCTTTTCTAATTTTGAATTTTTCACCATCTTTGTAGAACCACTAGATTCCACTTCTGATATACACAATCCCAAATCTTTAACTTGCTCTGATACCAATCTAATGTATCACTAGTCTTGCTCCCCCCTAACTTCCTCTAGGGTCTCCTAGGTCACTCTATTAACATACTATGGTTCTTCTACTAACCCTATCCTCCTTAGGATTCTTATTACAAGATCCTAATCCTTTCAACTAGTGGGCACCAACATGTAGAACAAAACACTCCATGCTTCTTCCTAGACCCCAAATGGTCTTTCTTGCTTCATTTTTTGAAAATGCTCCAAATGACCCAAATTGATCAGCAACCACTCCAAAAAGAGAAATAGGGTTTCCAAGATGTTACTAGGATCCTTTCCACCACCTGAAATCAATTTTTTTGTTGGAACCCTAATCGAGTTCCAAATAACACAACAATTGCTTCCCAAATAGGGCTACAAGCAATTAGGCCTATTTAGGCACTATTTCTGCAATAACTCACAAAAATTCTAAACAAGTATGGAAAAAAGTGTAGGATATAGATACCCTTTATCAAGACACTAGAGATTTTCCAGGTCTTAGAGTTCTCAAGCTGTCTATAAAGCTCTGCCTATAATCTAGGCTAAAATTTAGGGTTTCATAGCTTTCAAAGCCAGTTTGAAAGAAACCTTGTTCTTTCTATCAAAAATCATTCAAAAAACCTTCCCATTCAAATTGGAACTTCCCAACACATAACCATACTCCTCTCCAAGCTTTTATTGAAGCTATGAATGCTTTCAATCCACCAAACTAGCTCTTCAACTGCTGGTGATCCCTAGCCATACACATAGGGCATCACCTTAAAAATGGCTGCCATACTTTCCTAGGCCCTTCCTTCACTTTACACAATTTAAATGGAGTCACCTTCCATAATCCAAGAACCTGTGCAAGTGCCACGGTGGAGAATGGATCTATGACCCCATTTGCTCACAGTGCTCAATTCAGGAAAACAACAGTACAAAAAACAAAAGATTTTATAAAAGAAAATAAAAATATTGAATGCAAAAAACTACCACCACAAAAATTCTTATAAAAATATACATTACTCAAAAAAATTCTTATAGAAGTTGATTCAATCCATTAAACTATAAGATCTTCACAAAACACACAAACTGTAACTGTTATTCCAATACACAGTCTGTACACACTATGACTTCAACTTGCCAACCCTACAAAAAGCTCAAGGATAGTCTTATCTATTTTACCAAGGCACTCAAAAATCGGTTTCAGAAAGTTAAGGAACTAATTCCTTCAAAGTTGCATTCTTTTCATAAATGGTGTCAATGTTGTCAATGACAACATTAACAACTTTTGCAACTTTTTGGATATACTATCGAAACTTGGTAAAAAGTTGTCTAAACTTCTCAAAACCACTAATTAAGGTGTATACACATGAAATAGGACCTATAATCCCTTTCTATGCCAAATTTGGCACTAAAATCATAAAACACCCTATTAGACCTAGATTGGACTCAAAGGTCACTAAGGACCTATCAAGACATCCTCTCACTTAGAACACTACACACTAGGATTTTTAGTCCCTTTATTCACTTAGTGGTCTATCTATAACCACTACAAGAAAAAAAAAAACATAAAGAAGCCCTAGGTTACAATGCATCTTCTAGCCTACCTAGGTACTCTTGCACCAACATAGGTTCCAATATTGGGTCCCCGAATTAAGTCGATGGTCAGGTATCCCTGCACACTTATTGCACACATCAGTAGGTCCAAACTAACATGATATGAAGAATAATATGACATAAATACTAAATTGCATCATAAACTATATCTTCATTTTAATTTAAATAAAATATCATGTGTTTCCTAAACCAATATCCATCACAATTGCATCCACACAATAAATCTCATAAATGACATCATCGTAAACTGAAACTGAATCAAAACATATAGTATCTCGAGTGTACCTTGATTACATAATCAGGTACTAAATATTTAACATAGGATTCAATAGATCCTAAAATATATAAGAGTGTCTATAGTCAAAGTATGTCTAAGCATATAATCATTGAAAGCATGGGAAATAAAGAAATAAAACTATAACAGTCTAATGTAGGGCTCACAGAAGATATACTATGAATTTGGTCAATGTTTAATAAATCATCAAGATTAAACTATATTTTGATCAAAATTCTATGGATGACAAAGATTCACTATGACTTTGATCAACATCCTAAGGATGGACAAGTATACACTAGTTAGAAATAGTATAGGATTTTTGGCTTGTTTTAATCTAAAACTATTTATCTCATTCTACTATGCACTGTTGTAGGCTCCTCTTTTATTGAATACAAACATGCTCACATAAATGGATATAAATCGTTGTGTTGTATAGGGGCTAGCTTAAGTCAAATGGTTTATTGTTTTTATCACCTCCATAATAGATATGATTGGCCAAAAGGGGGGCTTATCCTCAAGGATTATAGAAGCTAAATTATAATTGAAACGGAGAATTAAAAATATTATACATTAGGAAGGACAATTATGGTGATAAAATGTTCTTTAGATAAGTCCTCCAAGTTTGATAAACTAACATGATAAAATATAACATAATCAATCATGAAATTATACATAAATGTATCAGGTTATAGCTTGCTATCCAATGTGCTTAGATTTTCTCCCAATTGAATTGAATAGGAATGTTTGATTATAAGTTGGGAAACCATAAAATATTTGACCTTTTGAATGATAGTCATTTATTTAAAATAGGGTTTAAAATTTATTTTTAAGTTTCGTCCAACAAAAAATAAATAGTACAAAATTTAATATCAGAATTCGAATTGTGAAGTCCAACACTTTAATTGACTGCAATTATGGAGATTTTTTGTCCTAGACAGAGGTGGAGTTTTGAAGTCATTAAAAATATGGCTTACTAAAGGGATTCACAAGTGTTAGATTTTGTTATCATTGTTAAGTTTCAGGATAGCTGATAATTTAATATCACTCTATGTTATATATATTTTCCAAATGGAACAATCTCTCTTTCATTTATAGTGTGAATGAGGCTAGGAGAGACATGTCCCTTCATGGGAGATGTCTATTCATTATTATTTATAAGAAAGGACATGCCTCTTCCCATTAATTATAATTTAATCAATCTTATAATGTTTCTTCAGTCAAATATTAATTAAGAATGATTTAATAATTTAATATTGAATATTAAATTTCATATGATTATTAATAATATTTAAAAGTTGTTTCTCTTTGTCCCTATGGCTTGGTTTGGTGCCTTATTCAAAGTAAAGTGTTGATCAGGTTGTCTGGGTCTCTTCTGCGGGTGTTGATGTATTTGGTAGATGTCATCTCTTCACTTCCATGAATGATTGCATGGTCTCCTTTTTCCCTCTAATTATAATCTGAGAACATTTTGTAAGGGTCTCTTGTTTTCCACACTTTTGCTTCATGCTGAGAGCCTGTATCTAGGTTGTGTCATGACATGAATTTTCTGCCCTCTTTCTCAAACATGTTCATCGACAAGGATTCAGAGTTTTCTTAATAGTTCTTTCTCTGATGAGCCTCCTGAACTATTTTATTATAAATAAAATATATAAGTTTTAAGTCACTTTTTGATTAAAATAAATAAATAATAATATAACATATATATTAGATTATTATTAGTCAACATATATTATATGTATTCTAATGATCATACAACTCAAGCTAAAAAATTTAACACTCCCTGTTAGCTAGGGAGGATGATAAAACAAAATCTATAGTGGTATCTTGTGTCAAAACTTAAGACCTTCACCATAGCTATACAAAAAATCAACACTCCCTCTTGGCTAAGGAGGATAAATCAATCCAATGTCAACACTTATATGACACCTAACAACATCAACCATATGATGTAAGCACTAAAAGCATCATCCTAATGATGTAATCAATAGAAACATAGACTCAAGATGTGGATTGCCTTGATCAACGATTCTATCCACAAGCTTGATGACATGTAACTAGTTAAATGTTTGATAATGTTAAGTTGAAGATAATGCAAGGCATTAAATCAGTTAATGATTTGTATTGTCATTGATGTGAAATTGATATCATTTGTACGGTCATGTATAAAATATCAAAGACTTCAGAGAATCAATGGAACAAAGGTTATGCTTTTAGCAATACATAAAAGTTAAGTATTCACTAAGTGACAGATAACACCGACGGAGTGCACACCATCGGTAAAGTCACAATGATACCTGATGAGAAGAAGACAACATTGCCTGACGAAGCAAAACTACAGGATGCCTGACGAGCTGAAAGTAGAGTTTCTCGATGGACACAGATCCCAAAGCTAACTTGAGTCACACTGATGGAACTGATAGTTGTAACCAACAACTAACTGAAGAGTTGACCGATGGAACAGAGAGTTCATAAAATGATAAAATATCTAGCTGGCAAGAGCTAAAGATAGACTTAACTGGTTTTTTTCTATGTTTTATTTGACTAGAGTTAAGTGATTGATTTAAAGAAGATTTGTATAGTTGGCACAAAGATAACTACAAGATAAATAAGGAGTTATGCTTTAAATCAAATTGGCTGGATTGTTTTTCATGCCAAGAATCAAGAATCAAGAATCAAGAATCAAGAAATAGTGAATATCATGTCTATATAAGAGATAAGTTTAATTCATTTTCATATCACATGAAAAGGGATTAAGGGGAGTGAATAGAAAGAGGATGCTAAAAATAAACTGATGAAGAACAACTTCAAGCAGTACTGATCAATAAAGCTGAAGTAGAGCTAATGAATTCTGCAGACACTAATGCACAATGAACACATCATCATAGAGAAGAAAGTATGAAGCACAAAAGAATTTAATTGATACATTGATAAGAGAGGTAATGTACTTAAATAGATCTGAAAATCTGCAATTCAAGTTGCATTAGAAACAAGTCATTTTGTTTTAGTTTAACCATTGAAGAATCAAGTGTCTTAACAGAGTAGGACTTAATAGTCTTCTATATATTGAGGTACATCCCAAGGAGTGCCAAAAAGGTTGATTCATGAAAGTAGCATTGGATATTACTGATGCCTATTGAAAGTCTAAGAGAGAGGCTAATTCAAGGATGGTAGAATTAGATGCCTGATACTAAGTGACAACCTATATGTGTAAAATCCTGTAACAAGGTCACACTTAATAGTGTATTTGTAACCTTTAACAGGTTTGGCTCTTACTAGGGATCACTTCATAAGAGTGAAAATTTGGGTTACCGGTCCGAGTGGTTTTTTCCCTCAATAGGGTTTCCATGTTAAAAATTCATGTGTTATGTGTGTATGATTCATTTCTTTATTGTTTTGTATCTGACATAGTTAACATTGGATTTATCGATATACTCTGCATATTTACTATATTTTGGTAAATAGTAATATTGCTTATCAGTAATCAAGGAGAATAAGGATAGACAAGGAAAACCGACAGATAGTTAATCATTATAAGTATTTCATGGCATGCATCTTGTAGGGACATAATAATTTGAGGTTTATTTTATTTGTGGTTAGATTAAGGATAAGATTTTGAGACCACTAATTCACCCCCCTCCCCTCTCTCAGTTATTACTAACAATTGGTATCCGAGCTTGTGTGCTTAGAAGGGAAGTTTCAAGACCTAAGTCAAAGATCACAAGATGAACAGACAAGATGTGCCCAAGTTGAACAAAGATAATTTTTCTTCATGGAAAAGTAGGATAAGACTCCACTTATCAGGTATTGGTAATGATGTTACTCAATTCCTTGAAACTTAATATGTGTTGCCCACAGGAGCACCAATAGTTGAAAAAATGAGAGATAAGCATGAACATAATAGCATGATGATAGAGCTTGCTTCTTTACTCTTCGATGTTGAATTTGAAGATGTCAAAGAATGCTAAACTGTAAAGAAGATGTGGGACAAATTAAAACTTGTACATGGTGGTGACAAAAATGTTTTGAGAGCCAAGGCAGAAAGCCTTAGAGGAAATTTTGATGATCTCAAAATAAATAATAAAGGAGAAAACATCACTCAGTACAGCACAAGAATTAAAGAGGTCATCAATGCTATCTGAGGAGTTGGAGGTATACTGGAAGAAGATACAGTGGTGCAAGTAAAATTCTAAGAACATTACTACCTACTTATGCTATTAGAGTATCTACCATTTAAGAAATGAGAGTAGTAGAAAATATAAATGTTACTCTAGATAGTTTAATTGGAAGAATGATTTCATTTGAGATGAATAACTTTGATAATAGTGTCTTACCAAACATAGAGTCTGCATTCAAAACTTCTATGAGAATAGGTAAATCAAGTCACAAAAATACTATGAGAAAAGATAGTGATAGTGAAAGTGAAGAAAACAATCTTGATGAAATAGAAGCACTTATGGCCAGAATAATGCAGAGAGGCAAAGGTAAATACAAAGGTAAATTACCACTTGTTTTTTTTAATTGCAAAGAGATTGGACATTTTGCTACAAGATGTACTAACAGAAGAAAAGATGACATAAGTACTGACAGATCTTTTGAGAAGAAGTCTGACAAAGGTGATTACAGAAGCTACCAAAAATTAGAAAGAAGAGATACCCGAGACTATAAGGACAAAGGAAAGAAGGTCATCTACCTATAAAAATGCAAGGATGATTATACTGACACTGAATCTGATGAAGACATCGAGATGGTGTTTGTGGTTGTAAAGGATGATTCAGATGATGATGAAGAAAGGTATGTAGAAATAGCTCTCATATCTAAAATTAGAAAAAATGATGTTTGGATCATAGATAGTGGCTGCACTCATCATATGACCAGTGATAAGAAAAAGTTTGAGACTTTTGAATACTACAAGGGTGGATCAGTAAGAATGGGAAATGACACGCCTTGTCCAATTGAAGGTAGAGGAACAATAATGTTGAATAACCTGATAAAGTGTGAGAATCCTTATTGGGTAAATGGATTGAATTATAATCTATTGAGTGTTTCTCAGATAAATAATTCAGGTCACAAAGTAGCATTTGAAAACAAAAAGGTAAAGATCTTCAACAAATATGGAAATCTGATTGGTACTGGTGAGCAGACAAAAGGTAACTTATTCTATCTAAATGATACTAATTCCACTTGTTTGATTGCTACAAATGAAGACATATGGTTATGGAAAAAAATACTATGCCATGTGAACTTTGACAACAAGATAAAAATTAGCAAAAAGTGAAATTTCAGAGGCTTACCGACAATGACCAAGCCTGAAAACATCATGTGTAAAAACTGTCAAAAAAGTAAAATGATAAAGTCTAGTTTCAAAAGAAAAACCCATACATATGATGCAATTATAGAATTAGTCCATACTAATTTATGTGAACCCATGAGGACAAAGAGTTATTATGGAGATAGATACTTTATTCTCTTTGTTGATGATTACTCTAGAATGATGACAATTATATTTCTCAAAGATAAATTTGAAGCATTCAATATGTTTAAATGGTATAAGGCCATGGTAGAAAAATGAAGTGGTAAGGATCTAAAATGTTTGAGATCAGATAGAGGAGGTGATTTTATATCAGATGAATTCACTAACTTTTGTAATGAGCATGGTATAAAAAGACAAGTTTTTGCACCAAGAACACCACAATAAAATGGGATTGCTGAGAGAAGGAATAGATCAATAATTGATTGTGTGAGAACACTGATGATAGAAAAAGGCATCACAAAAAAATTCTAGAGGGAAGCTATCAGAACTGTTGTTTACACACTAAATAGAGTACAATTGAAGAAAGACACCTTATAAGCTATGGTATGGATACACACCCAATGTGAGTTATTTCAAAAAATTTGGCAGTCAATGTTATATCTTAAAAGATCATAGAAATGGAAAACTTGACTCCAAGAGTGATGAAGGAATTTTTATATGGTATTCTACTAAGAGCAAGGCTTACAAATGTCTAAAAAAATCCTCTAACAAAATTATTGAAAGTGAAAATGTAAAGATAGATGAATTTGTAGAGAAGAATGAACAAGAAAGCACTAAAGAACCAGAGGACTACAATAAGTTCACCTACAAAAAAGAACCCGACACTCTACCCTACGAAAAATGTAGAGCCCCTAAGCTACAAATCATTACTCCTGAGCATCAGGCTGCAAATATCGATGGTTAGGATAATGATCAAGATAATGTGCAAGGTGATGAAGAACAAAATGAAGATCAAAATAATGATGAAGCTGATAGACAAAGAATTGTACCTGTACTTGCAAGATATGTAAGAAGGAACCATCCAGAGGTCTAGATCATAGGAGATAAGAAAGCTAGTACAAGAACAAGAAATAAGTCTTTAAACTCAAATTGTTTAATTTGTGAGTTTGAGCCAAAATCTGTCAATGCTGCACTAGATAATAAGGAATGGATAAGTGCTATGAATGATAAGATTGAGAAAATTGAGAAGAAAAAAACATGGTCACTTGTGCCAAGACCAAATGAAAAGAATGTCACCTATACAAAATGGATATTTAGGAATAAGTTGAATGAGAATGGAGAAGTCACAAGGAACAAAGCAAGGCTAGTATGCAAAGGGTATGCACAAGAGGAAGGTATAGACTATGGAGAGACCTTCACACCCATTGCTAGGCTAGAAAGAGTAAGAATATTACTTGCTTATGTTGCATTCAAATGATTCAAGGTATACCAAATGGATGTCAAGTCAGCATTCCTAAATAGAATACTTGAAGAAGAAGTATACATTGAACAACCAGAAGGGTTTGTTGATCCAGACAAGAGGGAGATGGTACGTAGACTTCACAAAGCCTTGAATGGATTGAAACAAGCTCCAAGATCCTGGTATGAATGAATCCATTCCTATCTAATAAGTATTGGATTTGTAAGGACCAGTGAAAATAGTAATCTTTATTTGAAGGAAGATACTAATGCTAACACCTTGATTGCTGAAATATTTGTTGATGACATCATATTTGGAGGCAATGATATTATATAAAAATAATTTGCTGATGAAATGATCACAGAGTTCAAGATGTCTATGTTTGGAATGATCAAGTTCTTTCTTGTTCTACATATCATTCAACAAAGTGAAGGTATTTTCATTACACAGTCCAAATACATCAAAGAGGTCCTGAAAATATTCAAGATGGAAGATTCCAAACTAGTTGGAATACCGATGGCTACTAGATGTAAGTTGACAAAAGAAGACAAGACAACAGAGGTAAATCAGAATTTGTATAGATTAATGACTGGAAAACTCATGTATGTTGTACACACTAGACTAGATATTGCACATGCAGTGAGAATTGTTGCTAGATTTTCTACTAACCCCAGGGAATCACATATGACTATTGTAAAAATAATTCTAAGATATCTGAAGAATACTGAGGAATTTAGCTTATGGTATAGAAAAGAAGGCAAATTTGAACTTAAGGTTTTTACCGATGCTAATTGGGCTAAAAATCTTGATGAGCGGAAGAGAACAATAGGAGGAACATTCTTTATGGATGACAGATTGTCATATGGATTAGCAAGAAGTAGGGATGCATCTCATAGTCTACTACAGAAGCACAATATGTTGTTGTTGCTGCAAATTGCTCAAATATTGCATGGATCATATAGTTGCTAGAAGGTATGCATATGAAGATCTTAGAACCAGTGAATATGTATTATGATAACACCAGCGCAATAAACATTTCCAAGAATCTAGTCATGCATGCAAAAACTAAACAAATTGCCATCAAGTATCATTACTTAAGAGAACAAGTTCAAGAAAAAGAGGTGATACTTGAATATGTGCAATCCAAAGAACAATTGGTTGATATCTTCACCAAGCCATTTCCCAAGGATACATTTGATTACTTGAAAAAGAGAGTAGGGGTCAAACCATTGTCTACCAGTCAATAAAATGACTGAAGGCTACATCAGCCTACATATTCCCTAAATATCATTCATGTTGATGCAAGAAAAAAGGATGAACTTCAAAGCTACATCTATATACATAGGTATATATCAGAACCGCGCACCATAACATATTGATGTATTGCTAATGGATAAGGTAAATTCAAGGAATATATTATTGATGGAGAGAAAAGATTGCTTGACATGAATGCCATATACTTGTAAAATATTTGTTTGGCATTGATGTCAAAGGGAGAGAGTTTATCCATATTATCATAGTCTTCAGAAAAAAAAAAAAAAAGAAACATTATCCATTATCAGATTAGCCCAATAGGGAGAGATCATATCCATAGGGAGAGAGTTTGTATGAAGGAGTTAATACAAAGGAAGAGTTGCTAACAAGAGAGAAATGCATCAAATGTGAAGAACAGTCAAAAGAAATATTTTGACATAAGGAGAGGATGCAACACATAAGAACAAGAAACACAAAGAGCTACCATAATCAAATCTAAGCTAAAACAGAGCTTATTGATGGTCAGACATTTTTATCGGTTATCAAAACAAACTATTTGGTAGTTTGATGAATCTCAATAAATTGTATTTCATATTGTATTAGAAATAGTATAGTGTGATAATATAAGTTTATTGCCATCAATGCCAAAGGGAGAGATTGATGACATGTAACTGATTAAATGTTTGATAATGTTAAGTTTAAGATAATGCAAGGCATTAAATCAGTTAATGATTTGTATTGTCATTGATGTCAACTTTATATCATATGTACGGTCATGTATAAAATGCCAAAGAATTTAGAGAATCAATGGAACAAAGGTTATGCTTTCAGCAATGCATAAAAGTGAAGTATTAACTAAGTGATAGATAACACCGACAGAGTGCACACCATCGGTAAAGGAAAAGAAGAAAATCCACAGTGATACCAGATGAGCAGAAGACAACGTTCCTCAATAAAGCAAAACCACAGGATGCCTGACGAGCTGAAAGTAGAGTTTCCCGACGGACGGAGATCCCAAAGCTAACTGGAGTCACACTGAAAGAACTAACAGTTGTAACCAATGACTAACTGAAGAGTTGACCAACATAACAAAGAGTTTAGAAAATGACAAAATATCTAGCTGACAAGAGCTAAAGATAGACTTAACTGGTTGTTTTCTTTGTTTTATTTGACCAGAGTTAAGTGATTTATTTAAAGAATATTTGTACAGTTGCCATAAAGATAACTACGAGATAAATCAAGAGTTATGCTTTAAATCAAATTGGATGGATTGTTTTTCATGCTAAGAATCAAGAATCAAGAATCAAGAAACAATGAATATCATGTCTATATAAGAGACAAGTTTAATTCATTTTCGTATCACATGAAAAGGGATTAAGGGGAGTGAATAGAAAGAGGATGCTAAAAAGAAACTTATGAAGAACAACTTCATGCAGTACTAATCAATCAAGGAGAAGTAGAGCTAAGGAATTCTGTAGACACCGATGAACAGTGAACACAACATCACAAAGTAGAAAGTATGGAGCATAAAAGAATTGAATTGATACATTGATTAGAGAGGTAATGTACTTAAATAGATCTGAAAATTTGTAATTCAAGTTGCATTAGAAATAGGTAATTTTGTTTCAGTTTAACCATTGAAGCATCAAGTCTCTTAATAAAGCAATACTTAACAGTCTTCTATATATTGAGGTACGTCCCAAGGAGTGCCAAAAAGGTTGATTCATGAAAGTAGCATTGGATATGCCCGATGCCTATTGAGAGTCTAAGAGAGAGGCTAATTCAAGGATGGCAGCATTAGATGCCTGATACTGAGTGACAACCTATATGTGTAAAATCCTCTAACAAGGTTACACTTAACAGTGTGTTTGTAACCTTTAACAGGGTTGGCTCTTAATAGGGCTCACTTCAGAAGAGTAAAAATTTGGGGTTCCGATCCTAGTGGTTTTTTACCTTACCAGGTTTTACATGTTAAAAATTCATGTGCTATGTGTGTATGATTTATTTCTTTATTGTTTTGTATCTTATATAGTTAACACTAGATATATCAGTATACTCTGCATATTCACTATATTTTGGTAAATAGTAATAATACTTATCAATAATCAAGGAGAATAAGGATAGACAAGGAAAATTGACAGACAGTTAATCATGATAAGAATTTCATGGAATGCATCTTGTAGGGACATAATAATTTGAGGTTTATTTGATTGGTGGTTAGATTAACGATAAGATTTTGAGACCACTAATTCACCCCCCCTCTCAGTTATTACTAACAAAGCTGTCAGGTGGATTGCATCCATTTGTTAATCTATCCACAAGCTCTCAAGTGGATTCCCTCCATCGGCGATTCTATCAACAAGCTCTTAGGTGGATTGCCTTCATCGTCAATGGGTAAAAGCACAATAATCTGTCACCCTTTTACAAAGGAAAAGGATGACAAAACCAAAACTGTAAAACTTCAAGGGCATAAAATTCACATTTCTGTTGAGAATTTGAAGATGATGTAAACTAATGAAATGTGTCAAATAGGCTGAATTATATGCCTATAATTTTTTTNAAAAAAATTGAACCAAAATTAATATGTTTTTTGAATTTTTAAGGTCTATTTTTCATTTCGTGAAAATACTGTAAATCAGAGAGTTTACTTCCCGCCAAATCATTATAAGTAAAAAATTAGTTTTTCCTCCAATTTCATAATATGTTTTAGATGACATGTATAGCTAGTG
>MU228107.1:1142826-1166731 GCA_018584345.1 Thuja plicata
CAAATTTGTTCAATGTAATGTAATCAAAATAATATAAAAATTATATGTCGAGAATCATAATTCCGAGATCTACAAAAGGGTACTTTTAGTTTTTTGACATTGTTAAGTTTCAATGGACAAAAAACCAACAGAATTGAGAACTTGTTGATTTGGTGTGTTTTTGGAGGGGAAGTTGCCACATGGCATGCCACCTAGGTAGACTCGGCCGAGTCCCACTCGGCCGAGTCAGACTCGGCCGAGTCCTACTTGCCCTCCCATTGGCTCGCACATGAGCCAACTTGGCCACGTAGGCGCCATTCGGTGCCACGTAAACTCGGCCGAGTTAGACTGGGCCGAGTTTGACTCGGCCGAGTATGACGCGAATGAGCGCCCAAAATTGTCCTTAGGGGTGACAGATTATTGTGCTTTTACCCCAATTCTATCTATTAGCTCTTGCGTGGATTTCCTGCATCGATGATTCTATCCAAAAAATATGAGCTTTAGAGTAGATTGCCTCCATCAGTGATTCTATCCACAAGCTCTCATGTGGATTTCCTTCATCAGCAATTCTATCCACAAACTCATGAGCTTTAGAGTGGATTTCCTCCATCGGTGATTCTATCCATGAGATCTTGCGTGTATTGCCCCCATCGGGGTTTATATCCACAAACTCATGAGCTTTAAACTGGATTTCCTTCATCGGTAATTCTATCCAAAATATCTTGTGTGGATTTTATCCATTTTCGATTTTATCCACAAAATCACAAGCTTTAGAGTGGATTTCCTCCATCATTGCTTATATCCACAAGCTCTCATGTGGATTTCCTCCATCAATGATTCTATCCACAAACATAGCAGCTTTAGAGTGGATTGCCTCCTTCGGTGATTCTATCCACAAGTTCCTTAATGGATTGCCTCAATCGGTGATTCTATCCACAAGCTTCTCAATTTTTAATGTGGATTGCCTCAATCAGTGATTCTATATATAAGTTCTATCTATTATTCTCTATTTCATCCATCACAATATGTGTATCACAATAGAAGGTCAAGTTATTATAAGATCATCAACTTCCAGTAAGTTTTATAAATACAAGTGATAATCATTTGAAATTTGTCACTTCATCATGATGAACACAGGGGACAAGCCCATTAAAAATATGGAGTCACACACATGACATCCATCATGCCTCAGTGAAGAGGGTAAAAAAAAGGGATTTAACCTGGAACTTCTCTCATAGAAAATAACTCATTAAGCAGGTATTAATCTATTGATCATCCAAGATTGCTAAGATGAACTATCAGACTCCCTCTAACTCTGATATCAATCTTCTTAGCTCTTCTTCCAAATTTACCTCTGAAGAGTCAGACTCCCTCTGAAAAAAATTTCTTGTGCTTATGTCCTAAAGGTATGTTAGAGAGAGATTGTAAATAGCTTATAAACTAAAATATCTCATATGGAAATAGCAAAGATAGAAGAATGCAAGATTTTACTAGCCAATATTATAGCATAAATTTCAAACTCAATAATTCATGTACATTAATAAAACATTGGATACTTATCTTAAGTTTCAAATATTTACTTTTGTAAGGTGAGGCCATATAGGAAATATCAATTCTCATTAAAATTTTAAGTTGTTTGTGGCATACACATTGCACGAGATCATGGTGTTGTTTGTTCTATCCATGTCGATGACCTTCATGCAGAGCAACAACCTAGAGTGGATGATCACCATTTTTCTCACTCTCCACTAAGTATGGTTCAAATTGAAATGTAACATTATTTATTATTCCCCCCCACAATGTATGACTGCCACTCTTATACCATTGAACAATACTCATGTCTTCTTGTGAAATTACTTGATTGCTCCAAGAGAGGTGACACTCTATAACTAATTATTTCTTTCTAGAAAGAGAAACACTTCCTTGAATACATTCTTCTTTGTTAATTCTTGGCCACGATCATAACAAATTAACATATCTCTTTAATGAAATCCACTTTAAGGAATTTCACATAGACCCATATATAGTCTGCCATAACTTTTGAACCCCACACTTTTTTCCAATCGCTTCGATGAGATTCTTCAAAATTTGATTTTCACCAACATATCCAAAATTAAAAAAAATCCAATAGTGGATTTGTGAGATATGGTCCCTGTACTAAGAATGTATTTTTTGAGACAGTCAAACATTCACCATCGACAAACTACTATCTTACATTTGCAGTCTGGCTCTGATACCATGTTAAGTTTAAGGATAGCTAAAAATATAATAGCACACTCTATATTTTATATGTTTTCAAAATGAAACAATCTCTCTTTCATTTATATCGGAAATGAGGCTAGGAGAGACATGTCCCTTCATGGGACATGTCTATTCATTATTATTTATAAGAAAGGACATGCTCCTTCCCATTAATTATAATTTAATAAATCTTATAATGTTTTGTAAATCACAAACATTAACAATCATCAAGTGGGTTCTAATTTTATTATTTGATCATAGTTAAATTTTACATTCATAATTAAGGTTTGAAATGGAATAGGGCCCAAATAGGCTTAAAATGATCAAGGGGAAGTCATACTAAAGTAGGGGCCCAAATAGAGCATGAAATTCTTAAGTGGTAGAACTTACTAGATAAAAGTATTTTTAACATCCATTTTATTTATAGCTTAATCCCCCATCTCCAACTACTAGGGTTGACTATGAGAGGGATTTAGAATCCAAAAGAAGAGAAAAATTAATGTGTCTTTCTATCTATCTAAATAAAATAAATCTTTATTATGTCATTATGGATCACTATGGTTAGATATAAGGATTTTGATTAAAGGGTGTGACTTATGTCCCCTTCTAAGATGGATCCAAAATTCCTATTTGTTGGATATGAGTGGCTAGATTGTTAAAATTGAGAGCCACTAGTCTCTGCACTCTTTTTTATGGCTCCCAATAATAGAGAACCCTTAGGTAAATTGTCAAGGATGAAACTTAATAGTTAGGGAGAAGGGTTTGTTGTGAGGACAAGAAAGAGAAAATTATCTAAACTTATTATTCAAATATCGACACTGGAAATAAGTTGTAGGAAAGTTAAGGTGAAACACATATTGAGTCTGATATAGACATTTAATTTAGATATCTATAAATATATTTAGGTATTTATAAACATCTATATCAATGCACATACATCATGGAAAATGAGCTTGATGGAATCTGCTAGGATCAACAAAAATGAATTTAGTTACAAAGATACTAATAGTAGTAAAAGTGTTCTCATACATTACAGACAATATTTCAAATTCAAGCCAAATGAATGACAAATTTACTTGTCAAAGACTAAAATTGTTGTATGAAAATTCAACAAGTCATTCTTAAGAATAGTATTAGCATGACTACCCTTAACAAAATAGAAACTAAAAACCTCTACTAAGGTTTTGGACAACATAAAACCTGAGCCTGTGGAATCAATGATTCCCTACACATTCACAGAGCATGATTTTGCGATCGAGTTCTTCCAAATATATGTGTTATCAAAATAAAATTATCTAACCGTTTACAAGTTCTATCAAACTTCAGTATTGGTAACAATACGTCTGCTAGATGATCAAAATATTTTATCATCAAATACCTTGAGAATGAGTTTTTGAGCATGCTTGTTAAGTGGTGTATCTTTTCTCACAATATCCAAATATTCAACACTAGCATAAATTGTTGTTTGACAAAACTTTAGGCCTTATATATACTTTTTAAGAAAATAAAAAATTTAATTGAAAAAGATTGAAAATTTTTACCATACATAAAATGAATGTGAAAATAGAGTTAATAAAACAAGAATACCTCACATAAAATCACAAATTAAAATTAATAAGATAAATATTTAATTTTGAGTACTTGGTATATAGCACGTTGCATCAAGTATATAAGGTAAATTATGAAGGCATTATATTTTCCCATTAGTATACACAAGGAAAAACATGATCTACACCATCTGTTTACCCTACACTAATAGATAGGGCACAACTTGCTACCCGACGCCAAGGATACCCGATACTGCAAAGTTCAAAGCATCCTGACAAACACTATTCAGTGTTATCTGATGAAAAAAAGGTTAATGAAACCCAAAGATTAACAACAGTGCAACCTGATGGAACAAGACAGAGTGGAACACAATAGATAAAGGGAACCTCATGATCAGTTCACCAAAAGGAATGCTGATAGACTTTCAGTTCAAATCGATGACCAAGAATCGACAGTTAGTTACATCCCACAAAAAGTGGATCTAACTTTCCACGTCAGATAAATCACTGAATTTGTATTTATAGCTTCTTGATTTGATTTTAAATACATTATGTTTGGAGGAAGCAGTGTATTTAGTATTTTTTTAATTAGTTTTACTAATTTAAAACATGCAAACTAAAGATCAAGGTCAAGTTCTATACCTTGGATCTAAGAGTTAACATTGTAATGCATGATTCAAAGATAGGTAAAATACTTGTATAAATAGATGCTCAATCTATTGAGAATATTTTTTTCTCAATGAAGATTGTAGCCATGGAGAGCATCTAGAGACCAGACAAGAGAATTCATGCAGAAGGATAGAAAAGAATCAAATCAATTTCAAGAACAAGAACACATGCTACTGACGAGTAGAGAAAGGTATTAATCAATCACTTAATGTGATATTATTATTATGAGAGATTTAATGGATCTGTAATCATCAATTTTAGATTTCATATAGTCAGGTCAATCATATGTACTCATTATAATAGGTGTAGTACACATAAGAAATCCTTTCAAGAAAGGTGGACTTAACAGCCTTATTGTAAATCTCTTAACCGAGTGCACACTTAAATCAGTGTTGCTAAAGCTCTTAACAAAGTAGATCTTAACCAATCTCCACCTTAACACTCCTAACATGGTAGATCATCACAAGTGATCAATTTTAAGCCTTTATCGGCTCCCTTCCATTCTGCAGATAGTGAATTTTTGTGGGTGCCATCCCCACCGCATTTTTTACTTCCTAACACAAGTTTTCTACAATATCATATCTTGCGTTATGTGTTTATTACTTTCTTAAATGTTTCTATGAATGTTGCAAACAATTAAAGATCATGGAATAATACTACATACATAAGAAAGAACAACTACAATGGTCGGTAATGCAGTAAAGAATGATTACAAATGATGAATTGTGAAAAGTGTGAAAAGTTTTAGAGGTATTGATTCACCCCTCCCCTATTAGTACTACTTCCCATTAAGCCCAACCATTGGTATTAGAGCTAATTCTCTTCTTGAAAAAGCTTAAAGGATTAAGAGAAAAGATCATACAATGGAGAAGTACAAACTTGATAAGAATATTGAGAATAAAAAGCTTGAGATACAGATGTTCTATGAACATTATAAAGAAGCAAGAATCAAGATGAGAGAGCTGTTGGATGAGAGGAAAGGTATGGCAACCCGGAGCAATGAAAAATATTATCAAGAAGAAGAGACTCCATATTTCTTTGAATCTTCAGGATCCAATGCAAGTAATACATCAGACACATCAGAAGAGAACATCACAAATCTAAAGGAGATCAATCAACATCTGACATAGCAAATAAAGATGCTACAAATCGGTCAAGAGACCCAGATGGTGAGAATGATTGATGTGATGAGTTCTGCTAGACAAGATGAAACAGAAAAAACACTAGCCACTGATGATAGGAGGAATATTACAAAGAAACTGTAAGAAAAGGAGTTGGAAATTCAAAGACATGCTGAGCATCACCATGATCTCACAAATCATATTATTCTTATGAGTCAAGAAGAAAACATAATGAGTGTTGAACTCATTGAAAGAATACAGATCATCGGTGAAATAAGAGAAGAAAATAAAAAAACTAAAGAATGAGGTTAGAATTCAGAAACAACATAATGAAGTTATCAGAAAGGCTGAAGAGAGAAATAAAAGAATGGATCATTTTCTTGAAGGACAACAAAGAGTCAACAACAACAATGGTTTAGGCTTTACCAAAAATGGAGAATCATCAAATCAAGCAAAACCAAAGAATGTCTATGAAAATCCAAGAACAAGAAAGATGACATGCAAGCACTATGGAAAGAAAGGCCACACATCAATTGTATGCCAAGGAAAAATGAAAGTATTCCTAAATCTACATCTTCATTCATAGGATTATGTTATAAATGTAACAAGAAAGGACATAAAGCATATGAATGTAAGTCTAAGATAGAACAACCAAAGAAGGAAACCTACATGGAAAAATGTTTTCCTACATGTAAGATGAAAGGGAACACAAGTCTAGAATGCTAGAAAAATAAAAGGCAAGCATGGAACCCAAAAGGTCAACTAACTCCCTATCAACCAAAGAGAATCGGTAATCAATATGTATGGGACTACAATACATGGACAAACTATACAACATGTGGTAGATATGGTCACATTGCTACAAACTACATGAGAGCATGGACCAAAAGTTTGAGAGGCTGGTCAAATCTCAGAATGTCATGCTTACACTATCACAAAGTTGGTCATCTCAAAAAGGATTGCAAAGACCAAATGATAGAGACAAGCACATATCCCAATGGAAATACCATTAAAGATATTTGGAGGGCTAGAGACAAAATGTGGAGAAAAGCTTCAAGCAATGATGAAGCTGGACCAAGTAATGAAAATGGTGACACCCCATCCAATGGATCCAGTGACATCACCACCCCCACTTGAGCTGAACAAGTAAGTATGGAGCTGCACTAAACCAAGTCATATTTTGCATCAGTTCCATTATACAAATTGATAGATAGTCAAAATCTGCATAATAAAGATGCATATTATGTTACTTGTTTGAATTCTGAGAAAACAACCGCGTCAGTATACACATACCAAAAATCAGCGGTGAACATAATGGATGAGTTGTTTACACTTACCAGTTATTGTTGGTCAACACTTAAAATGGTTAAGTTACCAATGTAACCCGATACCCATCGATAAGAAAGCAAAATTAGAAAATTTGTCATGACAGAATACCAATATCTGTTGGTAAAAGAAAAATTATTAACAGTTGTCTCGAGCATCATCTCAAAACTGAAAATGAATTTAAAAGTCTTCCCAAGAAACTCCGTCTTCATGACCCGACGAGTCATTGAGCACTTATGACAAAGACTTAGGGAAAAAAGGCTATAAATAGATGATGGGACAACTTCATTTTGCACCTGCAATTTGAAGAGAAAGCAAGAGCAAAAATAGACCAACTGAAGAGAAGAGAGTAGAGCATCCTCAAAATTGATCCAAGCATAGAGCATATAGAACATTCATCATTATCAAGGATTGAAGTAAGTACCAAGGGCACCGAAAGATCTCTGTAGTTATTTTTCTAGAAAGCCCTAAAACTTGAAAAATGATGGCAACCATGTCAAGAACAGTTAAGATCAAAAGTGATAAAAGGTATGTAGTTAATTTGATTAAGAATAGCACATGTGTAGAGCCCAAATATAAGATATTCCCAGAGATTGCATCACAACCTGATGAAATCAGAGCATTTTTAAAAATTCCACCTAGGGTTTTGCTCATAGAAGACATTAGGTCTTATATTTACTGCAAGATCACTGATATAGGAGATCTAGAGATGGATGAAGCTTATAAGAAGATTTGTGATGCAGAAGGAAGCCTAAAGGAAGAGCATAAAAAATTATAGGTCAAAGGGATAACTAATGCCCTATATTTCCCGAGGGACTTCAAGGCCGAATGGATTAGGTTGGTGCTTAGCAGATTGCATGACCAGAAGTTTTGGTTGGATCAACCTAAACAAAAAACTAAGGATGTCCTTCACCTTGTCACTGGTTATCCATCTATTCCACCTCTAAATCATACGATGATGCTAGAGATAAAGAAAAATCTAATGGATGTAATCTTTCCAACAGGAGAGAATATTTCACCATAATCAATTCCCTCCACCTGTGAATACCCCTATGCAACCAATCTAGCCTTGTACCTCTCAACACTTCTATATGCACATAATTTCTTCTTAAACACCCATTTTCTTCCAATAGGTTTCTTTCCTTTAGGCAAAGGTACTAGGTCCCAAGTTTTGTTCATCTCCAATGAAGCCATCTCATCATCTATGGCCTCAATCCAAGAACCTGCATCTTCCATACCCATAGCCTCTTTCACAGATCTAGGCTCATTAGTGTCTGTGATCAAGGCATAAGAACAACTAGAATCTAACATAGAAAATCCAAACCTCTATGGCTGCTTTCTTTCTCTCATGGATCTCCTCAAGGGCTGAGGTTGAGGTTGTTCTACCTCTTCTTCTAAATTTTCAGAGCTTATAGGTTTCTTTCCTTTAGGAAAAGGTACTAGGTCCCAAGTTTTGTTTATCTCCAATGAATCCATCTCATCATCTATGGCCTCAATCCAGGAACCTACATCTTCCATACCCATAGCCTCTTTCACAGATCTAGGCTCATTAGTGTCTGTGATCAAGGCATAAGAACAACTAGAATCTAACATATAAAATCCAAACCTCTCTGGCTGCTTTATTTCTCTCATGGATCTCCTCAAGGGCTGAGGTTGAGGTTGTTCTACCTCTTCTTCTAAATTTTCAGAGCTTATAGAGCTCTCCTCATCATCAGATCCATCACAGTCTCTCTGTTCAGTCTTCTTAGGGGTAGGAGGCAACTGAACAACATCTTCTTTCATTTCTTTTTCATCTGGCTGTAGCACAATAGGAGAAGGTGTTAGCTCTCTAAAAATAACATTTATGCTATACAACACCTTACCAATCACAGTATCCCAAAGCTTGTATCCTTTCACACCAACACTATATC
The DNA here is from genome assembly GCA_018584345.1 of Thuja plicata. Lineage (NCBI taxonomy): Eukaryota > Viridiplantae > Streptophyta > Pinopsida > Cupressales > Cupressaceae > Thuja > Thuja plicata. The sequence goes on from MU228107.1 coordinate 1,151,620, forward strand.
CGATGAAGATACATTTTATAGCCTTGTTTTCCAACTTAGATCTTCTCTCCTTAGGCACATGTGCATAAGCTTCACAACCAAAAACACGAAGATGTCTAACTGAAGGATTCTTACCAGACCACACCTCCATGGGTGTCTTACCAACAAGAGCTGATGTAGGAGATATATTAACCAGATAGCAAGAAGTGGCCACAACTTCAGCCCAAAACCTTTGTTTGAGGCCAGCTCCACTAAGCATACTCCTAGCCTTCTCCATCAGTGTCTTGTTCATTCTTTCTACAACTCCATTTTTTTGTGGGGTATAAGGAGTTTTCTTATGTCTCTCGATCCCTCATTCTTTACAGAAATTTTCAAACTCTGCCCAACAAAACTCACCACCATTGTCAGTTCTCACACACTTAATTCTTTTACCAGTCTAATTCTCTACGAGAGCTTTAAATTCCTTGAACCAACTGAAAACTTTTGTCTTTCTTTTAAGAAAATAAATCCATGTCCTTCTACTATAATCATCTATAAAAGATACAAAATATATAGATTTGGAGAGTGAAGGAACTTTAAAAGGACCAAACACATCCGAATAAATCAGATCCAAAATACTAGAAGACTTGTGAGAACTGGAGTAAAATTTAACATGATTTTTCTTACCATAAACATAGTGTTCACAGAAGTCAAACTCGAGATTACAATCATTTATCCCCTCAACGAGGTTTTTTTTTTTCATGGTTCTGAGACCCTTCTCACCAATGTGGCCAACTCTCATATGCCACAACATTGTCTTTTTTATAGGAAGTATGCCTTCCAAAGTGTAAGCACCCTTAGGTACACTTGCTGCACTACCATCAAAACCCATTACCATAGACTTCTTCATTGTTGGTTCAGATAGTGGAGATGAAGTGACTACTTCTCTCTTCCTTGAGATAGAAGAACTATTGCACTGTGAAGTGCAAGCATCCAGCTGAAATAGGGTACCTCTCCTAGTACCTTTCACGAGCACGATAGCACCTCTAATCATCTTGCATCCATCTTTTGAAAAAAACAACTTGCACACCTGCATCATTCAGCATACTTACAAATAAAAGGTTTCGTGCCAAACCTGGGATGTGCATTACCTCGTTGATCCCCTTTACTCATCTATCAGCAAATCTGATAGTGACTCTTCCTCATCCAACTATCTCTAGGTGAGAATCATCACCCAGGTATACCTTCCCACAATCAGACTCCTCATACTTTGATAACTAACTTCGATGAGAGGTCATCTGAAAATAAGCACCCAAGTCAATCAGCCACACATCATCAGATGCATGGGTGGCTAAGTCTGGGAAAAAAGCATCGCCATCTTCTTGAGATTTATCAAAATCTGAATCCAGGATTTTTTCTTCTTCTTTGGCTCTTTGCAGTCCTTATGGAAGTTCCCAGACTTACCATATTTCCAACATGCTTCATTAGACTTTCTAGGAGTCTTAGATTTCCCACGGGATTTGGATCTACCCTTTTCAGACTTCTTGTCATTTTTCTTTCCTCTATCTTTGGATCTACCATGAACAACAAGGACTTCCTTGGTTGAACCGGAGGTCTTTCTTTGCATCTCCTTAGATAACAACAAACACACCACATCATCCATTTCAAAAGTGACAATAGTAATCCCAAGGGCCATCACAAGATGGTCCCATGAATCTGGCAAGGAACATAGAAGGGTCATACATCGATCCTCCTCCTCCAACTTGACACCGGTAGATGTCAACTATGCAATCAACATGTTAAATGCATTCAGGTGATCTGTAATGGATCCTCCTTCCTCCATTCTCAGAGAATACAAATTCTTTCTCAGGAACAATCTATTCACCAAGGACTTGGCCTGATACATAGACCCAAGCCGTGTCCATAATTTGTTTGCGGTCTTCTCCTTGAGAACATTTAGGAGAAAAAAATCTACTAGACAGAGTCTAATGAGACCCTTTTCTTTCTGATCGTTGAGATCCCAATCTTCTTGAGGCATGTTTACTAGTTTTATATCATTTGCAACTACCTCCCATACATCACGATCCATGAGCATGTCTTCCATCTTTAGTTTCAACAACTCAAAGTTTGTGCCACTGAACTTTTCCACCTCCATTTTACTATATGAAGAACCCACCATCTATTCCTGCAATAAGGTTATGAATACTCTGCAACAATACTCCCACTGAACTAGAGATTAGCTCAAAAAACCCGTACCCTAACAAATAGAACCAAAACTAGCTAGGCTCTGATACCAACTTAAAGGAAACTAAGTGTGCGGAAAACAGTTCCCTATGCTAAACTCTTGAGAAGAGGATCATGCAAATTTAGATTTAACCCTTATCAATTACAGAATGTTAATACAATTAACTTAGATGTTGCTACAATAACATGTATACATAGAAAAATGAGAATGACATAGTGATTTACCCTGGGGAAAACCTTTTGGTAAAAAATGCCAACACTCCAAAACCTGCACAATGTATTAATCAAAACTATTGATGTTTACCATTGACTTGTAAAACAAGTTCTTTCAGGAGATAATCAACACTTGAAGACAAATCTGACATCATAACAGTATTCCAAAAATACACTAACTTCTCTCTCTACGATTTGAAACCCTAAAATGCTTATATCATGTGCTTCCCATTTTAGGTCAATTTCCAAAGACAACTGTATTAGGGTTTTACCATTTTGTGGAAAAATAGGAACCCTAAACCCCATGCATTACGGAAGAGTATACAATACTCAACATGATCGGTTTCCACATGTCTCCACACGTCTTGCATGTCTTCACCCATCATCGAATCTTTCACTATTAGCTCTTACAAATATTAATGATCATCATAGGAAACCGTCATAACCATTTCAGTCATGATTACCTTACACATTGTCCAAAGTACTAACAATTGGAAAATAACCTCTACTACAAAAAGGGATGCCTAGATCGATCTAGACCAAGTTTGATCATCCCTGCCATCTTCCAAGTGGAGTGAAAACACATGTTCACTCAACTAAATGATAGAATGGATATCAAACTTAAATACATTATTTGCAAACAATTAATTACAAAACAAATAATATCAAATGTAAGGAAATATACAAGGTTGAGACACCTTGTTCCTAACAATTAAGTCTCTTGTAGACAATTTTGAATATGTTACGACTGCATACTTCCTGGAATTCAAGGAAAAGATTATGGCAAGAACAAGGATCCCTAAACAACTCTTTGAAAAACATAGGGATGAGATATGTTTTATGGTGAACACAGATTTCATGCACATTAAACCAGTTGTACCAAGAACAACTTGGTTAGCACCACTAGATTATGAAATCAACATAGATCAGGCTACAAATGCAATTGAAGCTTTGATCAATGAGCCTATTGATAGCAAACAACCAAGGTTTGGAACCTATGAAGAGGCCAGATCTAAGATGAAAAGGGGCCTAGAAATAAAGAAGACTATAAAAAAAAAGGATAAGATGGTTAAGAATCTCAAGAAGATTCTATCAGTTACAAAGGAGGAACAGGAACAACAAGAGGAAACTGATGAATAGGGCACCATCAGAGAAGAGCATGATGAACACAAAATAGATTCTAAGGAGAATGAATCTGATACACCTCCACCTCCTACAAAGAAGTAGAGGACGAGGATTCAAACTGCTAAAACTGACACCACACCTCCTAAGAAAGGTCAAGTAAGGACCTATAAGAGGAAGCAACCGACAAAAAATAAAAATAAGAAGCAAAATGTTAAGAAAACACCCCAAAAGAGGAGAAAAATAATGGTCAGAACTAAGGCTAACATAGAGGACTCTAAAGAAGATGAGCCTGATGTAGTAAAGAATAATTACAAGAATCAAACAATTGATGAGGATGCTGAATCTATTGCTGCATCTGGCACAATGAATGACAAAAGAATCAGAAAATGGGATACACTCACACCAGAGAACCAAAATAAGATACAAGAAGCCATAATAAGGGTAATGGTCAAGTACAAATATGTACCAGTTGAGTTCATCAACCAAATGCCTAAAGGGCTGGGTAATAGAATACCCCAACAGTGGTCATATGCTCTACAGACCAAGAGAGAAGCAAGGGAGAGGGTACTTGTCAAACTAATTCCTCCTAAATCTAAAATTGAAAAAATCAAAGAAATAATGAAGAAGAATTATGGTAAATTTGTAGCCAAAATAAGGGCATACAAAGTGCTAGAGGAAAAGTTCATAGAGCTGGACACAATGAATGAAGAAAAATAGAGACAACTCCTAGATCTACTAACAGATTCAATAAGTGGTGATAATCAGTTACTTCTCATTGACACACCTCATAGAGAGGAGGAGAAATACAAGGCAAGTCCTCAGCACATTGCTTTGGACAACAATGAAGATATGGAGAAAATTGACTTGGACAAAGTCAAGGATGATCTTGACATTCAAGACATCACAAATTATGACTCTGATAAAGATCCAAAGAAGAATATATTCATAACACTTAAGGATCAGGGACAACAACAAGAATTGTAGACATCAGATGGTAAACAAATTAATGTTGTTGATGAGACATTGTAGGACACTTCAGTCATGGACTTAACCAAACCAAACACTATAGAAAAGATACAAAAAGATGAGGATGTCACTGTTCTAAATGATTAAACTGATGAGCAGGATGCCACTTTGGATACAGCCTAAGCTACCACTCAAAGCAATATGCCTATATTAATGAAGGAAATCAATATTTTAGATGGTAATGATGGATCTACTTCAGAGGACACAAGAACACCAGAGGAAAAGGGTGAATCTGAAGTAAAAGACACCACTAACAATACAAAGGAAACAACTGCAGAAAAGGATGAAACCAACAATCAGAAAGATAACTCTACTGATCAAAATAAAGAAGAAACACAAACGGTAGAGGAGGACAAGCAGAAAGATAAGATTGAAGAGGAAAACAAGGATGAGATGGGGAAGAAAACAAAACAAAAATCTACAGAGACACCTGTTGGTGCCCAAAAAAATTGAATTGAATTTCCTTTGGACTTGCCAATCCAATGATGGGAAATCCAATTATTTTTGGCCAACTAACGGGAATGATCGATTATGATCCTCTTCCCCTACACTTCTGGCTCTGTAGGACCAAGGCAAGTGAACCCTCACCTGAACAGGATTTTTATAGCATATAACCTGTGTATGGAACTCAAACTTCCGTCTCTCAAAGTATGGCAAGGAACTTGAAAGTAATCTAACTGAAAGCAATATATCATGAGCTGTAAATTGAAATACTTTAAGTAATTGAAAGAATGTTTAGTAAATGTGTATGTAATTTAAAATGAACAGATATATAAGATATCACAAAACTATAAACAATGAACTGAATAACTATAATCCAAATGATGATTAGAATAGTGCCTTATTCTACCATGGGAAATAGAGTCAAGATCATTCCAATCTTATGTTCAACCTCAGAGACAGTTTTACAAGAAAACTTATCTCTTCAAAGGTGTTATGGAATGTACATGCAACCTAAAACAAATTTAGTGATATTTCAAAAGGGTAATACTTCTCAGATGACAGACCAATTGACTAAGGCCTCAATCAACAGAATTTAACCATGCAAAATGAGAAAACCAATTGAAAATATAGATTATGAATCATATCAAGAAGCATGCACATCAAACTATCACTTTGAAGAAGTTCTACTGGTTTATCTGAGGGACTAATTGTAAAATGATAATGAAACTATTACACGTGAAAGAAAAAGGACTTATCATTATTGATTTTGAAAAAATAGTACATCAAAGTCCATGTTTATACTTGTTGATCCAAAACTATCCAAATATGTGAAATTTTATTATATTGTATTCCTTCTCTTTACATTTTATATTATGTATATATGTGTGTTTGAGTGGCTTTCACACCTCTTTAAGGTGAAAAGACACAACCCTTATTAAAAAATATTTTGAAAAAACAATAAACTAACTAAAAAATAACTACCCAACTTTCGGATTTGGCTTTGGTCGAAAATCCAAAACACATCATGGAAAGCTAATATTTTTTTGGAGATAGGAAATTTGATTTCCCGAACTGGGTCGGTTTTATATTTTTAAAATTTGACCATCTTAAGCCTCTTTCGGCATCATCTTTGTAGTAGGTTGAAATTCCAACATTTTCTGAAGGCTTTGATTAGTTAGTTCAATTTATTTGTGTCATAAAGCTTCCTTCCTTTAATTTTTTTAGTATGAAGAAACTTGCTTCTTGATAATGGAATGGGATTTCTAAATTCTCAAAATTTAGGGTACCACCAGTGGCTCTTTCTGGGGACATATGCTCCTTGTGAGCATAGCAAGATTATAGCTATCTCTCGAGAAGCAAGCCAAGTATCCACAGTTAATCTGATGCAAAGTGAAATTGGGTGGCCTCAGGCCCCCCTAAAAAAGAAACAATTATTCTTTCCTCTATCGAACACATAATTCTGATCATGTAATACTTTGGATCTCTCGAATAGGATGCCACCATTCTCATGGACAATATTCATTGCTTTATTAACACACTTTGACTTTTGTTCACCCTTAGAGAAGTTAGCAAGTGCACTGTAGTCCTTTCTAAATAGAAGATCCCCATGCATTTGATAAACCCTACAAGTAACTAGATTGATCTCCTCTTCTTGGATGCCTTTACATACACAATCTTCCCTATACTCAAGATGTTGTTTCTCTTCACAAAAAGGATTTGGAGATAACTCACATTCAGGAACTTTCTCCTTATCAAAAATTTGATTAGATAAGGTGCTTGAATGATTTTTAGAACTAATCTTCAACACATTCTCCTTGTTATTTCTATTTGATTACATCTCACCTTCACATTTTTGATACAAGTTCTTCTCATAGGATGAAATAATGCATGTGTCACTTTCTAAATACACTTCCCCATACATATTTTGAGTTTCATCGTCTTGAAAATGATCACTAGTCCCACGGTCTTTATCATGATGTTGATGGACTTGATTGCATATAAAATATTCTTCAAATAATGGATTCAAGGATATAGAGAACTCAGGCATATCTCCATGAGAGATTTCATCTAAAACTTCTTCGTGTTCAAATGTTGTATGCTATTCTATTTCATCTTTGTTATTTGATTCCTAAAATTTATCATCTTCTTCATTTAGTACCCCCTGAGTATGTACTAATCCATCAAATTTCTTACTATGGTGGATTGAGAAAAAATTTACACCACTTTCTTGAACATGTTTATGATATTCAATGTCTAATAAATCTGAAAGCTCTTCTGTACTAAGGTCTTCATCCTCATCATCATGGTCATTGATACATGTCTCTATAAAATTCTCATCATGTACAGATTCCTCTTCAACTTGATCAAGATTCTCTTCCTCCATGACATCATTCTTTTCATGTATAGGAACCCTTTTAGTCTGATCAAATATTTCAATTGCATTCAAACTTGGAGTACTTGTAAATTTTTTCCTATATTCATCCCTTTCTGCCCTCAAATCTTCACATATTTGATCAAGAAAATCTAACAGTTGAGAATCATGGTAGATTCCCAAGTCAAGAAGTTTATCCATTAATTCCTTTCCAAGATGCCTAATATCTAAAGGTATTTTTTGATAAATCCTTATCATTCTCATGAACAAATGTATTGCAGATTCTCCTTCATATCTTTCCAAATTGAAGAATGTATCCAAAGGGGACATGTACAATACTTCTTCAACAATGTAATTTGGATCTTCTTCCATGCTGAAAATTTGGTCTTCATACCCTTCATAGCACATGTTGTCGTCTTCACCACTATCATCATGAAACATATAAAGAAACCATTGCTCAAACTATCTCCATGATGAGACAGACTGCGTAGGTAATGATTTATATTCTTCTTGTCCATTATTTTTTAATGACCATGAAAATAGCTTCATGGTATGATCTTCTGTATGGACCTCATTATCTCCATAAAATTTAGGAACCCTCTGTGAAAGTTGTGAAAAGAATTTATTAGAATTACATCAAAACATCCTAATATCCAAAGGCCTGGTATCAACGGGAATCAAAAACCTTTAGAACAATTGTTTAAACATTGTGTAATAGATCTTCTATTAATAATTAAAGGACAAATGCTCATCCCTTCCAAGCTATCTCCCATAGTGGAGAAATTAAAAAATTTTGACATACAGGGTCACCACTTTTTTATCGTCTTTCGAGTCTTTTCCCTCAATAGAGTCACTGACTAAAATAATTTATTAAATAGAGTCACCACCTTCTTATCAGAAGTAAAATACTTACTATCTTATGGATTCTTTTCTACCACTAGAGTCTTAATTACATCACCAGAGCTTCTAGGTAATCTTCAATGTTGTGTTTCATAGACAACTCCCCAGTAGAGTCGCCAATTTGTTGGTACCCAAAAATATTGAATTGAATTTCCTTTGGACTTGCCAATCCAATGATGGGAAATCCAATTATTTTTGGCCAACTAACAGGAATGATCGATTATGATCCTCTTCCCCTATGCTTCTGGCTCTGCAGGACCAAGGCGGGTGAACCCTCACGTGAACATGCTTTTTATAGCATATAACCTGTGTATGGAACTCAAACTTCCGTCTCTCAAAGTATGGCAAGGAACTTGAAAGTAATCTAACTAAAAGCAATATATCACGAACTGTAAATTGAAATACTTTAAGTAATTGAAAGAATGTTTAGTAAATGTGTATGTAATTTAAAATGAATAGATAGATAAGATATCACAAAACTATAAACAATGAATTGAATAACTATAATCCAAATAATGATTAGACTAGTTCCCTATTATACCATGGCCAATAAAGTCAAGATCTTTCCAATCTTATGTTCATCCTCAGAGATAGTTTTACAAGAAAACTTATCACTTCAAAGGTGTTATGGAATGTACATGCAACCTAAAACAAATTTAGAGATATTTCAAAAGGGTAATACTTCTCAGATGACAGACCAATTGGCTAAGGCCTCAATCAATATAATTTAACCATGCAAAATGAGAAAACCAATTGAAAATATAGATTATGAATCAAATCAGGAAGCATGCACATCAAACTATCACTTTGAAGAAGTTCTATTGGTTTATCCGAGGGACTAATTGTAAAATAATAATGAAACTATTACACATGTGAAAGAAAAAGGACCTATCGTTAATGATTTTTGAAAAAATAGTACATCAAGGTCCATGTTTATACTTGTTGATCCAAAACTATCCAAATATGTGAAATTTTATTATATTGTATTCCTTCACTTTACATTTTATATTATGTATATATGTGTGTTTGAGTGGTTTTCACACCTCTTTAAGGTGAAAAGACACAACCCTTATTACAAAATATTTTGAAAAAAACAATAAACTAACTAAAAAATAACTACCTAACTTTCGGATTTGGCTTTGGTGAAAAATCCAAAACACATCGTGAAAAGCTAAGATTATTTATAGAGATAGGAAATTTGATTTCCCGAACTGGGTCAGTTTTATATTTTTAAAATTCGACCATCTTAAGCCTCTGTCGGCATCATCTTTGTAGTAAATTGAAATTCCAGCATTTTCTGAAGGCTTTGATTAGTTAGTTCAATTTATTTGTGTCATAAAGATTCCTTTAATTTTTTTAGTATGGAGAAACTTGCTTCTTGATAATCGAATGAGACTTCTAAATTCTCAAAATTTAGGGTACCACCAGTGGCTCTTTCTGGGGACGTATGCTCCTTGTGAGCATAGCTCTTCATGTAGAACTTCATGCTTGCTGCGAATTATTGATTGTAGCTTGTGAGAAGTTTAAATGGGAGATTCATCTTTTAAATGTAGAGTATTTTTTAAACAGCTTTTGTTTAATTTTATAATTGTGCCAAGACATCTTCATCTCCAATAAGTGATTGAAGGAAAAGACATGGGAGTCCGCAAATTTGACATCGCAAATATGACCGTAGTGAGTTACATTTCTCTTGAAATCCTCTCAAAGCAGGTAGGTATCTAGCAAAGATTTAATGCCTATGATTGAAAATGAGCTTTTTAATCAAACAAAGTTTTTGGCTATGAAACGAAATATTTACTGATTATGTCTATTGTGACTTTCTAAAGAATCTTTATAGACATAGGTTGTTGTCAGAAACTGAAAACCATGGCCAGCCTAAAACTACAACAATTATAAGGGTGTAACCCTAAGATAAATTCCCAAGCTCATCGACTACCATCTCACTATACTCATGAATCTCACACATTGAATTCCTACAAACTAATTCATATTGAGTTACCCTTATAAAGCTCCATGAAGTTATCTATTTATCTTTGTATTGGTATAATTATTGATCATATTCTCACAAATGTTCTATAAGAAAAATCATATTTAGTGTAACAAATTTCTTACTTAGCTTAGGAAAAAAAACTTCACAAAATATTAATTCTTAAATTTTGTCACAACAAAAATAAATCTAAAAGGAAGAAAAAACATTTCATGCAAAGCACAATCTAAGACTGAGAAATTAAACTGAGATGATGAATACCCTCAATCATTTGGTCCAACTAGATTCTAAAAATATCCATTATCTCTTATGCTTTAAAATAAGTTATAGCCGAGGTACTACGTTATCTATTATAGAGGTAATAAGAAATATGCATAAAAATTTATGTTTGATTCTAGCTTAGCATAGAAGAATTTTTTTTACATAATACTATTTTTTTTTCTCTAATTCAATATCACATTATAATTTAATTTTACATTGAATCAGTAATGAATGTAAATTAATTTAAATTTTGAATTTTTATTTAATACTTGTTTTCATGGTTATTATAATTTTCATAAACTAACCTTTCTACATTGCCCATTTTTCCTTTGTAATTTATCTATTTTCTTGTTTGGGTTTAGATTAAAGTCAATAAAACATGTTGGATTTCATTCTAGAAAATTTTAACAAATTTAGTCATATATACTTGAAATAATACTTTAACTTCTAAGACTAATTAGATTTACATAAATGTGATGTAACTTATCCCATGAAAATTCTAAAGAGTTTTATAAAACTCACAGAGAAATCCAGCATCCTCATAGAATCTATAATCATCCATGATAAATATCATTTATTGAAGGTAAGAACTAATCACAAAAGAATCATTGTCTCATGAAAAAGAAAATATGAAATAATATTAAAGCATTATGTTAATGAGAATTTTGATGAAACTTATAGACATACACATAATGTTTGATAAAGGCTTGGAGAATATGTAAAAGATACTTGAGAGTAGAATGAAAAACTTTCAAAAGATAAAAAATAACTTTAGAATCTCTTTCACTTACTTTCAACTAATCTAGTCTATCTTTCTTGTGATATTGCTATCAGGATTCAACTGTGTTGTTTTAAGAGTCAAAATCATTGACCCATGTTTCATGAGTAGTAGTTCACATGAACCCGTCTCTCATGAGAATAAATGTAGCATTTAGGAATCATCACATATAGGTGATTCTCACAAAGGTTAAGCATTAGGAATTTTGAGGAGGTCACCATCCCTGTAGTACTCCAACTCGAGGGGGCTTAACTATAAATTTTCCTCCATGGTTAAACCCACTCTTCTTGCAACCCCATTTACCAAACCTTCAATAAGTGTTGTGTGTTATGAACCATTCATTAAAAACCTCCTTAAGCTCATCAATTGAAAATTAGGATATATTTTCCACATGTCAATTTGTTATATTTCTATCAATATTCAACTCCGTAGTTTTTTTAGTCAAACTCATTGACCCATGTATCATGGGTAGTGGTTCACATGAAATCATCTCTCATGAGAATGAATGGACCACTTGGAACTCCTTGCATCTAAGTCATTCTTATAGAGGTGAAGCACTGGGATTTCACGAGAGGTCACCCATCTCAGTACTTCTCCAATATGAGCGCACTTAACTACATAGTTTTCTCCATGGTTAAACCCACTATGCTTGTAACAAGATTTGTGAAACCTTAAACATGTGGTGGGCCTTATGAACTATTCATTAGAAATCCCCTTAAGCTCATCAATTGATAAGTTGGAGATATTTTCCACAACAAGCTAAATTATGATATTTCTATCAAGATTAAACTGTGTAGATGTTTGAGTAAAAATTATTGACCCATGTTTCACGAGTTGTGGTCCACATGAACCCATCTCTCATGAGAATGAATGAAATGTTTAGCACATGTTGCATCTAGGTGATGCTCATAGAGGTGAAGCACTAGGACTTCCCTGGAGGTCACCCATCCCAGTACTGCTTCAGCTCAAGCGCGCTTAACTAGGAAGTTTACTCAATGGTTAAACCCACTCTAGTTGAAACCCAATTTGCAAACCCTTCAACAATTATTGTGCCTTATGAACCATTCATTAGAAATCCTATTAATCTCATCAATTGATAAGTAGGAATTCTTTTCCACAATAAGTCAAATTATAATATTGCTATCTAGACCCAATTGTGTAGTTTTTTGAACCAAACTCATTAACCCATGTTTCAGGAATGGTGGTTAACATGAACCCAGTTCTCATAAAAATGAATCGAACACATAACAATACGAGTCCAGAATATGTTTTAAAATGAAACCAAGGCAATACTTTGTATTTTGCAAAATGATATGATTGTTGTAGGTATTGTTAGGCGAGAGAGGAATTGTAAGTCCAGTAAGATGTTGTAAATATTTTCAATTAGACACAAAAATGCCTAGTGAGGTCTATTAGCCAGTGAGGCTTTTCAAAGTTTCCAGTGAGACATTGTAAAAATAACATTGTGGTTAAGCTAGTGAGGCAATTTTTGAGGGGTTTTATTCACTAGAGGGTCTCCACTCAAGATATGAACGGTGTTATGGATTATCACTTATGTTTTTACCTTTCATATTCTTCTATCTATAACATGTCATTAAAGTTTTGAAAGTTCATTTAATCTGCATTTATCCATTTTATTTCATATAGTGAAATTGTAAATACTACTCATCTTCTTTATGGCTTCTTATGTTTATGATGCTAATCATGATTTTAATAGTCATTGTTTCATGTTGATATGAAATGTTGTTCAAAACGATCTTGGTATTCATCATAGTTCAACAAAAATATTTTGAATCCCAGTTCAGCAAAAAGTCTTTGTAATTTGAATTACTTATTTTAGTCATCATAGTATATTTGTATTGGTCTTGTTTGTCATCAAAAATAGATTGAAGGTTTTATTATGTTTTTTCAAAAATTTAGTCTGAATTTATAGGGCACTGATTCAACTCCCACGCCCTTTAGTGTCTTTCTGTACTCGAACAAAATTGTGTAATGATATAAGAATGGTGATATACATAAGAAAAGATGCAAACCCTAATAATACTATGTTTCCAATGTTCATTTACAATCACTATGATCGATATTTAACTTCAATTTCATGAAAATGTTAGTACATGATAATTAAATATCTAAAACAATTGGACAGATTACAATTCATTGAATCTTCTTTACAATTTTATATTTAAGGAATAACTAAATTATTAATAAATAATTCTCCGATTAATATAACCGATCGGGGAAATCAACAGTTAGGTGGTCTTGTCTACAGTTCTTCCCGTGCATGGTATCGACATGATATGTTTGTAAAATCAAACAAAAAAGAACTAGGGAATGCCCTTTAAAAAAAACAAAAAAAACAAACAAACAAGAACGTAGAGCAAACAGGGTGTCGAGCATATGATTAATTAAGTTAGGGAGCATGTGATGAGAAAAAATCAGATATTCGAAAAAGTTGGAATGAATGGAGTGCGAGTGAAGAACAAAGAAATATATAAGTATGGAGTGGGAGTGGAGAACAAAGAAATATATAAGCACGTTTCTCACCATGTGTCCAAAATTTAAGTATTTCTAAAACAAAATGTTTACAAAAATAAATGCTTCAACAAAGAAATATATAAGCACTTCCCATACATGGTATCGACATGATATGTTTGTAAAATCAAACAAAAAAGAACTAGGGAATGCCCTTTAAAAAAAACCAAAAAAAATAAACAAACAAGAACGTAGAGAAAACAGGGTGTCGAGCATATGATTAATTAAGTTAGGGAGCATGTGATGAGAAAAAATCAGATATTTGGAAAAGTTGGAATGAATGGAGTGTGAGAGAAGAACAAAGAAATATATAAGCACGGAGTGGGAGTGGAGAACAAACAAATATATAAGCACGTTTTTCACCATGTATCTAAAATTTAAGCATTTTTAAAACAAAATTGTTAGAAAAATAAATGTTTCAACAAAGAAATATATAAGCACGTTTCTCACCATGTATCGAAAATTTAAATATTTTCTAAAACAAAATGTTTAGAAAAATAAATGCTTCAATCAAAATATTGTCAATGAGCATAACAAGGAACTAATATAGAGTTGTAATTGCGCTTTTGCTAAATAAATTGGAATTGGTAATGAAAACTCATCCTTTCTTTAATCAGTTCATTATTTGATGGTTACTAGGTTGATTTATGCGTTCAAGTAAAACTAAGTTTTCCATTTTAGGGATTCAGATAGTAAATTTCCTATTCACTAGAGTCTTCCTTAACAGATTTACTGATGATATATGCAAGTTGCTTTAATCCAGGTTATCGGTCGGAGGCCAAGATATCTTGAGCTTCCTCTTCGTATTTGAATTGGTACTTTTTGGAGTCGTCAGCAGACCATACAAATATTCCCTCAAGTTTCCCTCTTTTCTTCAACTCTTTACACGCGTCAAAGAATCCCTTATCTGGTTGGAGGCCATCTGAACCGCTATCTGTAGTGAAGCTGCTCAATAATTTCCCACCCTTGTAATTAGAGGCTTGAGTGTCGAAATACTTGAGAAATTGCTTGACAGTGGTACTCTTATCGTAAGCATAGAACTGAAAATTTACGTAGTCAATGAATCGACCATATTTGTTCCACAGTGCCTTATAATGAGACTGAACTGGGCCTTCATCTTCATACGGAGCAATGGACGCCATGGAGATGACCTTTTTCTTCTTCAGCTGTTCGATCAATTCCCCAACACACTCAGAAAATGTATTGGGATCAGAATGGTCGAAATGCTCGTAGTCGATGTCGATGCCATCCAGATGGTATTCTTTGATTATCT
>MU228107.1:1166831-1182725 GCA_018584345.1 Thuja plicata
CACTTCATGACCTTTCACTCCCTATTGAGTATATTGAGCTTATCCATACAAGAAAAATCCCCATTTGAAGAGATATCATGGGAAGGAGTAGCATTTAGAGAAACATTAGCATCAAGATTTTTAGAAGACATAGCTAATAAAACAACAAAACCCTTCATGTTTTTTGGAAGACTTTGCTAATAAGTTATTTGAACCAAAATTTGTAAATATATTTAAGCATTTGAAATAATATCAACTACGAAAGCTAGGAGTTCGATATTTTCAACCAGTTTGTAATGCTTATAAGCATCTACATGATTACCAGAGAATATAGCACATGGATTTTCATGATAAACTTGCATGATTTCTAGGTGTTTTATGTCCCTTTTTCTTTTCTTATTTCATTAGGTAAGATGCCTAGTTGTAGTAAAGCTGGAGTTTTGTATAGAGGAGGTGATATGCTTGATGATAGCAATCGATTGGAACCCATCAATTCTAACGATCTTAGAAGAAATGCAGTCATTTGGAGTATCTTGAGAAAGGAAGGGGTTATGCCTATTTTGAAAGGCTTCATCACTTTGATTTGAAGGCTTCTAAGGGTTTTCAAATAATTAGAAGAATGGAAAGGTCATTATGCCAAGACACAAGTAGGATATCACTAATGACTTGATTTCTCATGTTATGGGGCTTCCTGTGGATGGAAAGAAGAGTTTTAGAAGTTGAAAGGATTCAGATATGATGGGGGACAAATTTGTGGAGAAAAATGAAGCCAAAAACTATAATTCATTAAACAATACAATTGACTTATTCTTCCTTAGCAGTGAATCCAAGAGAAAGTAGTAATGCATTGGCATAAAAGAAACTCTTAATCGAAGCTATCAACATGCGATATCTACATTGACAGATTCTAGTTACAATCCATACTCTGATCTAGAGTTACCTTGACAATGCTTCTTGGTGAGTCGACCACTCATTAATACATCACAAACATAGAAACAACAATCTAAAATCCTTAATAATCGATCATCGTAGGTGGTACTATCATAGAAAACCAAGAAGATACTTAGATATCACACATTTATGAAATCAAAGAAACTCAATTCCTTTTTTTGCACCAGACATACTAGTTGTGATAGTGCCAATTCCAATTCAGAGTTGTAGAGTAATGTCAAAGATTAAGTCATTTGTTTCCTTTTGGGTTAGATACTAAATTAATTTTGATATTCAAAAACATAGATATAGAGATTCTAATATTAAATTTTATATCTGAAGATTTCAATATGTGTTCTATTTTATCAAGGTATACGATTAGCTAGCTAATAGGTCTATCACTATTTAATATCATTATTACCATTTTCTAATTATGGCTATACATATATCAAACATTACTTGTACTTCTGAAGTCATCTTTGCAATATATGATGAGGCCTCAAAAAGAGTCACATGTTTGTATTATGGAAAGATTAATGCAACATCAAATAGGTAAAGTGTAATGGGCACATTCTAGAGGTCAGTGATATCGTAGGATGGAGGAATTTTTTCATATAAAACTAGATTATTTCTTTGAGATGGTGCTCGTATGAGAAATGTTTTTGGCTTTTTCTCTCATGTTGTCTTTTTATTTACTTCTTTTTTGTTGATAGACTTTTAGAATACATATATTGTGAAGATCATGATTTAGAGGCAAATTCTGGGATATATGAAGAGTTCGAGTATGGATGCTTTCCCAAAGAGTTCGTGAGAATGTGATCAATAATTATCACCCATCCAAGGGTCAAGAGAAAATTTTCAAGGTTTTTTTCTAGAATAATTTGGTGTCTATGATTTGAGATTTCAAGGTTGGAAGCTCAAGAATTCAACTCTGAACTCTTTCATGTTTTCCTAATTTATTTTGTTTATGAGAGATTCATTTGCACATGTGTACTTAACATGATTTCATATATGACATGTGATTATATCTTTGTATATACTTTCGTCAAACAACATGTGCCCTACTTGCTTTCAATTCTTGTTTGGCAATACAGTCGTTCGTTACTTCCAAGGAGATTTGAAGTTAGCCATTATTAAAGAAATACAAGCCCTTTAAATAAAACAATGAGTTACGCATCCTAGCTTGACGCCAAGAGCACTTGGCATTGTTTTTCATATTAGAAGGCATACGTTTTCGAATCGTCAGCAGACCAGATGAAGATGCCTTCAAGTTTTCTTTCCTTCTTAAACTGCCCACACACCTCGAAGAATGCATTCTCTGGCGTTAGCCAACCGGGAGATACCGAAACTCGCAAGTATTTTCCCACCCTTGAAATTAGAGGTCTGAGCATCAGAAATTGATTGACTGTGGTGCTGCGAGGGTAAAGCATTGAATTGGAAGTCTACATGGTCAAAGAAGCCACCATACTTATTCCAGAGCGCCAGATAATGAGACTGCACTGTACTAACCTCATAAGGAGCAATGGACGCCATAGATATGAGATTCTTCTGTTTCAGTTGTAATAATTGACCAGTACACTCGAAAAAAGTATTGGGATCAGAATAGTCGAAATGCTCATAGTCGATGTCGATCCGATCAAGATGGTTTTCTTTAATTATTTCTGACAGAGGGGAGGCGATATATATCATACGAGAAAGCGATTCAGTGATTGCTAATAATCAACGACATTGGTGTCACATCGGTCGTGTTGGGGATAACGAAGTCCAACACCCTAATGGATAGACACGGCAGAGCTTGACAAGTGGCAGCTCTTCCATTTTCGCTTCTTTAAATAGTAAAAGAATTATTTAACATATACTTTATTTAGATATCAAACAATACATTTCAATAAAAAAGTATTTATTATATTTTTCTGTTATTTTTTTGTTATTAAATGAATGGTTTAAAAATAATAGGGTTGGAATTTATTTTATTTGTGAGAGTTTCATGTGGCTGGTATGAGGTCGCAAGATTCAATCTTTTCCTAAATTATGTTGTATTGGAAGTCATGTGCATATCTTTAAAAATAATTATTAGTTATTATAATTAGATGATTATACATTTTATGTAGACAATTAATCAATATGTACTAAATAAGATGTTAAATAATTGGAATAATACATTTTTTTGGTAGATAAATAGTGGGAGTAAGGCTCACTCCTGATCCCAAACCGACACTAGTACCGTTTGGGCCAAGCAAAGATTTGAATCTTAACTGCACCATTAATTGTGCAACCAACAAATGACTACGCCACAATGTGATCCCCTCCTAATTAGAATAATATTATATACTAGTTTTGTTTTATTTTTTAAAATTTTATAAGATTTCATTTATTTATATATATTTTCATATTATCTATTTTAAAGTAATATGGGTAAGTGCAAGAAGTCAAGTACACCTCTAGAGGAACATTTTTGCGCACGAAACCCACTTTTGGAAAAAGATGTTTTCTACAGAATTTCTCCACCAAAATAAAACCCATTTTAGATATGATTACATATATTATAAATACATAGATTATTTTTAAATTGGACTAATTTTTAAATAATTTCTAATAAAATAGCTCACTAAGCAAGAAATAACAGGTTTCCTTATTTTCTATAACACTAATTGATTTTCATATTTTTTGAAAAAATAATTATATGACATCAAACTACAAACAATTCATTTGAATTAGAAAAAAAAACTAAAAAATGACGAGTTTAGGTCAACTTATGCTTTGCGTACACGAGGGGTTTTCAAAATAAAAATTACACCCAATAAAAAAATAGTAGAAAAAAAATATTTAGTAAAAAATTACAAAAAAATATGTTCATCAATATTCAGTGTCTTAAAAGTGATATTCCAAAAGGATTCAAAAATAATAATTTCATTTAGGTCAAATTATGGTTGTTGTACACATGCATGGAATGTCCCAAAAAGGTGATTTTTAAATAGTTATTTTTGGAAACATCTAGTGAAATCCAATTTTTATTATCCGGGTATTAAATAAATTACATATTGGGAAACTAGACTTTGAGTACTACATTTCATATTCTTGACTTTTCTTAAGATTCAATCTTTAAGTGCTTCAAATTTTTTGATCAACTGGGACGAATTTTGAAAAACAGGGAAATGAGTTCCACTTTTTGGCCAAAAAGTGGACTCAACTTCTTGCTGGCACCCATATATGAAAGTGATAGCTACGAATCATATGAGAAAGTGATAGCTATGAATCCATGACATTGGTCTCACATCGGTCTTGGGGTGGAGAATGAAGGAAATCCAAAACTCTAATGGATGAGCACGGGAGAGCATGTCAAGTGGTAACTCCTCCACTCCCAATTCTTTAAATAGTAAAATAATTATTTCACATGTACTCTATTGAGATGATAATCACCACATTTCAATAAAGAGTATTTATTCTAATTTTGTTAGTTAATTTTTTATTATTAAATGAATGGTTTAATAACAATAGGATGAAGTTTATTTTATTTGTGAGAGTTTAATGTGGTTGATATGAGAACACAAGATTCAATCTTCTCCTAAACTATGTTGTATTCAAAGGCATGTGAATATCTTAAAACAATGGATTTGAAAATAATTATAAACATATTTTTATAAGATTTCATTTATTTATATATTTTTCATATTATCTATTTTAAAGTAAATTATTTAAGTTAATTGAGAATTATTCTTTATTTATTTTCTTTTATGTTATTCAGCCCTATAAGACCTAATTTCGCAAGGTTTCTTCTTAGCTCATGTTATGTGTTGTTAATTTATTAAAATGAGTTTTCACTCAACCAAAATACTTTGTAAAAGATGATTATAATAGAGATGTTTGAAATAAACATATCTTTCCTAAGGTCTAATGAATAAGTCAACTGATGGTTCATAATAAGTCATGTAAATTTCTACTGAACTACTAACCTCAGCATTCTTTGACATGAAAGAAAGTTTTCTTAAGTCATTATTATCCTAATGAGTTTCATATTAGTACACTGATACATTATTTTCTTAGGTGAGACAAACTTTGTAAGAAATCCTTTATCATTTTAAAGTTCAACAATCATTCACATTGAAACTATCTCATATATTCAACCATCATATAAAAAAAATTTCAATTTAAGAATTTATGAATAGTGCATTAAGAAAAAGAAATATCATAATAGTAAACTAAAAGGTTTAATAATTTTACTCATCTATAATACATATTCAACACAAAATACCCTGTGAAAATAATAATGGTTACATACACACTATATTCAACTAAATGTGATACTAATGAAAATATTATTGTAAAGTTAGTGTATAGATATCTACATGATTTAAATCTAGGTTATTTATACATTAGGATCAAAATGCACTAAATTATGCTAGTGAAAAATATATTAATAATAAGTAAAAATATGAAATATATGTCAGTAGCATTAGTTCCTAGTCGTGATGGACACACTTTGATCCTTAACTATCAATGTTGTAATTTAGTGACCAAATGCATTCAAAAATATTTCGAAGTTAGAATTCTTATTTTATGTAATAAAAATTTGAGTTATTTCTCATCGATATAGACTGAACCACTCAATCTCCTGTTTGATCTACAATTCAAGGCCACTAGTGTGCCTAGAAAATTCCCTCGAGATTGCTCAAGTGCTCTTGCTTGTTTCATTATATAAGTTAACTTCATAATCATTCTATGTTTTATTGGTTCCATCTAACTATTATCAAATGAGATAATGTAAAAATATTTGCATTTACATGTTGTTACATTAGATAAAGGATGAAGTACTTGTTCATTTAGATTATTTTGTATTGTGAACCTTTATACATCATCAAATTGTTTAGCATATGAACATTTTAGTTACATGAGCTTATATTACATAGAAATTTGCATTCTCGATATAATAATTCTAAACTTAGATCAAATAATTAGATTATCAATAAGGCTTCATTTTCACTATAAAATTACAAGGCTTTCTTATTCAATTAATTATATCCTTCTATCTCTTTTATACATATTAATGATTTAGTATGTAGATAAATATATTTTAAAGATTAAATTTCTAATTAGATAAACCGAGAGAGGGTAAAAACTTTTGCAAAGTGGCCGTCAAGTGAAAGAAAGGTGTCACAAGAGGAGTGAGAAAACCTAAAAAATAGACTAACACCAAACTCATACTAGAAATAGAAAAAAAAAACTCCCCCCAAAAAAACAAAAGACAAAATGACCCCCAAAAGACCTAATGAATACTATGTGGGGGTCTCCACAATAGTTAAGATTGATAAAAAAAAAAAAAAAAATTATCTTCATAAGAAGAATAGAGGCTAAGTCATAATAGAAATCATGAATTGATAATATTATATTATTGGAAGAATTATGGTGGTGATGCAATACTCCTTAAACAAGTCAGCCAAGAGTTGATATAATAACCTCACAAAATATGACATGACATGTGTAGATAAAATAACATGATAAAACATAACATCATCAATCATGAAATCATACTTGAATGTATATTTTTTTAGCTTGTTTCTCAATGTACTTACATCTACTCTTCGTTTAAATCAATATAAGAAATTTATCATAATTTGGTGATTTATAAAATCAAATATCCTATAAAAGATGAAGATTTATTTATATATTTTTAAAAAGGTAATTTGGATTTTAGGCCAACATAAAAATTTCAAGTATAAAGACTAACACCGAATATCTAATTGTGAAGGCCAAAAGTTGCATTGGCTACAATTTTAAGGGATTTTGGTAGGAAAAATATAAAATTTAGTAAAGTCTTGCCAAAATATGGCCTCCAAAATGAATTTCACAAGTGTCAAGGTTTGTGACCTTAATTGGGTCCTAATTTGACTATTTAATGATAATTAAATTCCAGGATTGATAATGAAATTTTAATGTAGAATATGGCCCAACTAGGCTTAAAATTATTTGGGAAAAGTAACACTAAGGTAGGGACCCCAATAGAGTGTGAGATTTTAAATAAATACAATTTACTACATTAGAGGATTCACATAATCATTTTTTTTCTATATTATATTCTCCCTTCTCAAAATATGAGGATCAACTATGTGAGTGATGTAGAATTCCAAAAGAGGAGAGAGAGAGAGAGAATGAATATGTCTTTCTAGCTAATAAAATAAAATAAATATTTATTGTATCATTATATGAAGAACTATGGTCTTATAGAAGTCTCTTGATTGAAGGGGATAGCCTATTTACTCTTCTAAGAAGGATTCAAAGGGATGCTTTGTTGGACATGAGAAGCCAAGTGATTAGGCATGAGAGCCAATAGTGTTTGAAGCTCTATTTTTAAGGCCCCAAATCATTGTGCACCTTTAAGAAATTTTCTAGGTAGGATCTTGAATAGGAAACAAGACGGGTTTCTTATGAGGAATGGAAGGATGCCAACATTTAAAATTGTTCTTCAAATATTGATACTAACAATAAGTACTAGGAAAATTAACATAAATAACATGCTAGATGTGGCATAGATATATATAGCTATACATTTTATGTCTTTAGAATGATCTATCTCACTAAAAATATAAATTTTAGGTTGATATTGACTAAATCTGCCAAGATCAAGACAAATCAATTTTCTTAGAGAGGTAGAAATATAGTCAAGAACTTCCAATAGGGCAAGGGAGATATTATATTATCATGCCACATGGGCACATGAAGCATCATTTTTTCAAGAATGGAAAATTTACATGTATATAATTGAAAGAATAATGAGGTTACATGAATATACCAAGCCCTGCTTAAGGATAGCCTAAGTACAACTAGCGTTAAAAAAATGGAAATTCCAAAAAAATTGGTAACACTTTCTACAACATCAAAATTGAGCTCATGTGTTGTCCAATGGTAAGTAACCCATTCAAAAAGCATGCTTATAAAAAGGGTTCTCCTAATTCAATATCTTATCAATATAAAATTTGGTGATGACGTATAGTTTAAATCAAATTAAGGATGGGTAACATTATATGTAGTAGAGGATTAGAAAGATTACCTTATGGAATACATTGAGAATGAATTTTTTAATGTGCTTGTGCTATTCCTTAAAGTTTATAAAGCTTCAAAATTGATAGAAATTGATACATTGACAAAATTTATAACTATATAAATGATTATTAAAAAAATTGAAAATGAACATAAAAAGTTACAATAATCTTACACCAAGAATATGGAGTGACATAAAAGTGATGAAAAGATTTGCATAACTACCATACAATAAGAATGGTTGAGCAATAGAGGAGCTGGTGGTGTTAGGACTTTGCATCCTTGGAGGAGGGAGGTGAATCTTGTGGCAAGGAAGATGACCGAGATTTCCCCTTGGGTGTGCTTTCTTGGGGTGCTCATTTTAGCTTCGGTGAATTTCTTATTGTCCATGTTTCCTCTTTCCCTAAGTGAGTTTTGTGTTCTTGGAAGGAAGGTGAGGCAAAGACTATGGTTGAGGAATTTTTCTCTTTCTTTGGAATGGCTAAGAGCTTTTACAATTCATCAAATTTGGTTTATTGAGAATCTAGGCTTCTTTATTTTTCCTATGATCCTGAAGAATAGCATGAACTTATTGCATAAGATGTTTGGGGATGAGATGCTTAGAGGATAGGAGTGGCCATGGTATCTACCCAGCATCCCGTATAATGTGAGGAGTTTATTTGTGTTACAACATATAGGAGAGAAAGGATGGAAACATAGTGACAATGGTGCTTCTTTGGTCTCTTTAACTATTGGAGGTACTGTGATTTTACACATGTCTTCAAGGGTGACTACTGGAAGATATTTGGAGTTTTTTGTCTGGTTATCTCTTGTTCTTTGATGTTGGTTAGGTTTTTCATCTTTGGAGTGCACATGGTGATGCTTATGATTGTGGTATTACTAAAAGGAAAGTGAGTTAGTATATGAAATGCCGTAATGATTCTGAAGTGGCCTTCTTGGTGGAGACTTTGATGGTGCTTGATGCCCAATTTTTTACCACTATGATTTGGATTCAGTGCCCTTCTTGGTCTGTAGAGACTACTTTAGGGGTTTCTCTTTCCCTTTTATTTATGGAGGCCTTGTGGGATTCTTGTGGTAGGCTACATCCATTAGCTTTTCTATCTTTCCTAACTTATGATAAGTTTATGGGAAGCTTCCAAAGAAGTATGCAGTGTTCCTATGACATGGTGTTTATGGGAAGAACTTTGATACTGGTTTATCTCTTATCGGTTATGATAGTAAACCTAGTTTTACCACATGCATTGGTGGTTTTACGGTCATTGAATCTGATCTATAGTGGTTTGGGATATTTTCCCTTGTGTTGTGGAATAGTGATCTTATGGTTCGTTGTGCTCCCTACTCTCTACGAAGGGTCAACTGAGGTTGGTATCTATGGTATGCTATGTTTGGATAGGTTAGAATCTTCCTTACCTCCTTCCTTGTTTCTAATAGATGTTATGGGGACCCCTCTATGTGGGTCTTCATCTTTGTTATTGTTGGAAATATATTACATGCAAGGTGACTGAGAGGGGGGGGGGTTGATAAATCAGGAACCAATAAAACTTAATCTTCTTTATTCACAATTAGATTATCTAATCTAATTTGCATGCATAGAACTAAAATGAAAGAATAATACATAACACATAACACAATATTTGGTTACCCAAAAACCTTCCAAATAGAAAATAAAACTGGGGCGGGGATGGTACCCACAAGTTCTAGTACTATAGTATAAATTTAGCCTATTAGAGATTACATTGACCACTTTTGATGGTCTTCCATGTTAAGAGAAATAAGGACTGTTAGGTCCACCTTGTCAAAGGATTTGATACAATACAAAAACTACTGCAACTCTACTAAGAGATATACAAAGTACTATTAGGTCTACCTTATTTAAGGATTTTACTGATCCACCTATTCGAATGAACCAGTAGATGATCTTCTTTGGAAACTTTGATTTATTGAATGATATCCATTGGAATATAACTGATCACTTGACTATGATAGATGAGTCTCTGTTGTGCTTTATACTTCTACAATCTTCTAATCAATATGGCACATCATATTCATATATATACTTCTACTAAATACTCGGGCAACAAACTGATACTTGGGCAATGTTGATCACTCGGGTCACATTGATCAATCAGGCGATGCTAAATGACTAAGTGTTTTGACACTAATTGACAACATGTCTTTCCATAAGGTCTACAATCTCCCCCTTTGGTAGTAGGGACAAAAAAACTTATCACTGTACTCTGAATCTGATAAGTCAAAAATCCACCTGTTCTGTTGCTCGGGTCCAATTGACTCTAGTTTTTTTTTTCAAAATTATTTATGTAATGTATATCTTCTTCTCCACTCAAATATACATGTATTTCCTTAGTGTATATGCAATGACCTTTCCCATTTGTTTTTGACAAAGATTCCAAACTATATCTACAAGGTAATTCTAATGTAGGATAGGAAATCACAATCTTCCTTCAAAATTTGAGATAGGGTGTTGTCCCAATTGTCTTGTATCTCCTTCATGATGTGCAATTCAATCTATAGCTCCACTAACAACTCTATCATAAGTTTTGCAACTAACAAGTTAGTGTCATGGATGAGTGTCTTGGCATGTGTAATGCATTTCTTCATAGCATCCATGTGTGGTAGGATTTGGCTCTTTATGGATGAAAGAGACTCCCTAGTCCTTTCTTCTTCTTCTCTAAGTAACGCAGCCTAAAGATTGGTCAGATATTTGATCTTCAAATGGTGTGTTGAGCCTGCGCTCAGATCAAGTGCTAATTGCTTTGCACTTTCCTTTAGATCTACATCAATATTTGCTAACTTTTTCTTTATCTCCATAGTAAAGTTAGAGGTATCACTCAAATTTACAAATAATTCTACTACATTGGTCACAGTGGTTTCTAGAGTGCTAATAACATTAGTTAGCTGCACTTGGTCAATTACAATCTTCTTTGCAACATTCTTGAGAACCTTGTTTTAAAAATTTCTCTCTTTTTTCTTAAGCAGTTTCTCTTGACCATTCATGTCCTCATTAAACTTATGGACTAATTCAACAAGTTGATCCATAATGGAGTCATTCTCATTGACTTAAATCTATAGTGTCTCTATGAATATGCCTTTTACATCTTCATTTACTTTATTCCTCTCTTTTTTTTTGTCAGGGGTTCTTCTGGATTGCTCTTTTCTTCCTCAGTTCTCTAAGTATATCCATTTTCTCTACTGATAAGTTTGAAAGATCTCAATTTGTAATCATGATATCTTTTTCTAGATCAACCTCATTAGTATTCACTTCCTTCTCCTTACCTTTGATCTTTGGATTAGGTGAAGGGTTAATTTCCTTACCTTTTCCATCCTCCACTTGTGCCTCAGTATTTAATTAGATTAGGTCATTGACCTTTACTGTATTAATTGTTGAATCAAGGTTAACTGAAGAATTAATACTGTCTAAATTTACCTTGTCCATCTATGACTTGGTTTTTCTTCGCCCAGTAGTAGGTGGAGCCTGTTTCTTGATTCCTACTATTTATGATGTTGATTATGTAACCTTGTCTTTGGTTGGAGACAATGTGTTGTGGATAGGTGATTGGGGCAATGATGCCATTACTTCTACTGCAATCTTCTTGACATTAGGCTTTTCAATTATCTGTACCTTGGGTAATGTATCATCATTGGTCTGTATAGGAGGATCTATGATCATTTTTTTTCCTTATCATCTTTCATGACTTCAAATATGGATTTCCACACTATTGTAGTAGATTTCACAACATCTTTTATCTTCTTGTTCAATATCTGAAAGGTTATGAATCTGGAAGTGTGATTGTTTACATATTTGGTCATTGCCTCTTTTATTTCTTTGTTTTTCATATCAGGCATGACTTCCCTTAAGATTTATTCCCTTATGTCTTCTCATTTCTAACTCCATTCAACCAAGGAATAGATACTGCCTTCAAAAAATCTTCTGCAATATGAATCTTCAACTCGGAAGGGTCATATTTCTATTTTTCCATTTTCTCAACAACTACTTCCTCCATCTTCTTTTGTTCCTCCTTAGTCCTTGAAGTATAATTCAATGACTTAAGAGAACCCATACCACTGCCTCCTTTCAGGTCTTCAATCTTTTTCTCAAGTATAGGTGATGGTTTCTTGAGGACAATGATATCAACTTCATCATCTTCATATTTACCCAATACAAGTCTCCTTCTTGATCTCCTTATTTTTCCTGTATTGAAGATAGGTGTAGTGGTCTTAGGTGTTTTCTTGAGAGCTAGCATCTTCTTCTTCTTAGGAGGTTGTACTTCTACCTCTTCCTCTTCTTTCTCAGATTCATCATCCTCTATCTTAACTATATCATATTTACTTTCAGTGATAGAAGGAGAGTTGGAGGACTTGCCATATTTAGTTTCAAACCTTTCTAACCTCTTCTTTCCTCTCTTTAGAATCTTAGGAATCTCTATCTCTATAGATATCCAGCTCTTTGCTTCTTCATAGGTACCAAAGTATGGTGCCTTGGGATTTACAAGTTCATTCCCAAGAGCCTCAATGATGTTCTTGGTTTCATCTATGTTAACCTCATATGCAAGAGGTTTTACCCATGCAACAGTAGGTTTTACAGCTTGTATGTAAAAATTATCACAATCAACTAGAAAAAATATCATCCTTATAATTTTCAACTAGTTTTTTAGGAATCATGTATCTGCTATGCATTTTATGTCTGAAGTTCTTGAAATATCCATCCATGATATTCTCATATTTATCTCCTAACTCATCTATGAATTCATTTATCGGATAAATTATGGGTCTATCCTTCTTCCATGCTACTGTCCCTTTAGAATGAAATAACTTTTGAACATAAAATAATATACATACCAGGATAGAACCAAACTTACATAGATTTTTTTAGATGCCCATATTATTTCCATATTCTTGCCTAGCTGAATGAGCTGCAACTTGGCTAGGTCAAATTCCAGATTGTTTTTCACCACCTTGTATGCTAAGTCCACAACTTCATAAGGTACACTATTTGTTTTGCTGGAACTATATATCTTGTGATCTATCACATGAATCCAAAATTTCAATTCTATGTCAATAACTTTGTTCAGTCTCATCCCTTTGTCATCCCACTCAACAATAGTTAACTCAACTAGCTTATCTTTTGTTGCAGTTTTGGTAGCTTTAGCTTTGTCACGTATGGGATACCCTGTTACTCAGTGTAGAATTGTCAAGTTGTGATCTTTATAGGATGTTCCAATCATAGTTTCATGTCATGAACATGGCTGAGAACAAATCTAATCTATTTGATTTGGAAATTCTTTGAAATGTGCAGGATGTGGATTAAACCTTTAACCTCTAGATGCTTGTGCTCGGGCTTCAGATTCCTGCCTACACACAACTTATCATATACTAAATTCATCTCAATTTTTCCAAGCTCCTGGATGTTGCAATGATAGAAGCTTCAAATTTCATTCACCAGTAATACCCTTGGAGGAATTAGGGAATGAGCTCCCAACGAATCTACTTCTTCCGCAACTGCCAGATAAAGCTTAAAATTTGGAGGGTTACATGGAAAATTTCTTACCAACATTTATGATCCTTTCTTAACCTTGTTGTTGGATGTGGATTCCATATTGCTTAGATAATTTGATTAGAATTTGCATTCAAACACGAGTTCACTCTAAATTGCTAAGGGCTCTGAATTTCTCTACAAACTGAAATCTTTGTAAACAATAACCTTTCCAATTCATCATTTATAAGAGTTATTACCATTAGAGTACTACATTAAATTCTCCATACATAGTAGCTCGCATATCTCGAGTAGTTCTCCCAGGCTTACTCAGAAGCTCGGAGAAAATTGTCTTCCCAATTCTTATCCAACCTAACTCAACTCGATTAAGCTAGAGTAGAAAAATGAGATCTTGAATTGGTTAACACCATAATCTATCCTAATGCATCAATATGTGGATTTGGACTTGTTAGCATATCTAGAACCAATATATGATGGCTTGAATACATATTTCTAGTCAATTCCATGTATCTCTATTCTGTGATGGTAGATCCACCCAACTCACTCTCCTAGCTGCCATTAGAACCTTCATTGTTTTGATATGAACTTTTAGAGGATTTCCTTACCCATTGTTTATTCATCTGATTTTTGATTGCTGAGACCTTGGATTTTCCTTTCTCAAAATTAGTATCCACTTTTTCTCTGTTCATACTATTTCTGCTTAGATGACCGAGTTGTTTACACACATAACATCTCTTAGTAGGATTTCCTTTTCGGAGGTGAATCTTTATACAATTTGAGCTAATGTGTCCATATTCTCCATAGTGAAAACATCTGTATCATGTGTTGTAATCTCAACCAAAAATTTCTTTGGCTAATTGTTCAACAAGGTTCTACTTATTAGTTCTATGCTTGAAATATCTATGACCTTGTTTGTTACACTTGAAGAATTTTCCTTCAAACTTAGATTTCTCAGTGCATTCACTTGCTCTATGTCCATGTTTGTTACAACTCTAAAATTTATCATTAAAATTTTATTTTCCATTGCTCCAACATTTATTTGATGTATGCCCTAACTTTCCACAATGGTTACAAGTAGGCCTCATGTTCATTTGAGCTCCTTGCTTTGAGGATTCACCTTGTTTAGTCTACCCTAGTCCAGTCCATCCATGATGTCTGAATTCTATTAACTGATATGTACTACCTTCTAAATTCATCATATATTCATTGGTTTTCCTTTCAGTATTGAGATCATTCTGCAATCTTTCATTTTATGTTCTCAGGTTGATAAGTACTTGATTTGCATCATTGATTTGAAAAGCCAAATCTTCTTTTTGGAGTGAAAAGTGATTGATTTCATTTTCTTTTTATTCTAACCCTATACTCACAAATATTTTGTCATCTTGTGCCAAATTTCTATCATCTTCTTCTTGATTATTTTGTTCTATGACTTCACAAAATCTGATTGAATGAACTTGTTGTTCTCTTTTCAACTTCCTGACTTCCTCATGTAGTTTGAGATTCTTTGCAAGCGATTCTTCAATGGCTGCATTAGCTTCTTCAGAACTTCTATGTTTGCAAAATTCTTCAATTATTTCTTCTATGTAATTCATGTCATTCATTTGTGCTACTAAACCTTTTCTTCTTTTCAGGGAAAGATATAGATGCTCATTGAGTTTCTTGATCTGATCCATGGACATTTGTAGATCTATCTTTTCATTCTCAATAGATTTCTCTAGTCTGTATACTTCCATTGTCTATGATCTTTGCTCAAGCTGTTAAACTTCTATTAGAGAACCTTTAGCTCTAATACCAATTGTTGGAAATATATTACATGCCTGATGATTGAGAGGGGGGTGAATCAAGAACCAATATAGCTTAATCTTCTTTATTCACAATTGGATTGTCTAATCTGATTTGCATGCATAGAACTGAAATGAAAGAATCATACATAAAACATAACACAATATTTTCTTACCCAGAAAACTTCCAACTAAAAAGTAAAACTGGGGTGGGGATGGTACCCACAAGATTTAGTACAACAATATAAATTTAGCCCGTTAGAGCTTACAATGACCACTTCGGATGGCCTGCCCTATTAACAACAATAAGGACTGTTAGGTCCACCTTGTTAAAGGATTTAATACAATGCAAAAACTAATGAAACTCTGTTAAGAGATTTACTTGAAGGACTGTTAGGTCCACCTTGTTAAAGGATTTTGCTGATCCACCTGTTAGAATGAACAAGTAGATGATCTACATTTGCAACTCTGATTTGCTGAATGAGATGCTTTTGAATATAACTGATCACGTAACTATGATAGATGAGTCTTTGTTGTGCTTTATACTTCGGCAATATTCTAATCAATATGCTATATCATATTCGCATATATACTTCTACTAAATACTCTTTTCATACCTATTTTGGATAAACAAAATGTCTTTTATATATATATATA
>MU228108.1:9639-32401 GCA_018584345.1 Thuja plicata
GGATTTTTATGAGATTACAACTCATTATCAATTTACGGTTGACTGATTCGGCAATGTGGAACCTTAGAACAGCTTGTTATGAGATTACAACTCATTATCAGCAAACAGTTGACCAATTTGGTGATGTGGAACCTCAGAATAGCTTTTTATGAGATTACAACTCATTATCATCGAATGGTTGACCGATTCGGTGATGTGGAACCTCACAACATCTTGTTATGAGATTACAACTCATTATCATCAAACGATTGATCGATTCAGCGATGTGGAACCTCAGAACGGCTTGTTATGAGATTATAAATCATTATCATCGAATGGTTGACCGATTCAATATTGTGGAACCTTAGAATGGCTTGTTATGAGACTACAACTTATTATCATCGAACGATTGATCGATTCGGTGATGTGGAACCTCAGAATGGCTTGTTATGAGATTACAACTCATTATCATCAAACGGTTGACCGATTCGGTGATGTGGAACCTCAGATCAACTTGTTATGAGATTGCAGCTCATTATCATTGAACGTTTGACTGATTCGGTGATGTTGAACCTTAGAATAGCTTGTTATGAGATTACAACTCATTATCATTGAACGGTTGACCGATTCGGCGATGTGGAACCTCGGAACAACTTGTTATGAGATTGCAGCTCATTATCATCAAACAATTGACCGATTCGGCGATGTGGAACCTTAGAATAGCTTGTTATGAGATTGCAGCTCATTATCATCAAACGGTTGACCGATTTGGTGGTGTGGAACCTCAGAATGGCTTGTTATGAGATTACAACTCATTATCATCCAACGGTTGACTGATTCAATGATGTAGAACCTCAGAATAGCTTGTTATAAGATTGTAGCTCATTATCATCAAACGGTTGACCGATTTGGTGATGTGGAAACTCAGAACAACTTGTTATGAGATTGTAGTTCATTATCATCGAATGGTTGACTGATTCGGTGATGTAGAACCTCAGAATAGCTTGTTATGAGATTGTAACTCATTATCACCGAATAATTGACCGATTCATCGATGTGGAACCTCAAAATAGCTTGTTATGAGATTACAGCTCATTATCATTAGACAGTTGACCGATTTGGCATTGTGGAATGTCAAAATAGCTTGTTATGAGATTACAACTCATTATCATCAAACGGTTGACTGATTCGGTGATGTGGAACCTCAGAACGGCTTGTTATGAGATTACAACTCATTATACTTGAACGGTTGATCGATTCGGTGATGTGGAACCTCACAACGGCTTGTTATGAGATTACAACTCATTATCATTGAATGGTTGACTGATTCGGCATTGTGGAACCTCAGAATGGCTTGTTATAAGATTACAACTCATTATCATCGAATGGTTGACCGATTTGGTGATATGGATCCTCAGAATAGCTTGTTATGAGATTGTAGCTCATTATCATCAAACAGTTGACCAATTCGGCAATGTGGACCCTCAGAACAGCTTGTTATGATATTGCAACTTATTATCATCAAACGGTTGATCGATTCCATGATGTGGAACCTCAGAACGGCTTGTTATGAGATTACAACTCATTATCATCGAATGCTTGACCAATACGGTGATGTGGAACCTCAGAATAACTTGTTATGAGATTGCAACTCATTATCATCAAACAGTTGACCAATTTGGCAATGTGGAACCTCAGAACAACTTGTTATGAGATTGCAACTCATTATCAGCAAACGGTTGACTGATTTGGAGATGTGGAACCTCAAAATGGATTATTATGAGATTACAACTCATTATGATCAAATGGTTGACCCAGTTGGCGATGTGGAACCTCAGAATAGCTTGTTATGAGATTGCAGCTCATTATCATTGAATGGTTGACCGATTCAGTAATCTGGAACCTCAGAACAGCTTATTATGAGATTGCAACTCATTATCATCAAACGGTTGACCGATTTGGTGATGTGGAACCTCATAACGGCTTGTTATGAGATTACAACTTATTATCATCAAACGATTGACTGATTCGGTGATGTGGAACCTCAGAATAGCTTGTTATGAGATTGCAGCTCATTATCATCGAATGGTTGACCGATTCGGTGATGTGGAAACTCAAAATAGCTTGTTATGAGATTGCAACTCATTATCAGTGAACAGTTGACCGATTCAGCGATGTGGAACCTTAGAACAACTTTTTATGAGTTTACAACTCATTATCATCAAATGGTTGACCAATTCGGCAATGTGAAACCTCAGAATAGCTTGTTATGAGATTGTAGCTCATTATCATCGAACAGTTGACCGATTCGGCGATGTGGAACCTAAAAACAGATTGTTATGAGATTGCAACTCATTATCAGTGAACGGTTGACCGATTTGGTGATGTGGAACCTCAGAATGGCTTGTTATGAGATTACAACTCATTATCATCAAACGGTTGACCAATTTAGTGATGTGGAACCTTAGAATGGCGTGTTATGAGATTACAACTCATTATCATTGAACGGTTGACTGATTCAATGATGTGGAACCTCAGAATGGCTTGTTATGAGATTGTAGCTCATTGCCAATGTACGGTTGACCGATTCAGCGATGTGGAACCTCAGAATGGATTTTTATGAGATTACAACTCATTATCAATTTACGGTTGACTGATTCGGCAATGTGGAACCTTAGAACAGCTTGTTATGAGATTACAACTCATTATCAGCAAACAGTTGACCAATTTGGTGATGTAGAACCTTAGAACAACTTGTTATGAGATTACAACTCATTATCATCGAATGGTTGACCGATTCAGTCATGTGGAACCTCACAACATCTTGTTATGAGATTACAACTCATTATCATCGAACGGTTGATCGATTCAGTGATGTGGAACCTCAGAACAACTTGTTATGAGATTATAAATCATTATCATCGAATGGTTGACCGATTCAGTGTTGTGGAACCTCAGAGTGGCTTGTTATGAGATTACAACTCATTATCATCGAATGATTGATTGGTTCAGTGATGCAGAACCTCAGAATGGCTTGTTATGAGATTACAACTCATTATCATCAAACGGTTGACTCATTCGATGATGTGGAACCTCAGATCAACTTGTTATGAGATTGTAGCTCATTATCATTGAACGATTGACTGATTTGGTGATGTTGAACCTTAGAACAGCTTGTTATGAGATTACAACTCATTATCATCAAAAGGTTGACCGATTCGGCGATGTGGAACCTCAGAATAGCTTGTTATGAGATTACAACTCATTATCATCAAACGGTTGACCGATTCGGCGATGTGGAACCTCAGAACAACTTGTTATGAGATTGCAGCTCATTATCATAAAATAGTTGACTGATTCGGCGATGTGGAACCTTAGAATAGCTTGTTATGAGATTGCAGCTCATTATGATCAAACGGTTGACCGATTTGGTGGTGTGGAACCTCAGAATGGCTTGTTATGAGATTACAACTCATTATCATCCAACGGTTGACCGATTCAGTGATGTAGAACCTCAGAACAGCTTGTTATAAGATTGTAGCTCATTATCATCAAATGGTTGACCGATTTGGCGATGTGGAACCTCAGAACAACTTGTTATGAGATTGTAGCTCATTATCATCGAATGGTTGACCGATTCGGTGATATAGAACCCCAGAATAGCTTGTTATGAGATTGTAACTCATTATCATCGAATAATTGATCGATTCATCAATGTGGAACCTCAGAACAACTTGTTATGAGATTATAGCTCATTATCATCGAACGGTTGACCGATTTGGCGATGTGGAACCTCAGAATAGCTTGTTATGAGATTACAGCTCATTATCATTAAACAGTTGACCGATTCGGCATTGTGGAACGTCAGAATAGCTTGTTATGAGATTACAACTCATTATCATCGAACGGTTGACTGATTCGGTGATGTGGAACCTCAGAACGGCTTGTTATGAGATTACAACTTATTATACTCAAACGGTTGATCGATTCGGTGATGTGGAACCTCAGAACAGCTTGTTATGAGATTACAACTCATTATCATTGAATGGTTGACTGATTCGGTGTTGTGGAAGCTCAGAACGGCTTGTTATGATATTACAACTTATTATCATCAAACAGTTGACCGATTCCACGATGTGGAACCTCAGAACAGCTTGTTATGAGATTGTAGCTTATTATCATCGAACGGTTGACCAATTTGGATATGTGGAACCTCAGAATAGCTTGTTATGAGATTACAACTCATTATCATCAAACGGTTTACCGATTCGGTGATGTGGAACCTCAGAACGGCTTGTTATGAGATTACAACCCATTATCATTGAATGGTTGACCGATTCGGCGATGTGGAAACTTAGAATGGCTTGTTATGAGATTACAGCTCATTATCATTGAACTATTGACTGATTCGGTGATGTGGAACCCTAGAATAGCTTGTTATGAGATTGTAGCTCATTATCATCAAACGGTTGACCGATTCAGTGATGTGAAACCTCAGAACATCTTGTTATGACATTGTAGCTCATTATCATCAAACGGTTGATCAATTCGGTGATGTGGAACCTTAGAATAGCTTGTTATGAGATTATAGATCATTATCATCGAACGGTTGACCAATTAGGTAATGTGGAACCTTAGAATAGCTTGTTATGAGATTACAACTCATTATCATCGAATGGTTACCGATTCGGTGATGTGGAACTTCAGAATGGCTTGTTATGAGATTACAAATCATTATCATCGAATGGTTGACCAATTCAGTGATGTGGAATCTCAGAACAGCTTGTTATGAGATTGCAGCTGATTATCATCAAATAGTTGACCAATTCAGTGATGTGGAACCTCAGAACAGCTTGTATGAGATTACAACTCATTATCATCGAACGGTTGATCAATTTGGTGATGTGGAACCTTAAAATGACTTGTTATGAGATTACAACTCATTATCATCGAACGATTGATCGATTCGGTGATGTGGAACCTCAGAACAGCTTGTTATGAGATTAAAACTCATTATCATCGAACGGTTGAGTGATTCGGCGATGTGGAACCTCAGAATAGCTTGTTATGAGATTGTAGCTCATTATCATCAAACGGTTGACTGATTCGGCAATGTGGAAACACAGAACAGCTTGTTATGAGATTACAACTCATTATCATCGAACGGTTGACTGATTTGGCGATGTGGAACCTTAGAATAGCTTGTTATGAGATTACAACTCATTATCATCGAACGGTTGACCAATTCAGCGATGTGGAACCTTAGAACAGCTTGTTATGAGATTGTAGCTCATTATCATCAAACGGTTGACCGATTCAGTGATGTGGAACCTCAGAATAGCTTGTTTATGAGATTATAGCTTGTTATCATTGAACGGTTGACCGATTCGGTGATGTGGAACCTCAGAACAGCTTTTTATGAGATTGCAACTCATTATCATCGAATGGTTGACCGATTCGGCGATAAAGAACCTCAAAACAGCTTGTTATGAGATTGCAGCTCATAATCTTTGAACGATTGACCGATTCGGTGATGTGGAAACTCAGAATAGCTTTTTATGAGATTACAACTCATTATCATCAAACGGTTGATCGATTTGGCAATGTGGAACCTGAAAATGGCTTGTTATGAGATTACAACTCATTATGATCGAATGGTTGATCGATTCGGCGATGTGGAACCTAAGAATGGCTTGTTATGAGATTACAACTCATTATCATCAAATGGTTGATTGATTTGGCGATGTGGAACCTCAGAACAACTTGTTATGAGATTGCATCTCATTATTATTGAACGGTTGACCGATTCAGTGATGTGGAACCAGAGAACAACTTGTTATGAGATTATAACTCATTATCATCGAATGGTTGACCGATTCGGTGATGTGGAACCTTAGAACAGCTTGTTATGAGATTACAACTCATTATCATTGAATGGTTGATCAATTTGGCGATGTGGAACCTCAGAACAGCTTGTTATGAGATTACAACTCACTATCATCGAATGGCTGATCGATTCGGCAATGTGGAACCTCAGAATGGCTTGTTATGAGATTACAACTCATTATCATCGAACGGTTGATCGATTCCATGATGTGGAAACTGAGAACGGCTTGTTATGAGATTACAGCTCATTATCATCGAATGGTTGACCGATTTGACGATGTGGAACCTCAGAACGGCTTGTTATGAGATTACAACTCATTAGCATCGAACGATTGACTGATTCAGCGATGTGGAACCTTAGAATGGCTTGTTATGTGATTACAACTCATTATCATCGAATGGTTGACTGATTCGACGATGTGGAACCTCAAAATAGCTTATTATGAGATTGTAGCTCATTATCATCGAACGGTTGACTGATTCGGCGATATGGAACCTCAGAATAGCTTATTATGAGATTGCAGCTCATTATCATCAAACAGTTGACCGATTTGGCAATGTGGAACCTTAGAACAACTTGTTATGAGATTGCAGCTCATTATCATCGAACGGTTGACCGATTTGGTAATGAGGAACCTCAGAACAGCTTGTTATAAGATTACAGCTCATTATCATCAAATGGTTGACCGATTCGGTAATGTGGAACCTCAGAATAGCTTGTTATGAGATTACAATTCATTATCATCAAACGGTTGATTGATTCAGTGATGTGCAACCTCAGAATGGCTTGTTATGAGATTACAACTCATTATCATCAAACGGTTGACCGGTTCGGCATTGTGAAACCTCAGAAAGGCTTATTATGAGATTACAACTCATTATCATCAAATGGTTGACCGATTTGGTGATGTCAAACCTCAGAATAGCTTGTTATGAGATTGTAGCTCATTATGATCGAACGGTTGACCGATTCAGCGATGTGAAACCTCATAACAGCTTGTTATGAGATTACAGCTCATTATCATCAAACGGTTGACCGATTCGACGATGTGGAACCTTAGAACAGCTTGTTATGAGATTGTAGCTCATTATCATCAAACGGTTGACTGATTCAGTGATGTGAAACCTCAGAATAGCTTGTTATGAGATTACAACTCATTATCATCGAACAGTTGACCAATTTGGCAATGTGGGACCTCAAAACGGCTTGTTATGAGATTACAACTCATTATCATCGAACGGTTGACCGATTTGGCGATGTGGAACCTCAGAATGGCTTGTTATGAGATTGTAGCTCATTATCATCAAACGGTCGACCGAGTCGGTGATGTGGAACCTTAGAACAACTTGTTATGAGATTGCAGCTCATTATCATCGAATGGTTGACTGATTCAGTGATGTGGAACCTCATAATGGCTTGTTATGAGATTACAACTCATTATCATCAAATGGTTGACCAATTTAGTGATGTGGAACCTCAGAATGGCTTGTTATTAGATTATAACTCATTAT
This sequence comes from Thuja plicata, assembly GCA_018584345.1. Classification (NCBI taxonomy): domain Eukaryota; kingdom Viridiplantae; phylum Streptophyta; class Pinopsida; order Cupressales; family Cupressaceae; genus Thuja; species Thuja plicata. The sequence goes on from MU228108.1 coordinate 17,017, forward strand.
CATCAAATAGTTGACTAATTCTATGATGTGGAACCTCAGAATAGCATGTTATGAGATTGTAGCTCATTATCATTGAACGGTTGACCGATTCAGTGATGTGGAACCTCAGAATAGCTTGTTATGAGATTGTAGCTTATTATCATCGAATGGTTGACTGATTCGGCAATGTGGAACCTCAGAATAGCTTGTTCTGAGATTGTAGCTCATTATCATCAAACGGTTGACCGATTTGGCGATGTGGAAACTCAGAATAGCTTGTTATGAGATTACAACTCATTATCATCGAATGGTTGACCGATTTGGTGATGTGGAACCTTAGAATGGCTTGTTATGAGATTATAACTCATTATCATCAAATGGTTGACCGATTCGGTGATGTGGAACCTTAGAATGGCTTGTAATGAGATTACAGCTCATTATCATTGAACAGTTGACTGATTCGGCGATGTGGAACCTTAGAACAGCTTGTTATGAGACTGTAGCTCATTATCATAGAATGGTTGACTAATTTCATGATGTGAAACCTAAGAATGGGTTGTTATGAGATTATAATTCATTATCATCAAACGGTTGATCATTTCGGCGATGTGGAACCTCAGAATGGCTTGTTATGAGATTACAACTCATTATCATCAAACGGTTGACCAATTCAGCAATGTAGAAACTCAAAATGTCTTGTTATGAGATTACAACTCATTATCATCAAACGGTTGACCGATTCGGTGATGTGGAACCTCAGAATAGCTTGTTATGCGATTGCAGCTTATTACCATCAAACGGTTGACCGATTTGGCGATGTGGAACCTCAGAATGGCTTCTTATGAGATTGCAGCTCATTATCATCAAACAGTTGACCGATTCAGCGATGTGGAACCTCAGAACAGCTTGTTATGAGATTGTAGCTCATTATCATCGAACAGTTGACCGATTTGGCAATGTGGAACCTCAGAACAGCTTGTTATGATATTATAGCTCATTATCATCAAATGGTTGACCGATTGGACGATGTGGAACCTCAAAATAGCTTGCTATGAGATTACAGCTCATTATCATTGAATGGTTGACCGATTCGGTGATGTGGAACTGCAGAATAGCTTGTTATGAGATTGTAGCTCATTATCATCGAACGGTTGACTGATTTGGCGATGTGAAACCTCAGGACAACTTGTTATGAGATTGTAGCTCATTATCATCAAATGGTTGACCGATTCGGCCATGTGGAACCTCAGAATAGCTTGTTATGAGATTGCAGCTCATTATCATCGAACGGTTGACCGATTCAGCATTGTGGAACCTTAGAACAAATTGTTATGAGATTACAACTCATTATCATTGAATGGTTGACCGATTAGGTGATGTGCAACCTTAGAATGGCTTTTTATGAGATTACAACTCATTATCATCGAACGGTTAATCGATTCAATGATGTGGAACCTCAAAATGGGTTTTTATGAGATTACAACTCATTATCATCAAACGGTTGGCCGATTTAGCATTGTGGAACCTCAGAACAGCTTGTTATGAGATTAGAAGTCATAATCATTGAACGGTTGACCGATTCGGTGATGTGGAACCTCAAAATAGCCTGTTATGAGATTGTAGCTCATTATCATCGAACGGTTGACCGATTCGGCGATGTGGAACCTCAGAATGGCTTTTTATGAGATTACAACTCATTATCATCAAATGGTTGACCGATTCAGCGATGTGGAACCTCAAAATAGCTTGTTATGAGATTGTAACTCATTATCATCAAACGGTTGACCGATTCGGTGATGTGGAACCTCAAAATAGCTTGTTATGAGATTACAACTCATTATCATCGAACGATTGACCGATTCAGCAATGTCAAATCTCAGAATAGTTTGTTATGAGATTACAACTCATTATCATCAAATGGTTGACTGATTCGGTGATGTGGAACCTCAGAATTGCTTGTTATGAGATTGTAGCTCATTATCATCAAACGGTTGACCTATTCGGCGATGTGGAACCTTAGAACAGCTTGTTATGAGATTGCAACTCATTATCATCAAACGGTTGACCAATTTTGTGATGTGGAACCTTAGAACAACTTGTTATGAGATTACAAGTCATTATCATCGAACAGTTGACTGATTCGGCGATGTGTAATCTCATAATGGCTTGTTATGAGATTACAACTCATTATCATCAAATGGTTGACCGATTCAGCAATGTGGAACCTTAGAATAGCTTGTTATGAGATTACAACTCATTATCATCAAACGGTTGACCGATTCAGTGATGTGGAACCTCAGAATAGCTTGTTATGAGATTACAACTCATTATCATCAAACGGTTGACCGATTCAGCGATGTGGAACCTCAGAACAGCTTGTTATGAGATTATAGCTCATTATCATCGAACGGTTGACCGATTCAGCAATGTGGAACCTTAGAATAGCTTATTATGAGATTACAACTCATTGTCATCAAACGGTTGACCGATTCAGCGATGTGGAACCTCAGAACGGCTCGTTATGAGATTACAACTCATTATCATCAAATGGTTGACCGATTCAGCGATGTGGAACCTCAGAACAGCTTGTTATGAGATTACAGCTCATTATCATCAAACGGTTGACCGATTCAGCGATGTGGAACCTTAGAATAGCTTGTTATAAGATTACAACTCATTATCATCGAATGGTTCACCAATTCAGTGATGTGGAACCTCAGAATGGCTTGTTATGAGATTACAAATCATTATCATCGAATGGTTGATCGATTCAGCGATGTGGAACCTCAGAACAACTTGTTATGAGATTATAACTCATTATAATCAAACGGTTGACCGATTCGGCATTGTGGAACCTCAGAATGCCTTGTTATGAGATTACAACTCATTATCATCGAATGGTTGACCGATTCAACAATGTAGAATGTCAGAACAGCTTGTTATGAGATTGTAGCTCATTATCATTGAACGGTTGACTGATTCGGTGATGTGGAACCTCAAAATAGCTTGTTATGAGATTGCAGCTCATTATCATTGAACGGTTGACCGATTCAGTGATGTGAAACCTTAGAATAGCTTGTTATGAGATTGCAGCTGATTATCATCAAACGGTTGACCGATTCGGCTATTTGGAACCTCAGAATAGCTTGTTATGAGATTACAACTCATAACAGGCGATGTGGAACCTCAGAATGGCTTGTTATGAGATTGTAGCTTATTATCAATGTACGATTGACCGATTCGGTCATGTGGAACCTCAGAATGGCTTGTTATAAGATTACAAATCATTATCAATGTACGGTTGACCGATTCGATGATGTAGAAACTCAAAATAGCTTGTTATGAGATTACAACTCATTATCATCAAATGGTTGACCGATTCGATGATGTGGAACCTTAGAATAGCTTTCTATGAGATTAAAACTCATTATAATCAAACGGTTGACCGATTCGGTGACGTGGAACCTCAGAATGGCCTGTTATAAGATTACAACTCATTATCATCGAACGGTTAACCGATTCGACGATGTGGAACCTCATAATAGCTTGTTATGAGATTGCAGCTCATTATCATTAAACAGTTGACCGATTCGGCGATGTGGAACCTTAGAATAGCTTGTTATGAAATTGCAGCTCATTATCATTGAACGGTTGACCGATTTGGCAATGTGGAACCTCAGAATAGCTTATTATGAGATTGCAACTTATTATCAGTGAACGCTTGACCGATTCAGTGATGTGGAACCTCAGAATGGCTTGTTATCAGATTACAACTCATTATCATCGAATGGTTGACAGATTTAGTGATGTGGAACCTCAGAATAGCTTGTTATGAGATTATAACTCATTATCATCGAACAATTGACCGATTCAGTGATGTGGAACCTCAAAATGGCTTGTTACGAGATTACAACTCATTATCATCGAATGGTTGACCGATTTGGTGATGTGGAACCTCAGAATAGCTTGTTATGAGATTGCAACTCTTTATTATCGAATGGTTGACCGATTCGGTGATGTGGAACCTTAGAACAGCTTGTTATGAGATTGCAGCTCATTATCAGTGAATGATTGACCGATTTGGCAATTTGGAACCTCATAACGGCTTGTTATGAGATTACAATTCATTATCATCGAAAGGTTGACCGATTGGGCAATGTGGAACCTCAGAACGGCTTGTTATGAGACAATAACTCATTACCTTCGAACGGTTGATCGATTCGGCGATGTGGAACCTCAGAACGGCTTGTTATGAGATTACAAATCATTATCATTGAACGCTTGACCAATTCGGTGATGTGGAACCTCAGAACAACTTGTTATGAGATTGCAACTCATTATCATCAAACAGTTGACCAATTTGGCAATGTGGAACCTCAGAACAACTTGTTATGAGATTGCAACTCATTATCAATGAAGGGTTGACTGATTTGGAGATGTGGAACCTCAAAATGGCTTATTATGAGATTACAACTCATTATCATCAAATGGTTGACCCAGTTGGCGATGTGGAACCTCAGAATAGCTTGTTATGAGATTGCAGCTCATTATCATCGAACGATTGACCGATTCAGTGATGTGGAACCTTAGAATAGCTTGTTATGAGATTGCAACTCATTATCATCGAACAGTTGACCGATTTGGCGATGTGGAACCTCAGAATGGCTTGTTATGAGATTAAAACTCATTATCATCAAATGATTGACTGATTCGGTGATGTGGAACCTCAGAATAGCTTGTTATGAGATTGTAGCTCATTATCATCGAATGGTTGACCGATTCGGTGATGTGGAAACTCAAAACAGCTTGTTATGAGATTGCAACTCATTATCAGCGAACAGTTGACCGATTCGGCGATGTGGAACCTTAGAAGGGCTTGTTATGAGTTTACAACTCATTATCATCGAATGGTTGACTGATTTGCAGATGTGGAACCTCAGAACAGCTTGTTATGAGATTGTAGCTCATTATCATCAAATGGTTGACTGATTCAGCGATGTGGAACCTCAAAACAGCTTGTTATGAGATTGCAACTCATTATCAGTGAATGGTTGACCGATTCGGTGATGTGGAACCTTAGAATGGCTTGTTATGAGATTACAACTCATTATCATCAAATGGTTGACTAATTTGGTGATGTGGAACCTCAGAATGGCATGTTATGAGATTATAACTCATTATCATTGAATGGTTGACCAATTCGGTGATTTGGAACCTCAGAATGGCTTGTTATGAGATTGTAGCTCATTATCAATGTACGGTTGACCGATTCAGCGATGTGGAACCTCAGAATGGCTTTTTATGAGATTACAACTCATTATCAATGTACGGTTCACTGATTTGGCAATGTGGAACCTTAGAACAACTTGTTATGAGATTACAACTCATTATCAGCAAATAGTTGACCGATTCAGTGATGTGGAACCTTAGAACGGCTTGTTATGAGATTACAACTCATTATCATCGAATGGTTGACTGATTCGGTGATGTGGAACCTTAGAACGACTTGTAATGAGATTACAACTCATTATCATCGAATGGTTGACCTATTCAGCGATGTGGAACCTCAGAATGACTTGTTATGAGATTACAACTCATTATCAGTGAATGGTTGACCGATTCGGTGATGTGGAACCTTAGAATGGCTTGTTATGAGATTACAACTCATTATCATCAAATGGTTGACCAATTTGGTGATGTGGAACCTCAGAATGGCATGTTATGAGATTATAACTCATTATCATTGAATGGTTGACCAATTCGGTGATGTGGAACGTCAGAATGGCTTGTTATGAGATTGTAGCTCATTATCAATGTACAGTTGACCGATTCAGCGATGTGGAACCTCAGAATGGCTTTTTATGAGATTACAACTCATTATCAATGTACGGCTCACTGATTTGGCAATGTGGAACCTTAGAACAACTTGTTATGAGATTACAACTCATTATCATCAAATGGTTGACTGATTCAGTGGTGTGGAACCTTTGAATGGCTTGTTATGAGATTACAACTCATTATCATCGAACGGTTGATCGATTCGGTGATGTGGAACGTCAGAATAGGTGATTTGGAACCTCAGAATGGCTTGTTATGAGATTGTAGCTCATTATCAATGTACGGTTGATCGATTCATCGATATGGAACCTCAAAATGGCTTGTTATGAGATTACAACTCATTATCAATGTACGATTGACCAATTCGATGATGTGGGTCCTTAGAATAGCTTATTGTGAGATTACAACTCATTATCAATGAATGGTTGACCGATTCGGTGATGTGGAACCTTGGAATGGCTTGTTAAATAGTTGACTGATTCAGTGATGTGGAACCTTATAATAGCTTGTCATGAGATTACAACTCATTATCATCGAATGGTTGACCAATTCGGTGATGTGGAACCTCAAAATGGCTTAGTATAAGATTACAACTCATTATCATCAAACGATTGACCGATTCAGTGATGTAGAACCTCAGAATGGCTTGTTATTAGATTACAACTCATTATCATCAAATGGTTGACCGATTCGGCGATGTGGAACCTTAGAATGGGTTTTTATGAGATTACAACTCATTATCATTGAACGGTTGAATGATTTGATGATGTGGAACATCATAACAACTTGTTATGAGATTATAGCTCATTATCATCAAACAATTGACTGATTTGGTGATGCCAAACCTCAGAATAGCTTGTTATGATATTGCAACTCATTATCAGTAAATGGTTGAGTGATTCAATGATGTGGAACCTTAGAATGGCTAGTTATGAGATTACAACTCATTATCATTGAACGGTTGACCGATTTAGCAATGTGGAACCTTAGAATAGCTTGTTATGAGATTGCAGATCATTATTATTTAATGGTTGACTGATTCGGTGATGTGGAACCTCAGAAGAGCTTGTTATGAGATTGCAAGTCATTATTAGTGAACAGTTGACCGATTCGGTGATGTGGAACCTTAGAATGGCTTGTTATGAGATTATAACTCATTATCATCGAACGGTTGACTGATTTAATGATGTGGAACCTTAGAATAGATTGTTATGAGATTACAGGTCATTATCAATGTACGGTTGACTGATTCGGTGATGTGGAAGCTTAGAATGGCTTGTTATGATATTACAACTCATTATCAATGTATGGTTGACCAATTCAATGATGTGGAACCTCGAAATGGCTTGTTATGTGATTATAACTCATTATCAATATACGATTGACCAATTTGACGATGTGGAACCTCAAAATAGCTTGTTATGAGATTACAACTCATTATCAGTGAATGGTTGACCGATTTATTAATGTGGAACCTTAGAACGGCTTGTTATGAGATTACAACTCATTATCATCAAATGGTTTATCGATTTAGTGATGTGGAACCTCAGAATGGCTTGTTATGAGATTACAACTCATTATCATCGAATGGTTGACCGATTTGGTGATGTGGAACCTAAGAACGGCTTGTTATGAGATTACAACTCATTATCATCGAATGGTTGACTGATTCGGAGATGTGGAACCTCAGAATGGCTTGTTATGAGATTACAACTCATTATCATCAAACGGTTGACTGATTTGGTGTTGTGGAACCTCAGAATGGCTTGTTATGAGATTACAACTCATTATCATCAAACAGTTGACCGATTCAGCGATGTGGAACCTCAGAATAGCTTGTTATGAGATTGTAGCTCATTATCGTTGAATGGTTGACCGATTGGGCGATGTGGAACCTCAGAATAGCTTGTTATGAGATTGCAACTCATTATCAGTGAACGGTTGACCGATTCGGCAATGTGGAACCTTAGAATGGCTTGTTATGAGATTATAACTCATTATCATTAAACGGTTGACCGATTTGGCGATGTGGAACCTCAGAATAGCTTGTTATGAGATTGCAGCTCATTATTATCAAACGGTTGACCGATTTGGTGATGTAGAGCCTCAAAATAGCTTGTTATGAGATTGCAACTCATTATACGTGAATGGTTGACTGATTCGGCAATGTGGAACCTCATAACGGCTTGTTATGAGATTATAACTCATTATCATCGAATGGTTGACCGATTTGGTGATGTGGAACCTTAGAACGGCTTGTTATGAGATTACAACTCATTATCATTGAACGGTTGACTGATTTGGTGATGTGGAACCTCAGAACGACTTGTTATGAGATTGCAGCTTATTATCAATGTATCGTTGACCGATTTGGCAATGTGGAACCTCAGAACGGCTTGTTATGAGATTACAACTCATTATCAATGTACGGTTGATAGATTCAGTGATGTGAAACCACAGAATGGCTTGTTGTGAGAGTACAACTCATTATCAATGTACAGTTGATTGATTCAATTATGTGGAACCTCAGAACAACTTGTTATGAGATTACAACTCATTATCAGTGAATGGTTGATCGATTCTGTGATGTGGAACCTTAGAACAGATTCTTATGAGATTAAAACTCATTATCATTGAACGGTTGATCGATTCAGCAATGTGAAACTTCAGAATGGCTTGTTATGAGATTACAACTCATTATCATCCAACGGTTGACCGATTCAGCAATGTAGAACCTAAGAACGGCTTGTTATGATATTACAGCTCATTATCATTGAATCGTTGACAGATTTGTTAATGTGGAACCTCAGAATAGCTTGTTATGAGATTGCAGCTCATTATCAGCGTACAGTTGACCCATTCGGCGATGTGGAACCTCAGAATGGCTTGTTATGAGATTACAACTCATTATCATCGAACAGTTGACCTATTCGGCGATGTGGAACGTCAGAATAGCTTATTATGAGATTAAAGCTCATTATCATCGAATGGTTGACCGATTTGGTGATGTGGAACCTCAGAACAGCTTGTTATGAGATTGTAACTCATTATCAATAAACGGTTGACCGATTTGGCGATGTGGAACCTTAGAATGACTTGTTATGAGATTACAACTCATTATCATCGAACGGTTGACCGATTTGGTGATGTGGAACCTCAGAACGGCTTGTTATGGGATTGTAGGTCATTATCATCAAATGGTTGACCGATTCGGCGATGTGGAACCTCAGAATAGCTTGTTATGAGATTGCAACTCATTATCAGCAAATGGTTGATCGATTCGGCGATGTGGAACCTCAAAATGGCTTATTATGAGATTAAAACTCATTATCATCGAACGGTTGACCGATTCGACAATGTGGAATCATTGAACGGCTTGTTATGAGATTACAACATATTATCATTGAACGGTTGACCGATTCTATGATGTGGAACGTCAAAATGACTTGTTATGAGATTGTAGCTCATTATCAATGTACGGTTGACTGATTCGGTGATGTGGAACCTCAAAATGGCTTGTTATGAGATTACAACTCATTATCAATGTACAGTTGACCGATTCGGTGATGTGGAACCTCAGAACAGCTTGTTATGAGATTAAAACTCATTATCAATTATTGATTGACTAATTCGGTGATGTGGAACCTCAAAATGGCATGTTATGAGATTATAACTCATTATCATCGAACGGTTGACCGATTCGGCGATGTGGAACCTTAGAATGGCTTGTTATGAGATTACAACTCATTATCATCGAACGGTTGTCCGATTCAGTAATGTGGAACCTCAGAATGGCTTGTTATGAGATTACAACTCACTATCATCGAACGGTTGACTCATTCAGTGATGTGGAACCTCAAAAACTTGTTATGAGATTGCAGCTCATTATCATCAAACGGTTGACCGATTCGGTGATGTGGAAACTCAGAATAGCTTGTAATAAGATTGCAACTCATTATCAATGAATGGTTGACTGATTCGGCGATGTGGAACCTCAGAACAACTTATTATGAGATTACAACTCATTATCATCGAATGGTTGACCGATTCGGCGATGTGGAACCTCAGAATAGCTTGTTATGAGATTGTAACTCATTATCAACGAACGGTTGACTGATTTGGAAATGTGGAGCCTCAGAATGGCTTTTTATGAGATTACAACTCATTATCATTGAACGGTTGACCAATTTGGCGATGTGGAACCTCAGAATGACTTGTTATGAGATTGTAGCTCATTATCATCAAACAATTGACCAATTTGGCGATGTGGAACCTCAAAATAGCTTGTTATGAGATTGCAACTCATTATTAGTGAACGGTTGACTGATTCAGCGATGTGGAACCTCAAAATGGCTTGTTATGAGATTACAACTCATTATCATTGAATGGTTGACTGATTCGGTGATGTGGAACCTCAGAATGGCTTGTTATGAGATTATAATTCATTATCATTGAACGGTTGACCAATTTGGTGATGTGGAACCTCAAAATGGCTTGTTATGAGATTACAACTCATTATCATCAAACGGTTGACCGATTTGGTGATGTGGAACCTCAGAATAGCTTGTTATGAGATTACAACTCATTATCATTGAATGGTTGACCGATTCAACGATGTGGAACCTCAGAATAGCTTGTTATGAGATTGCAGCTCATTATCAGCAAATGGTTGACCAATTCAGTGATGTGAAACCTCAGAATGGCTTATTATGAGATTACAACTCATTATCATCGAACAGTTGACTGATTCAGTTATGTGGAACCTCAGAACAGCTTGTTATGAGATTGTAGCTCATTATCATCAAATGGTTGACCGATTCAGTGATGTGGAACCTCAGAACAGCTTGTTATGAGATTGCAACTCATTATTAGCGAATGATTGACCGATTTGGTAATGTGGAACCTCAGAACGGCTTGGTATGAGATTATAACTCATTATCATTGAATGGTTGACCGATTGGGTGATGTGGAACCTCAGAATGGCTTGTTATCAGATTACAACTTATTATCATCGAACAATTGACCGATTTGGAGATGTGGAATCTCAGAAGAGCTTGTTATGAGATTACAGCTCATTATCATCGAACGGTTGACCGATTCAGAGATGTGGAACCTCAGAATAGCTTTTTATGAGATTGCAACTCATTATCAGGGAACAGTTGATCGATTCAGCAATGTGGAACCTCAGAATGGCTTGTTATGAGATTACAACTCATTATCGTCAAAGGGTCGACTGATTCAGCAATGTGGAACCTCAGAATAGCTTTTTATGAGATTACAACTCATTATCATCAAACGTTGACCGATTCGGTGATGTGGAACCTCAGAATAGCTTGTTATGAGATTGTAACTCATTATCATCAAACGGTAGACCGATTTGGCAATGTGGAACCTCAGAATAGCTTGTTATGAGATTGCAACTCATTATCATCAAATGATAGATTGATTCGGCGATGTGGAACCTCAAAATGGCTTATTATGAGATTACAACTCATTATCATCGAACGGTTGACCGATTTGGTGATGTGGAACCTTAGAATGGCTTGTTATGAGATTACAACTCATTATCATTGGACGGTTGACTGATTTGGTGATGTGGAACCTTAGAACACCTTGTTATGAGATTACAACTCATTATCATCGAACAGTTGACCGATTTAGCGATGTGGAACCTCAGAACAGCTTGTTATGAGATTGTAGCTTATTATCATCGAACGGTTGACCCATTAGGCGATGTGGAACCCCAGAACAGCTTGTTATGAGATTACAGCTTATTATCAGTGAACGGTTGACTGATTCGGTGATGTGGAACCTCAGAATAGCTTGTTATGAGATTACAACTCATTATCATCAAATGGTTGACCGATTCGGTGATGTGGAACCTCAGAATGACTTGTTATGAGATTATAGCTCATTATCATTGAACGGTTGACCGATTCAGTGATGTGGAACCTCAGAATAGCTTTTTATGAGATTACAACTCATTATCAGCAAACGGTTGACAGATTCGGCAAGGTAGAACCTCAGAATGGTTTGTTATGAGATTACAACTCATTATCAATGTACGGTTGACCGATTTGGGGATGTGCAACCTTAGAATGGCTTGTTATGAGATTACAACTCATTATCATCAAATGGTTGACCGATTTGGCGATGTGGAACCTTAGAATGGCTTGTTATGAGATTACAACTCATTATCAGTGAACGGTTGACCAATTCGGCAATGTGGAACCTCAGAATGACTTGTTATGAGATTACAACTCATTATCATTGAACGGTTGACCAATTTAGCGATGTGGAAACTTAGAATGGCTTGTTATGAGATTACAACTCATTATCATTGAATGGTTGACCGATTCGGCGATGTGGAACCTTAGAACAGCTTGTTATGAGATTACAACTCATTATCATCGACAGTTGACTGACTCAGTGATGTGAAACCTCAGAATGGCTTGTTATGAGATTACAACTCATTATCATTGAACGGTTGACCAATTTGGCGATGTGGAACCTCAGAATGGCTTGTTATGAGATTACAACTCATTATCATCCAATGGTTAACCGATTCAGCGATGTGGAACCTTAGAATAGCTTGTTATGAGATTGCAGCTCATTATCATCAAACGGTTGACCGATTCAGTGATGTGGAACCTCAGAATAACTTGTTATGAGATTGCAACTCATTATCAGTGAATGGTTGACCGATTCAGCGATGTGGAACCTTAGAATAGCTTGTTATGAGATTACAACTCATTATCATCAAATAGTTGACTGATTCAGTGATGTGGAACCTTAGAACAACTTGTTATGAGATTGCAGCTCATTATCATCGAACAGTTGACCAATTCGGTGATGTGGAACCTTAGAACAACTTGTTATGAGATTGCAGCTCATTATTAGTGAATGGTTGACCGATTCAGTGATGTGGAACCTCAGAACGGCTTGTTATGAGATTACAACTCATTATCAGTGAACGGTTGACCGATTCAGTGATGTGGAACCTTAGAATAGCTTGTTATGAGATTACAACTCATTATCATCAAACAGTTGACTGATTCAGTGATGTGGAACCTTAGAATGTCTTGTTATGAGATTGTAGCTCATTATCAGCAAATAGTTGACGGATTCAGTGATCTAGAACCTCAAAATTGCTTGTTATGAGATTACAACTCATTATCAAGAAACGATTGACTGATTCGGTGATGTGGAAACTCAAAATGACTTGTTATGAGATTGTAGCTCATTATCAGTGAATGGTTGACCAATTTGGTGATCTAAATTCTTAGAATGACTTGTTATGAGATTACAGCTCATTATCAGCAAACGGTTGACCAATTCGGTGATCTAGAACCTCATAATGTCTTGTTATGAGATTACAGCTCATTATCAGCAAACGGTTGACTGATTCGATGAGCTAGAACCTCAAAATGGCTTTTTATGAGATTACAGCTCATTATCAGCAAACATTTGACCAATTCGGCAATCTAGAACCTTATAATAGTTTTTTATGAGATTACAGCTCATTATCAGCAAATGGTTGACCAATTTGGTGATCTAGAACCTTAGAATGGCTTGTTATGAGATTAGAGCTCATTATCAGCAAGCGGTTGACCAATTCGGTGATGTGGAACCTCAGAATGACTTGTTATGAGATGCTAGCTCATTATCAACAAATAGTTGACCGATTTGGCAATCTAGAACCTCAAAATGGCTTGTTATGAGATTACAACTCATTATCAGTGAATGGTTGACTGATTCAGCAATGTGGAACCTCAAAATAGCTTGTTATGATATTATAGCTCATTATCAGTGAACGGTTGACCGATTCAGTGATCTAGAACCTTAGAACGGCTTGTTATGAGATTAGAGCTCATTATCAGCGAACGGTTGACCAATTCAGTGATGTGGAACCTTAGAATAGCTTGTTATGATATTATTGCTCATTATTAGTGAATGGTTGACTGATTCAGTGATGTGGAATGTCAGAATGGCTTGTTATGAGATTAAAGCTCATTATCAGCGAACAGTTGACCGATTCAGTGATATGGAACCTCAGAATGACTTATTATGAGATTACAACTCATTATCAGTGAATGGTTGACTGATTCACCGATGTGAAACCTCAGAATGAATTGTTATGAGATTGTAGCTCATTATCAGCGAACGGTTGACCGATTCAGTGATGTGGAACCTTAGAATGACTTGTTATGAGATTACAACTTATTATCAGCGAATGGTTAAATGATTTGGTGATGTCAAATCTCAGAATGATTTGTTATGAGATTACAACTCATTATCAGTAAATGGTTGACTGATTCAATAATCTAGAACCTCAAAATGGCTTGTTATGAGATTACAGCTCATTATCAACAAATAATTGACTGATTTAGCGATCTAGAATCTCAGAATGACTTGTTATGAGGTTACAGCTCATTATCAGCAAATGATTGACTGATTTGGTGATCCAGAACCTTAGAACTACTTGTTATGAGATTACAGCTCATTATCAGTGAATGGTTGACCGATTCAACAATCTAGAACCTTAGAATGGCTTGTTATGATATTATAGCTCATTATTAGCAAACAGTTGACCGATTCGACAATGTGGAACCTCAAAATAGCTTGTTATGAGATTATAGCTCATTATCAGCAAATGGTTGACTGATTTCATGATCTAATACCTTAGAATGGCTTGTTATGAGATTACAGCTCATTAGCAGTGAATGGTTGACCAATTTGGTGATCTAGAATCTCAAAATGGCTTCTTATGAGATTACAGCTCATTATCAGCAAACGGTTAACCAATTCGATGATCTAGAACCTCAAAATGGCTTGTTATGAGATTACAACTCATTATCAGCAAACAGTTGACCGATTCAGCGATGTGAAAAATCAAAATGACTTGTTATGAGATTATAGCTCATTATCAGTGAACAGTTAACCGATTCGATGATCTAGAATCTTAGAATGATTATGAGATTATAGCTCATTATCAGTGAACAGTTGATCGATTCAGTGATCTAGAACCTCAGAATAGCTTGTTATGAGATTATAGCTCATTATCAGCAAACAATTGACCGATTCAGTGATCTAGAACCTTAGAATGGCTTGTTATAATATTACAACTCATTATTAGTGAATAGTTGACCAATTCAGTGATCTAGACTCTCAGAACAGCTTGTTATGAGATTACAACTCATTATCAGTGAATGGTTGACTGATTTGGTGATCTAGAACCTCAGAATGACTTTTTATGACATTATAGTTCATTATCAGCAAATGGATGACTGATTCGGTAATGTGGAACCTCAGAATGACTTGTTATGATATTATATCTCATTATCAACAAACATTTTGTAGGATTTGAGAGATACAAATCCACAAAACACCAAGAATACCTGCATGCAAATAACCTGTTACAGGAGAGAATCAGAAAGAAGAAAAAGGTAGAACTCAGAAGTTACTAAAAAATGAGAGCAAAATTATGATCTGAGTTAATTGAAAAAAAGATTTATAAGGTTCAACCTATAAAGGTGAACAAAACCCTAAAGCCTAAAAAAGCTAGGTT
>MU228108.1:32451-94213 GCA_018584345.1 Thuja plicata
ACATTATAATTAATAAAGATATTAATTATAATGCACCTAAGAGATAGCTTAAGAAAATAGAGTAATAAATAACTTAATTAATTAAATCGAAGTGATTTAATTAATAAGTGTAAAATATAATTACTCAAGAGGTAAGCTGACCTAGCACAACTATGAAAGAAGGAAATGGGTCCCGACAACAAGGCCTGATCAGGTACCCAAAGGAGAAAACCTAGTGGGAAAAAATCCTCTCCAAAAAGAGACTCTCTCAAAGCCATAAGTACAATGCGTGCTACCAACCCCCCCCATGAGAGAGGGTCAAGGCTCCAAATCCCCCTAGAATGAAAGAACCCCTAGATCAATGAAAAAACCACCATGACGCCAATACAAAGGAGTGAAAGGAAGTGAGCACTAAAGAGGTAACCTCGAAAGATGAGGTGTCACTGGAAGGCCGAACTAATACTCAAAGGAGTAGACATGAGGATCCTAAAAGGGAACCCCCAAGTAGGTGGTATGACAGGTGTGCTAACACTGTTAAGGAGAGAGGAGATGAGTGTCCTCTATAGAATCCTCAACAACTACACCTGGTGGCTCGATGAATGGAGCTGGAGGGTCTGGCAGTGCTGAAGAAGAGTCCTGCTAAAGAGAAGAAACCCCAACAAGATGAGGTGAGGCGGCCACAGAAGTGGTCTCAGGAACAATATAGAGGTCCAAGTGACCTGACTGTCCCACATGATGCTCTAGTGTAAGAGGAGAGCTGTGCTCCGATGATGGAGATGGTGGACCAAAGTGTGAAAAGGTGTAGAGATGGTGGAATGATCAACTATCCCTGTAGCAACAATGCCACCTATTGCACTATCCCAAATGAAGACTGAATCTGACGTGAACTCAACTGTCTTCCCTGATCCACTATGTGTAATCTAGTAAATCGAGAGAAGGTTTGCAGAAAGAGATGGAACATACAATACATCATTGAATGTGCCATCCTAAATGTCTACAGAACCTTTCCTGTAGACTGGCATAACACTGTTATTCCCCATGAGAATGTGAGGAATAGGAGAAGCCTCAATAAAAGAGAAGATCTCCAGAGAAGATGCCATATGGTGAGAAGCACCTGAATCCAGTATCCAAGGGACCTGGAAAGGGGATGCAACGGAAGCCCATAATGCATGACCCTATCCAAAATCCTGTCCAGATGTTGAAGATGAGGTAGAAGAGGATGGGGAGGAAATGGTGCTCTTCTGAAGGAGAGCTTGCAAATCTACAATCTATTTCTCATAGCCATCAAATCTCTTTTGAAAACAATGTGACTCATCATGAGGCCCCTTCTAAAAATAGGAACATGTAGGGTTCTCAGTCTTCTATTTCTCCTTCTTAGAAGAAGATGGTGGGCCAGTAGAGTGCTGATAATGAGTTATCTACTTCAGCTTTGGCTTTCATGCATCTTGAGATGACTTGACAAGCAATGCCTGTGACTGTGAACCTGTAAGAGAATCCATCTGATTGAGCTTGGACTGCTCACGAGTTAACCTATAGTAGAAGGTCTCAAAAGAGGGCATAACATGATGTGCACCCAGTGCATCCATAGTGGAGTAGAAGGTAGAAGTGAAAATATGATAAGGGCCATGAAGCTTTGAGAGTATTAGAAAGATACACTCATCATCTGACTTCGTCTTTCCAGCAACATATCTAATAGATCAAAGAGACTTGAACTTCATCAGGAAGTCCTCAATGCTAGTGAATGATTCAGGTACCAAGGAGGTGAACTCTGCATCTATATGGAGAACCCTGAACTGATTCATTGTGCCAAACAAGGTCAAAAACTTGTCCCACATATCCCTGGGTGTGGTCAGACCATCCAGGCAGAATAACAACCCATCTAAAATATTCATGGCAATGAGGTCCATTGCCTCATCCATCCTATTTCTGTGCATAAGAGCCACATAAGGCCTCTGTAGAACTGGCTGAGCCACATCAAGGCATGACCATAGCCCTTTTTTCATAAGCAATCTAGTCATCTTCCCTTTCTAAGTGTGATAGTTGTGAGGTGTAAGGCGAGCGACAAAAGAGTCTTCCATTGAGAGAAGGTAGCCAGAAGTAGAAGGGTCTCTTTGACATAAATGCCAGAAAGAGAATTTGCACCCCCCACAAAGTATTATACTATCTCTCCTACACTTCAAATAAGTATGTAAGCAAAGAAAATAAGGAAAAAACTTGATTTTCAGATGCCTCCACTTTGACGCCAAAAAAAATTGATCAAACGGCAAAATTTGAAAATAAAACCAGCATGGTTAGATTAGGCTTGGAAAGAGCTTTCCAACGATTCGGCGATGTGGAACCTCAGAATGGCTTGTTATGACATTACAACTCATTATCATCGAATGGTTGACTGATTCGACGATGTGGAACCTCAGAACAGCTTGTTATGAGATTGCAGCTCATTATCATTGAACGGTTGACCGATTCGGCGATGTGGAACCTCAGAATAGCTTGTTATGAGATTGTAGCTCATTATCATCGAACGGTTGACCGATTGAGTGATGTGGAACCTCAGAATAGCTAGTTATGAGATTGCAGCTCATTATCATCAAACGGTTGACCGATTCGGTGATGTGGAACCTCAGAACAAATTGTTATGAGATTGTAGCTTGTTATCATCAAATGGTTGACCTATTCGGCGATGTGGAACCTCAGAACAACTTGTTATGAGATTGTATCTCATAATCATTGAATGGTTGACCGATTTGGTGATGTGGAACCTTAGAATGGTTTGTTATGAGATTATAACTCATTATCATTGAAAGGTTGATTGATTCAGCGATGTGGAACCTTAGAATGGCTTGTTATGAGATTACAACTCATTATCATGGACCAGTTGATCAATTCGATGATGTGGAACCTCAGAACAGCTTGTTATGAGATTGAAGCTTATTATCATCGAATGGTTGACCGATTCAGCATTGCGGAACCTCAGAATAACTAGTTATGAGATTGCATCTCATTATCATCGAACGGTTGACCAATTCGGTGATGTGGAACCTTAGAACAGCTTGTTATGAGATTACAACTCATTATCATCAAACGGTTGACTGATTCGGCAATGTGGAACCTTAGAATGGCTTGTTATGAGATTACAACTCATTATTATCAAATGGTTGATAGATTCGGCGATGTGGAACCTCAGAATGGCTTGTTATGACATTACAACTCATTATAATCGAACGGTTCACCGATTTGGCATTGTGGAACCTCAGAAAGGCTTGTTATGAGATTACAACTCATTATCATCAAACGGTTGACCGATTTGGCGATGTGAAACCTTAGAATAGCTTGTTATGAGATTGTAGCTCATTATCATCGAATGGTTGACCGATTCGGCGATGTGGAACTTCAGAACAGCTTGTTATGAGATTATAGCTCATTATCGTCGAATGGTTGACCGATTCAGCGATGTGGAACCTTAAAATAGCTTTTTATGAGATTATAACTCATTATCATGGAACGGTTGACCGATTTGGTAATGTGGAACCTCAGAACAGCTTGTTATGAGATTACAACTAATTATCATCAAACGGTGGATCGATTCGGTGATGTGGAACCTCAAAATGACTTGTTATGAGATTACAACTCATTATCATTGAACAGTTGATTGATTTGGCATTGTGGAACCTCAGAATGGCTTGTTATGAGATTACAACTCATTATCATCGAATGGTTGACCGATTCGGCGATGTAGAACCTCAGAACAGCTTGTTATGAGATTATAGCTAATTATCATCGAATGGTTGACCGATTCAGCAATGTGGAACCTCAGAACAGTTTGTTATGAGATTACAACTCATTATCATCGATTGGTTGACCGATTCGGCGATGTGGAACCTCAAAATAGCTTGTTATGAGATTCAGCTCATTATCATTAAATGGTTGACCGATTTGGCGATGTGGAACCTTAGAATAGCTTGTTATGAGATTACAACTCATTATCATCAAATAGTTGACCGATTCGGTGATGTAAAACCTCATAACGGATTTTTATGAGATTACAACTCATTATCATCCAACGGTTGACCGATTGGTGATGTGGAACCTTAGAATAGCTTGTTATGAGATTGCAGCTCATTATAATCGAACGGTTGACCGATTCGGTGATGTGGAACATCAGAATAGCTTGTTATGAGATTACAACTCATTATCATCGAACGGTTGACCGATTTGGCGATGTGGAACCTCAGAACATCTTGTTATGAGATTACAACTCTATCATCGAACGGTTGACTGATTCGGCGATGTGGAACCTCAGAACAGCTTGTTATGAGATTGCAGCTCATTATCACTGAACGATTGACGGATTCGGCGATGTGGAACATCAGAACAGCTTGTTATAAGATTGTAGCTCATTATCATCAAATGGTTGACTGATACGGCGATGTGGAACCTCAGAACAACTTGTTATGAGATTGAAGGTCATTATCATCAAACGGTTGACCGATTCGGTGATGTGGAACCTAAGAATAGCTTGTTATGAGATTGTAGCTCATTATCATTGAACGATTGACTGATTCGGTGATGTGGAACCTTAAAATAGCTTGTTATGAAATTACAACTCATTATCATCAAACAGTTGACCGATTTGGCGATGTGGAACCTTAGAATGGCTTGTTATGAGATTACAAATTATTATCATCGAACGGTTGATTGATTCGGCGATATGGAACCTCAAAACAGCTTTTTATGAGATTACAACTCATTATCATCGAATGGTTGATCGATTCGGCAATGTGGAACCTCAGAATAGCTTGTTATGAGATTGCAGCTCATTATCATCGAACAGTTGACTAATTCAGCAATGTGAAACCTCAGAACAACTTGTTATGAGATTACAACTCATTATCATTGAACAGTTGACCGATTCAGTGATGTGGAACCTCAGAATGGCTTGTTATGAGATTACAACTCATTATCATCTAACGATTGATCAATTCAGTGATGTGGAACCTCAGAATGGCTTGTTATAAAATTATAGCTCATTATCATCGAACGGTTGATCGATTCGGTGATGTGGAACCTCAGAACATATTGTTATGAGATTACAACTCATTATCATCAAACGGTTGACCAATTTGGTGATGTGGAACCTCAAAACAGCTTGTTATGAGATTACAACTCATTATCATTGAACGGTTGACCGATTCAGTGATGTGGAACCTCACAACATCTTGTTATGAGATTACAACTCATTATCATCAAACGGTTGATCGATTCAGCGATGTGGATCCTCAAAATGGCTTGTTATGAGATTACAACTCATTAACATAGAACGGTTGACCGATTTGGCGATGTGGGACCTCAGAACAACTTGTTATGAGATTAAAACTTATTATCATCGAATGGTTGATTGACTCAGCGATATGGAACCTTAAAATAGCTTGTTATGAGATTGTAGCTCATTATCATCGAACGGTTGACCGATTCGGCGATGGGGAACCTCAGAACAGCTTATTATGAGATTGTAGCTCATTATCATCGAATGGTTAACCGATTCGGTAATGTGGAACCTCAAAACAACTTTTTATGAGATTATAGCTCATTATCATCGAATGGTTGACCGATTCGGCGATGTGGAACCTCAAAAGAGCTTGTTATGAGATTACAGCTCATTCTCATCGAAGGGTTGACCGTTTTGGCTATATGGAAACTTAGAATGGCTAGTTATGAGATTACAACTCATTATCATTGAACAGTTGACCGATTCAACGATGTGGAACCTTAGAACAACTTGTTATGAGATTGTAGCTTATTATCATCAAACGGTTGACCGATTCGGTGATGTGGAACCTTAGAATGGCTTGTTATGAGAATACAACTCATTATCATCAAACAGTTGATCGATTTTGTGATGTGGAACCTCAGAATAGCTTGTTATGAGATTACAAGTCATTATCATCGAATGGTTGACCGATTTAGCATTGTGGAACCTCAGAATGGCTTGTTATGAGATTACCACTCATTATCATCAAACAATTACCTGATTCGGTGATGTGGAACCTCAGAATAGCTTGTTATGAGATTGTAGCTCATTATCATCGAATGGTTGACCGATTTGGCGATGTGGAACCTTAGAATAGCTTGTTATGAGATTGCAGCTCATTATCATCAAACGGTTGACCAATTTGGCGATATGGAACCTCAAAACGGCTTGTTATAAGATTGTAGCTCATTATCATTGAACGGTTGACCAATTCGGCGATGTGGAACCTTAGAATAGCTTGTTATGAGATTGCAGCTCATTATCATCAAATGGTTGATCAATTCGGTGATTTGGAACCTCAGAACGGCTTGTTGTGAGATTACAACTCATTATCATCGAACGGTTGACCGATTCGGCAATGTGGAACCTCGCAACAGCTTGTTATGATATTACAACTCATTATCATCAAATGGTTGACCAATTTGATGATGTGGAAACTCAGAATAGCTTGTTATGAGATTGCAGCTCATTATCATCAAACGGTTGACTGATTCGGCAATGTAGAACCTCATAATAGCTTGTTATAAGATTGTAGCTCTTTATCATCGAACGGTTGACCGATTCAGTGATTTGGAACCTTAGAACAGCTTGTTATGAGATTGCAACTCATTATCATTGTACTGTTGACCGATTCGGTGATGTGGAACCTCAGAATAGCTTGTTATGAGATTGTAGCTCATTATCATTGAACGGTTGACCGATTTGGTGATGTGGAACTTCAAAATAGCTTGTTATGAGATTACAACTCATTATCATCGAACAATTGACCGATTCAACAATGTGGAACCTCATAATAGCTTGTTATGAGATTACAACTCATTATCATCAAACAATTGACCGATTCAACGATGTGAAACCTCAGAATAGCTTGTCATGAGATTGTAGCTCATTATCATCGAACGGTTGACCAATTCGGTGATGTGGAACCTAAGAATGACTTATTATGAGATTACAACTCAGTATCATCAAACGGTTGATCGATTTGGCGATGTGAAACCTCAGAATAGCTTGTTATGAGATTGTAGCTTATTATCATCGAACGGTTGACTGATTCAGCATTGTGGAACCTCAGAATGGCTTGTTATGAGATTACAACTCATTATCATCGAATGGTTGACCGATTCAGCATTGTAGAACCTTAGAAAGGCTTGTTATGAGATTACAACTCATTATCATCGAACGGTTGACTGATTTGGTAATGTGGAACCTCAGAATAGCTTGTTATGAGATTGTAACTCATTATCATCGAATGGTTGACTGAGTCAGTGATGTGGAACCTCAAAATAGCTTGTTATAAGATTACAGCTCATTATCATCAAATAGTTAACCAATTCGGTGATGTGGAACCTCAGAATGGCTTGTTATGAGATTACAACTCATTATCATCAAATGGTTGATCGATTCGGCGATGTGGAACCTCAAAATTTCTTGTTATGATATTACAATTAATTATCATCGAATGGTTGACCGATTCGGCATTGTGGAACCTCAGAATGGCTTGTTATGAGATTATAACTCATTAGCATCAAATGGTTGACCGATTCAATGATATAGAACCTTAGAATAGCTTGTTATGAGATTGTAGCTCATTATCATCGAATGGTTGACCGATTTGGCAATGTGGAACCTCAAAATAGTTTATTATGAGATTGCAGCTCATTATCATCGAATGATTGACCGATTCGGCAATGTGGAACCTCAGAACAGCTTGTTATGAGATTGCAGCTCATTATCATCGAACGGTTGACCGATTCAGTGATGTGGAACCTCAAAACAGCTTATTATGAGATTACAACTCATTATCATCAAATGGTTGACTGATTCGGCAATGTAGAACCTCAGAATGGCTTGTTATGAGATTACAACTCATTATCATGAAATGATTGACCGATTCGACAATGTGGAACCTTAGAAAAGCTTGATATGAGGTTACAGCTCATTATCATCGAATGGTTGACCGATTCGGTGATGTGAAACCTCAGAATAGCTTATTATGAGATTGAAGCTCATTATCATCGAACAGTTAACCGATTCACTGATGTGGAACCACAGAATAGATTGTTATGAGATTGCAGCAAATTATCATCGAATGGTTGACCGATTCGGCGATATGGAACCTCAGAACGGCTAGTTACGAGATTACAACTCATTATCATCGAACGGTTGATCGATTCGCTGATGTGGAACCTCAGAACAGCTTGTTATGAGATTGCAACTTATTATCATCAAATGATTGACCGATTCGGCGTTGTGGAACCTCAGAACAGCTTGTTATGAGATTACAGCTCATTATCATCGAACAGTTGACCGATTCGGTGATGTGGAACCTCATAGCAGCTTGTTATGAGATTACAACTCATTATGATCGAACGATTGACTGAATTGGTGATGTGGAACCTCAGAATGGCTTGTTGTGAGATTACAACTCATTATCATCGAACAGTTGATTGATTCAGCAATGTGGAACCTCAGAATGGCTTGTTATGTGATTACAACTCATTATCATCGAACGGTTGACCGATTCAGCTTTGTGGAACCTCAGAAAGGCTTGTTATGAGATTAAAACTCATTATCATCAAACGGTTGACTGATTCAGCGATGTGGAACCTCAGAACAGCTTGTTATGAGATTGTAGCTCATTATCATCAAACGGTTGACCAATTCGGCAATGTGGAACCTCAAAACAGCTTGTTATGAGATTGCAGCTCATTATGATTGAATGGTTGACCGATTCGGCGATGTAGAACCTTAGAATAGCTCCTTATGAGATTACAACTTATTATCATCAAACGGTTGACCGATTTGGCGATGTGGAACCTCAGAATGGCTTGTTATGTGATTGCAGCTCATTATCATCAAACGGTTGACCGATTTGGCAATGTGGAACCTTAGAACAGCTTGTTATGAGATTACAACTCATTATCATCAAACGGTTGATCGATTCGGCGATGTGGAACCTCAGAACTTCTTGTTATGAGACTACAACTCATTATCATCAAATGGTTGACCGATTTGGCGATGTGGAACCTCGGAATGGCTTGTTATGACATTATAGCTCATTATCATCAAACGGTTGACCGATTCAGCGATGTGGAACCTTAGAACAGCTTGTTATGTAGTTGCAGCTCATTATCATCAAATGGTTGACCGATTTGGTGATGTGAACCTCAGAATAGCTTGTTATGAGATTATAATTCATTATCATCGAATGGTTGACCGATTCGGTGATGTGGAACCTCAGAAAAGCTTGTTATGAGATTATAACTCATTATCATCGAATGGTTGACCGATTCGGCGATGTGGAACCTCAGAATAGCTTGTTATGAGATTGCAGCTCATTATTATCAAACGGTTGATCGATTTAGTGATGTGAAACCTCAGAACAGCTTGTTATGAGATTGCAGCTCATTATCACTAAATGATTGACCAATTCGGTGATGTGGAACCTCAAAATAGCTTGTTATGAGATTACACCTCATTATCATCGAACGATTGACCGATTCGGTGATGTGGAACCTCAGAATGGCTTGTTATGAGATTACAACTCATTATCATCAAATGGTTGATCAATTTGGTGATGTGGAACCTCAAAATGGCTTGTTATGAGATTACAACTCATTATCATCAAACAGTTGACCGATTCGGTGTTGTGGAACCTCAGAATGGCTTGTTATTAGATTACAACTCATTATCATCGAACGGTTGACTGATTTGGTGATGTGGAACCTCAGAACAACATGTTATGAGTTTGTAGCTCATTGTCATCAAACGGTTAACCGATTTGGTGATGTGGAACCTTAGAACAGCTTGTTATAAGATTGCAACTCATTATCATCAAACGGTTGACCGATTCAATGATGTGGAACCTCAGAATAGCTTGTTATGAGATTACAGCTCATTATCATCAAAGGGTTGACTGATTTGGTGATGTGGAACCTTAGAACAACTTGTTATGAGATTACAACTCATTATCATCGAACGGTTGAATGATTCGGCGATGTGGAACCTCAGAACAGCTTGTTATGAGATTACAACTCATTATCATCGAATGGTTGACCGATTCGGTGATGTGGAACCTTAGAACGGCTTGTTATGAGATTGTAGCTTGTTATCATCCAACGATTGACCGATTCGGTGATGTGGAACCTTAGAACAGCTTGTTATGAGTTTGCAGCTCATTATCATCAAATAGTTGACTGATTTGGCGATGTGGAACCTCAGAATAGCTTGTTATGAGATTACAGCTCATTATCATCGAATGGTTGACTGATTCAGCAATGTGGAACCTCAAAATAGCTTGTTATGAGATTACAACTCATTATCATCAAACGGTTGACCGATTCAGTGATGTAGAACCTAAGAATGGCTTGTTATGAGATTACAACTCATTATCATTGAACGGTTGATCAATTCGGCGATGTGGAACCTCAGAACGGCTTGTTATGAGATTACAAATCATTATCATCGAACAGTTGATCGATTCGGTGATGTGAACCTCAGAATAACTTGTTATGAGATTACAGCTTATTATCATCGAATGGTTGACCGATTCAGAATTATGGAACCTCAGAATGGATTGTTATGAGATGGTAGCTCATTATCATCAAAGGGTTGACCGATTCGGTGATGTAGAACCTTAGAAAAACTTGTTATGAGATTACAACTCATTATCATCGAACAGTTGACCGATTCGGCATTGTGGAACCCCAGAATGGCTTGTTATGAGATTACAACTCATTATCATCAAATGGTTGACTGATTTGGCAATGTGGAACCTCAGAATGGCTTGTTATGAGATTACAACTCATTATCATTAAATGGTTGATCAAGTCGGTGATGTGGAACCTTTGAATGGCTTGTTATGAGATTACAACTCATTATCATCGAACGGTTGATCGATTCGGCGATGTGGAACCTCAGAATAGCTTGTTATGAGATTGCAACTTATTATCATCGAATGGTTGATCGATTCAGTGTTGTGAAACCTCAGAATGGCCTGTTATGAGATTACAGCTCATTATTATTGATTGGTTGACCAATTCGGTGATGTGGAACCTCAAAATAGCTTGTTATGAGATTACAACTCATTATCGTCGAACAGTTGACTGATTCAGCAATGTGGAATCTCAGAATGGCTTGTTATGAGATTACAACTCATTATCATCAAACGGTTGATTGATTCGGTGATGTGGAACCTCAGAATGGCTTGTTATGAGATTATTACTCATTATCATCAAACGGTTGACTAATTTGGTGTTGTGGAACCTCAGAAAGGGTTGTTATGAGATTACAACTCATTATCATCAAACGGTTGATCGATTCGGCAATGTGGAACCTTAGAGCAGCTTGTTATGAGATTATAGCTCATTATCATCAAACGGTTGACCGATTCGGCGATGTGGAACCTCAGAACAACTTGTTATGAGATTGCAGCTCATTATCAATGAATGGTTGACCGATTCAATGATGTGGAACCTCATAACAGCTTGCTATGAGATTACAGCTCATTATCATCAAACGGTTGATCGATTCAGTGATGTGGAACCTAAGAACGGCTTGTTATAAGATTACAACTCATTATCATCAAACAGTTGACCGATTCTACGATATGGAATCTCAGAAGAACTTGTTATGAGA
This sequence comes from Thuja plicata, assembly GCA_018584345.1. Classification (NCBI taxonomy): domain Eukaryota; kingdom Viridiplantae; phylum Streptophyta; class Pinopsida; order Cupressales; family Cupressaceae; genus Thuja; species Thuja plicata. Next base: position 44,096 of record MU228108.1, read on the forward strand.
TTGTAGCTCATTATCATCAAACAGTTGACCGATTTGGTGATGTGGAACCTCAGAATAGATTGTTATGAGATTGCAGCTCATTATCATTAAACGGTTGACCGATTCGGCGATGTGGAACCTCAGAATAGCTTGTTATGATATTATAGCTCATTATCATCGAACGGTTGACCGATTCGGCGATGTGGAACCTTAGAATAGCTTGTTTTGAGATTACAACTCATTATCATTAAACGGTTAACTAATTTAGCGATGTGGAACCTCAGAATGGCTTGTTATGAGATTACAGCTCATTATCATCGAACAGTCGACCGATTCGGTGATGTGGAACCATAGAATAGCTTGTTATGAGATTGCAGCTCATTATCATCGAACGGTTCACTGATTTAGCGATGTGGAACCTCAGAATGGCTTGTTATGAGATTACAACTCATTATCATCAAACGGTTGATCGATTCGGTGATGTGGAACCTCAGAATAGATTGTTATGAGATTACAACTCATTATCATTGAACGGTTGACTGATTCAGCATTGTGGAACCTCAAAATGGCTTGTTATGAGATTGTAGCTCATTATCATTGAACGGTTGACCAATTTGGAAATGTGAAACCTCAAAATAGCTTTTTCTGAGATTGCAGCTCATTATCATCGAACGATTGACCGATTAGGGGATGTGGAACCTCAGAACAGCTTGTTATGAGATTATAGTTCATTATCATCGAACGGTTGACCGATTCAGCGATGTGGAACCTCAGAACAGCTTGTTATGAGATTACACCTCATTATTATCGAATGGTTGACCGATTCGGCAATGTGGAACCTCAGAATGGCTTGTTATGAGATTACAGCTTCTTATCATCGAATGGTTGACCGATTTGGCGACATAGAACCTTAGAACAGCTTGTTATGAGATTGTAGCTCATTATCATTGAATGGTTGACCGATTCGGCAATGTGGAACCTCAGAATGGCTTTTTATGAGATTACAACTTATTATCATCGAACGATTGACCAATTCAGCGATGTGGAACCTTAGAATAGCTTGTTATGAGATTATAACTCATTATCATCAAACGGTTGACCAATTTGGCAATGTGGAACCTCAGAACAACTTGTTATATGATTGCAGCTCATTATCATCAAATGGTTGACCAATTCGGTGATGTGGAACCTCAAAACAACTTGTTATAAGATTGTAGCTCATTATCATTGAATGGTTAAATGATTCGGCGATGTTGAACCTCAGAACAGCTTATTATGAGATTGTAGCTCATTATCATCAAACGGTTGACCGTTTCAGTGATGTGGAACCTTAGAACAACTTGTTATGAGATTGCAGCTCATTATCATTGAACGGTTGACCGATTCGGCGATGTGGAACCTTAGAAGAGCTTGTTATGAGATTACAGCTCATTATCATCGAACGGTTGACCGATTTGGCAATGTGGAACCTCAGAACAGCTTGTTATGAGATTGTAGCTGATTATGATCGAACGGTTGACTGATTCAGCGATGTGGAACCTCAGAATAGCTTGTTATGACATTGTAGCTCATTATCATCAAACGGTTGACTGATTCGGTGATGTGGAACCTTAGAATAGCTTGTTATGAGATTATAACTCATTATCATCAAACGATTGACCGATTTGGTGATGTGGAACCTTAGAACGGTTTGTTATGAGATTACAACTCATTATCATCAAATAGTTGATCGATTCGGTGATGTAAAACCTCAGAATGGCTTGTTATGAGATTACAACTCATTATCATTGAACGGTTGACTGATTCGACATTGTGGAACCTCAAAATGGCTTGTTATGAGATTACAACTCATTATCATTGAATGGTTGACCAATTTGGCGATATGGAACCTCATAATAGTTTGTTATGAGATTGTAGCTCATTATCATCGAACGGTTGACCAATTCGGTGATGTGGAACCTCAGAACAACCTTTTATGAGATTGCAGCTCATTATCATCAAACAGTTGACCGATTCGGTGATGTGGAACCTCAGAATAGCTTGTTATGAGATTGTAGCTCATTATCATCGAACAGTTGATCGATTCAGTGATGTGGAACCTCAAAATAGCTTGTTATGAGATTACAACTCATTATCATCCAATAGTTGACCGATTCGGCGATGTAGAACCTCAGAATGGCTTGTTATGGGATTAAAACTCATTATCATTGAATGGTTGACTGATTCAGTGATGTGGAACCTCAGAATGGCTTGTTATAAGATTGTAGGTCATTATCATCGAATGGTTGACAGATTCAGTGATGTGGAACCTTAGAACAGCTTGTTATGAGATTGCAGCTCATTATCATCGAATGGTTGACCGATTTGGTGATGTGGAACCTCAGAGTGGCTTGTTATGAGATTACAACTCATTATCATCGAATGGTTGACTAATTTGGTGATGTGGAACCTGAGAATGGCTTGTTATGAGATTACAACACATTATCATCAAACGGTTGACCGATTTGGCGATGTAGAACCTCAGAAAATCTTATTATGAGATTGTAGCTCATTATCGTCGAATGGTTGACCGATTCGGCGATGTGGAACCTCAGAATAGCTTGTTATGAGATTGTAGCTCATTATCATTGAACGGTTGACTGATTCGGTGATGTGGAACCTATGAACAGCTTGTTATGAGATTGCAGCTCATTATCATCAAATGGTTGACCGATTCGGTGATGTGGAACCTCAGAATGGCTTGTTATGAGATTACAACTCATTATGATTGAATGGTTGATCGATTCGGTGATGTGGAACCTTAGAACATTTTTTTATGAGACTAAAACTCATTATCATCGAATGGTTGATCGATTCAGTGATGTGGAACCTCAGAACAGCTTGTTATGAGATTGTAGCTTATTATCATTGAATAGTTGACCAATTCGGCGTTGTGGAACCTCAAAATAGCTTGTTATGAGATTGCAGCTCATTATCATTGAAGAGTTGACTGATTCGGTGATGTGGAACCTTAGGACAACTTGTTATAAGATTACAACTCATTATCATCGAACGGTTGACCGATTTGGTGATGTGGAACCCCAGAATGGCTTGTTATGAGATTACAACTCATTATCATCGAATGGTTGATCGATTCGGCTATGTGGAACCTCAGAATGGATTTTTATGTGATTACAACTCATTATCATCAAATGATTGACTGATTCAGTGTTGTGGAACCTTAGAAAGGCTTGTTATGAGATTACAACTCATTATCATCGAATGGTTGACCGATTCGGTTATGTGGAGCCTCAGAACAGCTTGTTATGAGATTGTAGCTCATTATCATCAAACAGTTGACTGATTCAGTGATGTGGAACCTCAGAATAGCTTGTTATGAGATTGTAGCTCATTATCATCGAACGGTTGACCGATTTGGTGATGTGGAACCTCAGAATAGCTTGTTATGAGATTGTAGCTCATTATCATCGAACAGTTGACCGATTCGGCGATGTGGAACCTTAGAACAACTTGTTATGAGATTGCAGCTCATTATCATCGAACGGTTGACCGATTCAGTGATGTGGAATCATAGCTTGTTATGAGATTACAACTCATTATCATCAAATGATTGATCGATTCGGCGATGTGGAACCTCTGAATGGCTTGTTATGAGATTACAACTCATTGTCATCGAATGGTTGACTGATTCGGTGTTGTGGAACCTCAGAATGGCTTTTTATGAGATTACAGCTCATTATCATTGAACGGTTGACCGATTTGCTGATGTGGAACCTCAAAACAGCTTGTTATGAGATTGTAGCTCATTATCATCGAATAGTTGACCGATTCAGCAATGTGGAACCTCAGAACAGCTTGTTATGAGATTACAGCTCATTATCATCGAACGGTTGACCAATTCGGTGATGTGGAACCTCAGAAAAGCTTGTTATGAGATTGTAGCTCATTATCATCGAACGGTTGACTGAGTCAGTGATGTGGAACCTCAGAACTACTTTTTATGAGATTACAACTCATTATCATCAAACAGTTCACTGATTCGATGATGTAGAACCTCAAAGTCGCTTGTTATGAGATTGCAGCTCATTATTATCAAATAGTTGACCGATTTGGCGATGTGGAACCTTAGAACAACTTGTTATGAGATTGCAGCTCATTATCATGAAACGGTTGACCGATTCAGTGATGTGGAACCTCAAAATGGCTTGTTATGAGATTACAACTCATTATCATCGAACGGTTGACCGATTCAGGGATGTGAAACCTCAGAATGGCTTGTTATGAGATTACAACTCATTATCATCAAATGGTTGATTGATTTGGCGATGTGGATCCTCAGAACAGCTTGTTATGAGATTGTAGCTCATTATTATCAAATGGTTGATTGATTCGGCGATGTGGAACCTCAGAACAGCTTGTTATGAGATTGCAGCTCATTATCATCACATGGTTGACTGATTCGGCGATCTAGAACCACAAAATAGCTTGTTATGAGATTACAACTCATTATCATCGAATGGTTGACCAAATCGGTGATGTGGAACCTCAGAATGGCTTGTTATGAGATTACAACTCATTATCATCAAACGGTTGATCAATTCGGCGATGTGGGACCTTAGAATAGCTTGTTATGAGATTGTAGCTTATTATCATTTAACGGTTGACCGATTCAGCATTGTGGAACCTTAGAATGGCTTGTTATGAGATTGCAGCTCATTATCATCGAACGGTTGACTGATTCAGTGATGTGGAACCTCAAAATAGCTTGTTATGAGATTACAACTCATTATCATCAAACTGTTGACTGATTCAGCAATGTGGAACCTCAGAATGGCTTGTTATGAGATTACAACTCATTATCATTGAACGGTTGAACGATTTGACGATGTGGAACCTCAGAACGGCTTGTTATGAGTTTACAACTCATTATCATTAAATAGTTGACTGATTCACCATTGTGGAACTTCAGAAAGGCTTTTTATGAGATTACAACTCATTATCATCGAATGGTTGACCGATTTGGTGATGTGGAACCTCACAATAGCTTATTATGAGATTGTAGCTCATTATCATAGAACGGTTGACCGATTCGGCGATGTGGAACCTCAGAACAACTTGTTATGAGATTGCAGCTCATTATCATCGAACGGTTGACCGATTCAGCAATGTGGAATCTTAGAATAGCTTGTTATGATATTGCAACTCATTATCATCGAACGGTTGACTGATTCGGCGATGTGGAACCTCAGAACAACTTGTTATGAGATTACAACTCATTATCATCAAATGGTTGACCGATTCAGTGATGTGGAACCTCAGAATGGCTTGTTATGAGATTACAACTCATTATCATCAAACGGTTGATTGATTCGGCAATGTGGAACCTCAGAATGACTTGTTATGAGATTACAACTCATTATCATCGTACGGTTGACCAATTCAGCATTGTGGAACATCAAAATGGCTTGTTATGAGATTACAACTCATTATCATCAAACAGTTGACCGATTCAGTGATATGGAACCTCAGAACAGCTTGTTATGAGATTATACCACATTATCATCGAACGGTTTACCGATTCGGTGATGTGAAACCTTAGAACAGCTTGTTATGAGATTGCAGCTCATTATCATCGAATGGTTGACCGATTCGACGATGTGGAACCTCAGAACAGCTTGTTATGAGATTGCAACTCATTATCATTGAACGGTTGATTGATTCAGTGATATGGAACCTCAGAATGGCTTGTTATGCGGTTACAACTCGTTATCATCAAACAGTTGACCAAATCGATGATGCGGAACCTCAGAATAGCTTGTTATGAGATTGTAGCTCATTATCATAGAACGGTTGACCGATTCGGTGATGTGGAACCTCAGAATGGCTTGTTATGAGATTACAACTCATTATCATCAAACAGTTGATCGATTCAGTGATGTGGAACCTCAGAATGGCTTGTTATGAGATTACAACTCATTATCATCAAACGGTTGACTGATTCGGCATTATGGAACCTTAGAATGGCTTGTTATGAGATTACAACTCATTATCATCGAATGGTTGACCAATTCAGTGATGTGGAACCTTAGAATAGCTGGTTATGAGATTGTAGCTCATTATCATCAAACGGTTGACCGGTTCAGCGATGTGGAACCTCAGAATAGCTTGTTATGAGATTGTAGCTCATTATCATTTAACGGTTGACCGATTCGGCGGTGTGGAACCTCAGAATGGCTTGTTATGAGATTGTAGCTCATTATCACCGAATGGTTGACTGATTCGGTGATGTCAAACCTCAAAATAGCTTGTTATAAGATTACAACTCATTATCATCAAATGGTTGACCGATTCGGCAATGTGGAACCTCACAACGGCTTGTTATGAGATTACAACTCATTATCATCAAATGATTGACTGATTCAGCGATGTGGAACCTCAGAATGGCTTGTTATGAGATTGTAGCTCATTATCATCAAACGGTTGACCGATTCAGTGATGTGGAAGCTTAGAATAGCTTGTTATGAGCTTGCAGCTCATTATCATCGAACGATTCAATGATTCAGGGATGTGGAACCTCAGAATGGCTTTTTATGAGATTACAACTCATTATCATCAAACGGTTGACCAATTGGGCGATGTGGAACCTCAGAATGGCTTGTTATGAGATTACAACTCATTATCATCAAACGGTTGATCGATTCAGTGATGTGGAACCTTAGAACAGCTTGTTATGAGATTGTAGCTCATTATCATCGAACGGTTGACTGATTCGGCAATGTGGAACCTCAAAATAGCTTGTTATAAGACTATAGCTCAATATCATCAAACGGTTGACTGATTTGGCGATGTGGAATCTGAGAACAGATGTTATGAGATTACAGCTCATTATCATCGAACGGTTGACTGATTCAGTGATGTCAAACCTTAGAATAACTTGTTATGAGATTGTAGCTCACTATCATCAAATGATTGACCGATTCAGTGATGTGGAACCTTAGGACAGCTTGATATGAGATTACAACTTATTATCATGAAACGGTTGACCGATTAGGCGATGTGGAACCTTAGAATGGCTTGTTATGAGATTACAACTCATTATCATCAAACAATTGATCGATTCAGCGATGTGGAACCTCAAAATGGCTTGTTATGAGATTAGAACTCATTATCATCGAACGGTTGATCAATTCGACGATGTGGAACCTCAGAACAACTTTTTAAGACATTACTGCTTATTATCATCAAACAGTTGACTGATTTAGCGTTATGGAACCTCAGAATGGCTTGTTATGAGATTATAACTCATTATAATTGAACGGTTGACCGATTCGGCAATGTGGAACCTCAGAATGGCTTGTTATGAGATTGCAGCTCATTATCATTGAATGGTCAACCGATTCAGTGATGTGGAACCTTAGAACAACTTGTTATGAGATTACAACTCATTATCATCGAATGGTTGACCGATTCGGTGATGTAGAACCTCAGAATGGCTTGTTATGAGATTACAAATCATTATCATCAAACGGTTGATTGATTCGAGGATGTGGAACCTCAGAACGGCTTGTTATGAGATTACAACTCATTATCATCGAACGGTTGACCGATTCGGTGATATAGAAAATTAGAATAGCTTCTTATGAGATTGTAGCTCATTATCATCGAACGGTTGACTGATTTAGCGATGTGGAACCTCAGAATAGCTTGTTATAAGATTGCAGCTCATTATCATCAAACGGTTGACCGATTTGGTGATGTAGAATCTCAGAATAGCTTGTTATGAGATTGTAGCTCATTATCATCAAACGGTTGACCGATTCGGCAATGTGGAACCTCAGAATAGCTTGTTATGAGATGACAACTCATTATTATCGAATGGTTGACCGAGTTGGCGATGTGGAACCTCAGAATGGCTTGTTATGACATTGCAGCTCATGATCATCGAACGGTTGACCGATTCGGTGATGTGGAACCTTAGAACAACTTATTATGAGATTGCAGCTCATTATCATCAAATGGTTGACCGATTCGGTGATGTAGAACCTCAAAATAGCTTGTTATGAGATTATAACTCATTATCATCAAACAGTTGACCGATTCAGCGATGTGGAACCTTAGAATGGCTTGTTATGAGAGTACAACTCATTATCATTGAATGGTTGACCAATTTGGCGATGTGGAACCTCAAAATAGCTTGTTATGAGATTGTAGCTCATTATCATTAAACGGTTGACCGATTCAGCAAAGTGGAACCTCAGAATAGCTTGTTATGAGATTGCAGCTCATTATCATCGAATGGTTGACCGATTTGGTGATGTGGAACCTCAGAACAGCTTGTTATGAGATTGTAGCTCATTATCATCAAACGGTTGACCGATTCGGTGATGTGGAACCTTAGAACAACTTGTTATGAGATTATAACTCATTATCATCGAACAGTTGACCGATTCAGTGATGTGGAACCTTAGAATGGCTTGTTATGAGATTAGAACTTATTATCATCAAACGGTTGACCGATTCGGTGATGTGGAACCTTAGAATGGCTTGTTATGAGATTACAACTCAATATCATTAAACGGTTGACCGATTTAGTGATGTGGAACCTCAAAATGGCTTGTTATGAGATTGTAGCTCATGATCATTGAACGGTTGACCGATTCGGTGATGTGGAACCTTAGAATAGCTTGTTATGAGATTGCAGCTCATTATCATCTAACGGTTGACCAATTCGGTGATGTGGAACCTCAGAACGGCTTGTTATGAGATTACAACTCATTATCATCAAATGGTTGACCGATTCAGTGATGTGGAACCACAGAATGGATTGTTACAAGATTACAACTCATTATCATTGAACGGTTGACCGATTTGGCAATGTGGAACCTTAGAACAGCTTGTTATGAGATCGCAGCTCATTATCATCGAACGGTTGACCAATTTAGCGATGTGGAACCTCAGAATATCTTGTTATGAGCTTGCAGCTCATTATCATTGAACGGTTGACTGATTCGGCGATGTGGAACCTCATAATAGCTAGTTATGAGATTACAACTCATTATCATTGAACGATTGATCGATTTGGCGATGTGGAACCTCAGAATGGCTTGTTATGATATTGCAGCTTATTATCATTGAACAATTGACCGATTCGGCATTGTGGAACCTCAGAACAGCTTGTTATGAGAATACAACTCATTATCATCGAATGGTTGATCGATTCGGTGACGTGGAACCTCAGAATGGCTTTTTATGAGATTACAACTCATTATCATCGAACAGTTGATCGATTCGATGATGTGGAACCTTAGAACGGCTTGTTATGAGATTACAACTCATTATCATGAAATGGTTGACCGATTCAACATTATGGAACCTCAAAAAGGCTTGTTATGAGATTACAACTCATTATCATTAAATGATTGACCGATTCGGCGATGTGGAACCTCAAAACAGCTTGTTATGAGATTGCAGCTCATTATCATCGAATGGTTGACCGATTCGGTGATGTGGAACCTCAGAATAGCTTGTTATGAGATTGTAGCTCATTATCATCAAATGGTTGACCGATTCGGGGATGTGGAACCTCAGAATAGCTTGTTATGAGATTACAACTCATTATCATCAAACAGTTGACCGATTCAGCAATGTGGAACCTCAGAACGGCTTGTTATGAGATTACAACTCATTATCATCAAACAGTTGATCAATTTGGCGATGTCGAACCTCAGAACGGCTTGTTATGAGATTATAACTCATTATCATCAAATGGTTGACTGATTGGGCATCGTGGAACCTTAGAACGGCTTGTTATGAGATTACAACTCATTATCATTGAACGGTTGACCGATTTGGTGATGTGGAACCTCAGAACAATATTTTTATGAGATTGTAGCTCATTATCATTGAACGATTGACTGATTTGGTGATGTGGAACCTGAGAACAGCTTGTTATGAAATTGTAGCTCATTATCATCAAATGATTGATCGATTCGGTGATGTGGAACCTCAGAACAACTTGTTATGAGATTGCAGGTCATTATCATCAAACGGTTGATCGATTCAGCGATGTGGAACCTTAGAACAACTTGTTATGATATTACAGCTCATTATCATTGAATGGTTGACTGATTCAGTGATGTGGAACCTTAGAATGGCTTGTTATGAGATTACAACTCATTATCATCGACTGGTTGACCGATTCGGTGATGTGGAACCTCAGAATGGCTTGTTATGAGATTACAACTCATTATCATTGAATAGTTGACCGATTCGGCAATGTTGAACCTCAGAACAACTTGTTATGAGATTACAGCTCATTATCATCGAATGGTTGACCGATTTGGTGATGTGGAACCTTAGAACAGCTTGTTATAGGATTGTAGCTCATTATCATCGAACGGTTGACCGATTCGGCGATGTGGAACCTCAGAATAGCTTGTTATAAGATTGCAGCTCATTATCATCAAACAATTAACCGATTCGGTGATGTGGAACCTCAGACTAGCTTGTTATGAGATTGCAGCTCATTATCATCTAATGATTGACCGATTCGATGATGTGGAACCTCAAAATAGCTTGTTATGAGATTATAACTCATTATCATCGAACTGTTGACCGATTTGGTGATGCAGAACCTCAGAATGGCTTGTTATGAGATTACAACTCATTATCATTGAATGGTTGATCAATTTGGTGATGTGAAACCTCAGAATGGCTTGTTATGAGATTACAACTCATTATCATCGAACGGTTGATCAATTTGGCAATGTGGAACCTCAGAACAGCTTGTTATGAGATTACAGCTTATTATCATCAAACAGTTGACCGATTCAGCCTTGTGGAACCTCAGAATGGCTTGTTATGAGATTGTAGCACATTATCATTGAACGGTTGACTGATTCAGCGATGTGGAACCTTAGAACTGCTTGTTATGAGATTACAACTCATTATCATCGAATGTTTGACCGATTCAGTGATGTGGAACCTCAAAATGGCTTTTTATGAGATTATAACTCATTATCATCGAACAATTGATCAATTCAGCTATGTGGAACCTCACAATGGCTTGTTATGAGATTACAAGTCATTATCATCAAACAGTTGACCGATTTGGCATTGTGGAACCTCAGAAAGGCTTGTTATAAGATTACAACTCATTATCATCGAACGATTGACCGATTCAGTGATGTGGAACCTCAAAATAGCTTGTTATGAGATTGTAGCTCATTATCATCGAATGATTGACCGATTTGGTGATGTGGAACCTCAGAATGGCTTGTTATGAGATTACAACTCATTATCATCAAACAGTTGATTTATTCAGCGATGTAGAACCTCAAAGTGGCTTGTTGTGAGATTACAACTCATTATCATCAAACGGTTGACCGATTCGGCATTGTGGAACCTTAGAACGGATTGTTATGAGATTACAACTCATTATCATCAAACGGTTGACCGATTCAGCGATATAGAACCTCAGAATAGCTTGTTATGAGATTGTAGCTCATTATCATCAAACAGTTGACCGATTCGGTGATGTGGAACCTCAGAACAACTTGTTATGAGATTGCAACTCATTATCATTGAACGGCTGACTGATTCGGTGATGTGGAACCTCAGAACAGCTTGTTATGAGATTGTAGCTCATTATCATCGAACGGTTGACCGATTCAGCGATGTGGAACCTCAGAACAGCTTGTTATGAGATTACAACTCAGTATCATTGAACAGTTGACCGATTCAGTGATGTAGAACCTCAAAATGGCTTGTTATGAGATTACAACTCATTATTATCGAACGATTGACCGATTCAATGATGTGGAACCTCAGAATGGCTTGTTATGAGATTGCAGCTCATTATCATCGAACGGTTGACCGATTCGGCGATATGGAACCTTAGAATAGCTTGTTATGAGATTGTAGCTTATTATCATCGAATGGTTGACCGATTCGGTGATGTGGAACCTCAGAATAGCTTGTTATGAGATTGCAGCTCATTATCATCGAATAGTTGACCGGTTCGGTGATGTGGAACCTAAGAATGGCTTGTTATGAGATTACAACTCATTATCATCGAACGATTGATCGATTCGGCAATGTGGAACCTCAGAATGTCTTGTTATGATATTACAACTCATTATCATCAAACGGTTGATCAATTCAGTGATGTGGAACCTCAGAACAGCTTGTTATGAGATAGCAGCTTATTATCATCGAACGGTTGACCGATTTGGCATTATGGAACCTCAGAATAGCTTGTTATGAGATTACAGCTCATTATCATCGAATGGTTGACCGATTCGGTGATGTAGAACCTAAGAACAGCTTGTCATGAGATTACAACTCATTATCATCAAATGGTTGACCGATTCGGCGATGTGGAACCTCAGAATGGCTTGTTATGAGATTACAACTCATTATCATCGAATGGTTGATCGATTCGGCGATGTGGAACCTTAGAATAGCTTTTATGAGATTACAACTTATTATCATCAAACGGTTGACTGATTCAACGTTGTGGAACCTCAGAAAGGCTTCTTATGAGATTACAACTCATTGTCATCAAACGGTTGACTGATTCGGTGATGTGGAATCTTAGAACAACTTGTTATGAGATTACAGCTCATTATCATTGAATGGTTGACTGATTCGACGATGTGGAACCTTAAAATAGCTTGTTATGAGATTGCAACTCATTATCATCAAGTGGTTGACCGATTTGGCAATGTGAAACCTCAGAATAGCTTGTTATGAGATTACAACTCATTATCATCAAATGGTTGACTGATTCGGGGATGTGGATCCTCAAAATATCTTGTTATGAGATTACAACTCACTATCATCGAACGGTTGACCGATTCGGCAATGTGGAACCTCAGAATGGCTTGTTATGAGATTGTAGCTCATTATCATCGAATGGTTGACCAATTCGGCAATGTGGAACCTTAGAACAGCTTGTTATGAGATTGTAGCTCATTAACTTCGAACGGTTGACCAATTCGGTGATGTGGAACCTCGGAATGGCTTGTTATGAGATTAAAACTCATTATCATTGAATGGTTGACTGATTCGGCGATGTGGAACCTCAGAATGGTTTGTTATGAGATTACAACTCATTATCATCAAACGATTGACTGATTCGGTGATGTGAAACCTCAGAATTGCTTGTTATGAGATTGCAGCTCGTTATCATCGAACGATTGACTGATTCGACGATGTGGAACCTCAGAATAGCTTGTTATAAGATTATAGCTCATTATCATTGAACGGTTGACCGATTCGGTGATGTGGAACCTCAGAATAGCTTGTTATAAGATTGCAGCTCATTATCATCGAGCGATTGACCGATTCGGTGATGTGGAACCTCAGAACAACTTGTTATGAGATTGCAGCACATTATCATCAAACGGTTCACCGACTCAGCGATGTGGAACCTCAGAATAGCTTGCTATGAGATTACAACTCATTATCATCAAATGATTGACCGATTCGGCGATGTGGAACCTCAAAATGGCTTGTTATGAGATTACAACTCATTATCATCGAATGGTTGATCGATTCAGCAATGTGGAACCTCAGAACAACTTGTTATGAGATTGCAGCTTATTATCATCGAACGGTTGACCGATTCAGCATTGTGGAACCTCAGAATGGCTTGTTATGAGATTGCAACTCATTATCATCAAATTGTAGACCGATTTGGCAATGTGGAACTCAGAACAGCTTGTTATGAGATTACAACTCATTATCATCAAACAGTTGACCGATTCAACGATGTGGAACCTCAGAATGGCTTGTTATGAGATTACAACTCATTATCATCGAACAGTTGATCGATTCGGCGATGTGGAACCTCAGATTGGCTTGTTATGAGATTACAACTCATTATCATTAAACAGTTGATCGATTCAGCATTGTGGAACCTCAGAAAAGCTTGTTATGAGATTGTAGCTCATTATCATCAAATGATTGACCGATTCGGTGATGTGGAACCTCAGAATAGCTTGTTATGAGATTGCAGCTCATTATCATCAAACGGTTGACTGATTTGGCGATGTGGAACCTCAGAACAGCTTGTTATTAGATTGCAGCTCATTATCATCGAATGGTTGACCGATTCAGTGATGTGGAACCTCAGAACAGATTGTTATGAGATTACAACTCATTATCATCAAACGGTTGACCGATTCGGTGATGTGGAACCTTAAAACAGCTTGTTATGAGATTACAACTCATTATCATCAAATGGTTGACCGATTTGGTGATGTGGAATGTCAGAATGGCTTGTTATGAGATTACAACTCATTATCATCGAACGGTTACCGATTCAGCATTGTGGAACCTCAGAACAACTTGTTATGAGATTAAAACTCATTATCATCAAACGGTTGACCGATTCAGTGATATGGAACCTCAGAACAGCTTGTTATGAGATTGTAGCTTATTATCATCAAACGGTTGACCGATTCGGCGATGTGGAACCTTGGAATAGCATGTTATGAGATTGCAGCTCATTATCATCGAACGATTGACCGATTCAGCGATGTGGAACCTCAGAACAGCTTGTTATGAGATTGATGCTCATTATCATTGAATGGTTGACTAATTCGGCAATGTGGAACCTCAAAATAGCTTGTTATGAGATTACAACTATGTATCATCAAACGGTTCACTGATTCGGTTATTTGGAACCACAGAATAGCTTGTTATAAGATTGCAGCTCATTATCATCGAATGGTTGACCGATTCGGCAATGTGGAACCTCAGAAGAGCTTGTTATGAGATTACAACTCATTATCATCAAACGGTTGATCAATTTGGCGATGTGGAACCTCAGAATGTCTTGTTATGAGATTACAACTCATTATCATTGAACGGTTGACCTATTCAGCATTATGGAACCTTAGAATATGTTGTTATAAGATTACAACTCATTATCATCAAGCGGTTGACCGATTCAGCGATGTGGAACCTCAAAATAGCTTATTATGAGATTACAACTCATTATCATCGAACGGTTGATCGATTCAGCGATGTGGAACCTCAGAATAGCTTGTTATGAGATTACAACTTATTATCATCAAATGGTTGACCGATTCGACATTGTGGAACCTCAGAATGGCTTGTTATGAGATTACAGCTCATTATCATCGAATGGTTGACCGATTCGGTGATCTGGAACCTTAGAACAACTTGTTATGAGATTACAACTCATTATCATCGAACAGTTGACCGATTCAGCGATGTGGAACCCTAGAATGGCTTATTATGAGATTACAACTCATTATCATCGAACGGTTGATCGATTTGGCGATATGGAACCTCAGAATGGCTTGTTATGAGATTACAACTCATTATCATTGAACAGTTGACCGATTTGGCATTGTGGAACCTCAGAAAAGCTTGTTATGAGATTATAACTCATTATCATCGAACAGTTGACCAATTCAATGATGTGGAACCTCAGAACGACTTGTTATGAGATTGCAACTCATTATCATCGAATGGTTAACCGATTTGGCAATGTGGAAACTTAGAACAACTTGTTATGAGATTGCAGCTCATTATCATCAAACAGTTGACCGATTTGGCGATATGAAACCTTAGAATGGCTTGTTATAAGATTAAAACTCATTATCATGGAACGGTTGACTGATTTGGCGATGTGGAACCTCAGAACGGCTCGTTATGAGATTATAACTCATTATCATCAAACGGTTGACCGAATTGGCGATGTGGAACATCAGAATAGCTTGTTATGAGATTGTAGCTCATTATCATTGAACGGTTGACCGATTCGACGATGTGGAACCTTAGAATAGCTTGTTATAAGATTGTAGCTCATTATCATCGAACGGTTGACCGATTCGGTGATGTGGAACCTCAGAACAGGTTGTCCAAAGATTGCAGCTCATTATCATCGAACAATTGACCGATTCGGTGATGTGGAACCTCAGAACAGCTTGTTATGAGATTGTAGCTCATTATCATGGAATGGTTGAGCAATTCGGCAATGTGGAACCTAAGAATAGCTTGTTATGAGATTATAACTCATTATCATCAAACGGTTGACCGATTCGGTGATGTGGAACCTCAAAATGGCTTGTTATGAGATTACAACTCATTATCATCGAACGGTTTACCGATTCAGCATTGTGGAACCTCAAAAAGGCTTGCTATGAGATTACAACTCATTATCATCGAATGGTTGACTGATTCGGTGATGGAGAACCTCAAAATAGTTTGTTATGAGATTGCATCTCATTATCATCAAATGGTTGACTGATTTGGCAATGTGCAACCTTAGAATAGCTTGTTATGAGATTACAACTCATTATCATTGAATGGTTGATCGATTCGGCGATGTGGAACCTGAGAATGGCTTGTTATGATATTACAACTCATTATCATCGAATGGTTGACCGATTCGGCATTGTAGAACCTTAGAAAGGCTTGTTATGAGATTACAACTCATTATCATCGAATGGTTGACCGATTCAGCGATGTGGAACCTCAGAACAACTTGTTATGAGATTATAGGTCATTATCATCAAACGGTTGACCGATTCAGTGATGTGGAAGCTCAGAATAGCTTGTTATGAGATTGCAGATCATTATCATCAAACGGTTGACCGATTTGGTGATTTGAAACCTCAGAATAGCTTGTTATGAGATTGTAGCTCATTATCACTGAACAGTTGACCGATTCGGTGATGTGGAACCTCAGAATAGCTTGTTATGAGATTGTAGCTCATTATCATCGAACGGTTGACTGATTCATCGATGTGGAACCTCAGAACAACTTGTTATGAGATTGCAGCTCATTATCATTAAATGGTTGACCGATTCGATGATGTGAAACCTTAGAACAACTTGTTATGAGATTACAACTCATTATCATCGAACGGTTGACCGATTCAGCGATGTGGAACCTTAGAATGGCTTGTTATGAGATTACAACTCATTATCATCGAACGGTTGACCGACTCGGTGATGTGGAACCTTAGAATGGCTTGTTATGAGATTGTAGCTCATTATCATTGAACGATTGACCGATTCAGTTATGTGGAACCTTAGAATAGCTTGTTATGAGATTGCATCTCATTATCATCAAACGGTTGAATGATTCGGCGATGTGGAACCTCAGAATGGCTTGTTATAAGATTACAACTCATTATCATCGAATGGTTGACCGATTTGGTGATGTGGAACCTCAGAACAACTTGTTATGAGATTACAACTCATTATCATCAAATGGTTGATCGATTCGGCGATGTGGAACCTTAGAATGGCTTGTTATGTGATTACAACTCATTATCATCGAATGCTTAAACGATTTGGTATTATGGAACCTTAGAACGGCTTGTTATGAGATTACAACTCATTATTATCAAACGGTTGACTGATTCAGCGATATGGAACCTTAGAACAGCTTGTTATGAGATTGTAGCTCATTATCATCGAACGGTTGATCGATTCGGCGATGTGGAACCTTAGAATAGGTTGTTATGAGACTAAAACTCATTATCATCGAATGGTTGACTGATTTAGTGATGTGGAACCTCAGAATAGCTTGTTATGAGATTGCAGCACATTATCATCGAATGGTTGACTGATTCGGCGATGTGGAACCTCTAAACAATTTGTTCTGAGATTACAACTCATTATCATCGAACGGTTGACCAATTCGGCGATGTGGAACCTCACAATGGCTTGTTATGAGATGACAACTCATTATCATCGAACGGTTGACCGATTCGGTGATGTGGAACCTCAAAATAGCTTGTTATGAGATTGTAGCTCATTATCATCAAACAGTTGACCGATTCGGCAATGTGGAACCTCTTAACGACTTGTTATGAGATTACAACTTATTATCATCAAATAGTTGATCGATTCGGTGATATGGAACCTCAGAATGGCTTGTTATGAGATTACAACTCATTATCATCAAAGGGTTGAACGATTTGGTGTTGTGGAACCTGAGAACGGGTTGTTATGAGATTACAAATCATTATCATCGAATGGTTGACCGATTCTATGATGTGGAACCTCATAATAGCTTATTATGAGATTGTAGCTCATTATCATCGAATGGTTAATCGATTCGGCGATGAAGAACCTCAGAACAACTTTTTTTGACATTGTAGCTCATTATCACTGAACAGTTGACCGATTCGGCGATGTGGAACCTCAGAATAGCTTTTTATGACATTATAGCTCATTATCATCAAACGGTTGACCGATTCGGTGATGTGGAACCTTAGAATAACTTGTTATGAGATTACAAGTAATTATCATCAAACGGTTGACCGATTCAGCGATGTGAAACCTCAAAATGACTTGTTATGAGATTATAACTCATTATCATTTAATGGTTGACCGATTCGGCGATGTGGAACCTCAGAACGGCTTGTTATGAGATTGCAACTTATTATCATCGAATGGTTGACCGATTCAGTGATGTGGAACCTTAGAACAACTTTCTATGAGATTGTCGGTCATTACCATCAAACGGTTGACCGATTCGGCGATGTGGAACCTCAGAATGGCTTGTTATGAGATTACAACTCATTATCATCGAATGGTTGACCGATTCGGTAATGTGGAACCTCAGAACGGCTTGTTATGAGATTACAACTCATTATCATCGAACGGTTGACTGATTCAGTGATGTGGAATCTCAGAATAGCTTGTTATGAGATTGCAGCTCATTATAATCGAACGGTTGACCGATTCGGCGATGTTGAACCTCAGAATATCTTGTTATAAGATTATAGCTCATTATCATCGAATGGTTGACTGATTTGGCAATGTGGAACCTCAAAACAACTTGTTATGAGATTGTAGCTCATTATCATCGAGCGATTGACCGATTCAGTGATGTGGAACCTCAGAACAACTTGGTTTTAGATTGCATCTCATTATCATTAAATGGTTGACCGATTCAGCAATGTGGAACCTCAAAATAGCTTGTTATAAGATTACAACTCATTATCATCAAAGGGTTGACCGATTTGGCAATGTGAAACCTCAGATTGGCTTGTTATGAGATTATAACTCATTATCATCAAACGGTTGATTGATTCAGCGATGTGGAACCTCAGAATGGCTTGTTATGAGATTACAACTCATTATCATCGAAGGGTTGATCAATTCAGCAATGTGGAACCTCAGAATAGCTTGTTATGAGATTGTAGCTTATTATCATCGAATGGTTGACCGATTCAACATTGTGTAACCTCAGAATGGCTTGTTATGAGATTGCAGCTCATTATCATCGAACGGTTGACCTTTTTAGTGAAGTGAAACCTCAGAACAACTTGTTATGAGATTACAACTCATTATCATCAAATGGTTGACCGATTCAGTGATGTGGAACCTCAGAATGGCTTGTTATGAGATTACAACTCATTATCATCAAACGGTTGATCAATTCAGCGATGTGGAACCTCAGAACGGCTTGTTATTAGATTACAACTCATTATCATCGAACGGTTGACCGATTCGGCATTGTGGAAGGTCAGAACGGCTTGTTATGAGATTACAACTCATTATCATCGAATGGTTGACCGATTCGGTGATATGGAACCTCAGAACAGCTTGTTATGAGATTATAGCTCATTATCATCGAACAGTTGACCGATTCTTTGATGTGGAACCTCAGAATAGCTTGTTATGAGATTACAACTCATTATCATCAAACGGTTGACAGATTCGATGATGTGGAACCTCAGAATGGCTTGTTATGAGATTACAAGTCATTATCATCGAACGGTTGACCGATTCAGCGATGTGGAACCTCAAAATAATTTGTTAGGAGATTGCAGCTCATTATCATCGAATGGTTGACCGATTCGGCGATGTGGAACCTCAGAATAGATTGTTATGAGATTGTACCTCATTATCATCAAATGGTTGACCGATTCAGTGATGTGGAACCTCAGAACTGCTTGTTATGAGATTAAAACTCATTATCATCGAACAGTTGACCAATTCAGCGATGTGGAACCTCAAAATGGCTTGTTATGAGATTACAACTCATTATCATCGAATGGTTGATTGATTTGGCAATGTGGAGCCTCACAATGGCTTGTTATGAGATTACAACTCATTATCATCAAACAGTATACCGATTTAGCGATGTGGAACGTCAGAATAGCTTGTTATGAGATTACAGCTCATTATCATTGAATGGTTGACCGATTCAGTGATGTGGAACCTCAAAATAGCTTATTATGAGATTACAACTCATTATCATCGAACGGTTGACCGATTCAGTGATGTGGAACCTCAGAATGGCTTGTTACGAGATTACAACTGATTATCATCGAACGGTTGACTGATTCGGCGATGTGGAACCTCAGAATAGCTTGTTACGAGAGTGCAGCTCATTATCATCGAATGGTTGACCAATTCAGCAATGTGGAACCTCATAATAGCTTGTTATGAGATTACAACTCATTATCATCAAACAGTTGACCAATTCAGCAATGTGGAACCTCAGAATAGCTTGTTATGAGATTTTAGCTCATTATCACCTAACGGTTGACCGATTCGGCGATGTGAAACCTCAGAACAGCTTGTTATGAGATTGTAGCTCATTATCATCGAACAGTTGACCGATTTGGTGATGTGGAACCTCAGAACAGCTTGTTATGACATTACAGCTCATTATCATCAAATGGTTGACCGATTCAGCAATGTGGAACCTCAGAACAGTTTGTTATGAGATTACAACTCATTATCATTGAATGGTTGACCGATTCAGCGATGTGGAACCTTAGAATGGCTTGTTATGAGATTACATATCATTATCATCAAATGGTTGACCGATTCAGCGATGTGGAACCTCAGAACGGCTTGTTATAAGATTACAACTCATTATCATCAAACGGTTGATCGATTCGGCGATGTGGAACGTCAGAATGACTTGTTATGAGATTACAACTCATTATCATTGAATGGTTGATCGATTCCGTGATGTGGAACCTTAGAACAACTTGTTATGAGATTACAACTCATTATCATCGAACGGTTGACTGATTTGGCAATGTGGAACCTCAGAATGACTTGTTATGAGATTACAAGTCATTATCATGGAACGGTTGACTAATTCGGTGATGTGGAACCTCAGAATGGCCTTTTATGAGATTATAACTCAGAATGGTTAAACGATTGACTGATACGGCGATGTGGAACCTCAAAATAGCTTGTTATAAGATTACAGCTCATTATCATCGAATGGTTGACCGATTCAGCGATGTGGAACCTCAGAATGGCTTGTTATGAGATTGTAGCTCATTATCATCGAATGGTTGACCGATTCGGTGATGTGGATCCTTAGAACAACTTGTTATTAGATTACAGCTCATTACAATCAAACGGTTGATCGATTCAGTGATGTGGAACCTTAGAAGGTCTTGTTATGAGATTACAACTCATTATCATCGAACGGTTGATTGATTTGGTGATGTGGAACCTCAGAATGGCTTGTTATGAGATTACAACTCATTATCATCAAATAGTTGACTGATTCGGTGATGTGAAACCTCAGAACAGCTTGTTATGAGATTGTAACTCATTATCATCGAACAGTTGACTGATTCAGCGATGTGGAACCTCAAAATAGCTTGTTATGAGATTGTAGCTCATTATCAGCGAACGGTTGACCGATTCAGTGATGTGGAACCTTAGAATAGCTTGTTATGAGATTGCAACTCATTATCATCGAATGGTTTACTGAATCGGCAATGTGGAACCTCAGAACTGCTTGTTATGAGATTACAACTCATTATCATCGAATGGTTGACCTATTCAGCGATGTGGAACCTTAGAATGGCTTGTTATGAGATTACAACTCATTATGATTGAAGGGTTGATTGATTCGGCGATGTGGAACCTCAGAATTGCTTGTTATGAGATTGCAGCTCATTATCATCGAATGGTTCACCGATTCAGCATTGTGAAACCTCAGAAAGGCTTGTTATGATATTACAACTCATTATTATCGAACAATTGACCGATTTGGTGATGTAGAACCTCAGAATAGCTTTTTATGAGATTGTAGCTCATTATCATTAAATGGTTGACTGATTCGGCGATGTGGAACCTCAGAATAGCTTGTTATGAGATTGCAGCTCATTATCATCAAACAGTTGAACGATTCGGCGATGTGGAACCTCAGACCAACTTGTTATTAGATTGTAGCACATTCTCATCAAATAGTTGACTGATTCGGTGATGTGGAACCTTAGAATAGCTTGTTATGAGATTACAACTCATTATCATCGAACAGTTGATAGATTCGGTGATATGGAACCTCAGAATGGCTTGTTATGAGATTACAACTTATTATCATCGAATGGTTGACTGATTCAGTATTATGGAACCTCAGAATAGCTTGTTATGAGATTACAACTCATTATCATTGAACAGTTGACCGATTCGACGATGTGGAACCTCAGAATAGCTTGTTATGAGATTATAGCTCATTATCATCGAATGGTTGACTGATTTGGCGATGTGGAACCTCAGAACAGCTTGTTATGAGATTGCAGCTCATTATCATCGAATGGATGACGGATTCGGTGATAAGGAACCTCAGAATAGCTTGTTATGAGATTGTAGAATATTATCATTAAACGGTGGACTGATTCAGCGATGTGGAACCTCAGAATAGCTTGTTATGACATTATGACTCATTATCATCAAACAATTGATCGATTCAGTGATGTGGAACCTCAGAATGGCTTGTTATGAGATTAAAACTCATTATCATTGAACGGTTGACCGATTCAGTGATGTGGAACCTCAGAAGAGCTTGTTATGAGATTGTAGCTCATTATCATCAAATAGTTGATGGATTCGGTGATGTAGAAACTTAGAACAGCTTGTTTTGAGATTGTAGCTCATTATCATTGAACGGTTGACCGATTTGGCAATGTGGAACCTCAAAACAGCTTGTTATGAGATTATAACTCATTATCATCGAACAGTTGACTGATTCGGCGATGTGGAACCTCAAAATGGCTTGTTATGAGATTACAACTCATTAGCAACAAAGGGTTGATCGATTTGGTGATGTGAAGCTCAGAATAGCTTGTTATGAGATTGCAGCTCATTATCATCTAACGGTTGACCGATCGGCGTTGTGGAACCTCAAAACAGCTTGTTATAAGATTGTAGCTCATTATCATCGAATGGTTGACCGATTCGGCCATGTGGAACCTCAGAATAGATTGTTATGAGATTGTAGCTCATTATCATCGAACAGTTGACTGATTCAGCGATGTGAAACCTCAGAAAACCTTGTTATGAGATTGCAGCTCATTATCATCAAACGGTTGACCGGTTTGGCGATGTGAAACCTTAGAACAACTTGTCATGAGATTACAACTCATTATCATCAAACGGTTGACTAATTCGGCGATGTGGAACCTCAGAATTGCTTATTATGAGATTACAACTCATTATCATCAAACGGTTGATCAATTCGGTGATGTGGAACCTCAGAACAGCTTGTTATGAGATTGTAACTCATTCTCATCAAATCATTGATCAATTCGGGGATGTGAAACCTCAGAATGGCTTGTTATGAGATTACAACTCACTATCATCAAACAGTTGATCGATTCAGCGATGTGGAACCTCAGAATGGCTTATTATGAGATTACAACTCATTATCATCAAACGGTTGATCGATTAGTCATTGTGGAACCTCAAAAAGGCTTGTTATGAGACTACAACTCATTATCATCAAACGGTTGACCGATTCAGTGATGTCGAACCTTAGAACAGCTTGTTATGGGATTGTAGCTCATTATCGTCGAACGATTGATTCATTCGGCGATGTGGAACCTCAGAATAGCTTGTTATGAGATTAAAGCTCATTATCATTGAGCGAATGACCGATTCAGCGATATGGAACCTCAGAATAGCTTGTTATGAGATTGCAGCTCATTATCATCAAACGATTGACCGATTCAGTGATGTGGAACCTCAAAATAGCTTGTTATGAGATTACAACTCATTATCATCAAACGGTTGACTGATTCAGCGATGTGGAACCTCAGAATGTCTTGTTATGAGATTACAACTCATTATCATCGAATGGTTGACCGATTCTGCATTGTGGAACCTCAGAAAGGCTTGTTATGGGATTACAACTCATTATCATCAAATGGTTGACCGATGCGGTGATGTGGAACCTTAGAACAGCTTGTTATGAGATTGTAGCTCATTATCATCGAATGGTTGACCGATTCGGCGATGTGGAACCTCAAAATGGCTTGTTATGAGATTACAGCTCATTATCATCAAATGGTTGACCAATTTGGTGATGTGGAACCTTAGAACAACTTGTTTTGAGATTACAACTCATTATCATCGAACATTTGACTAATTCAGTGATATGGAACCTCAGAATAGCTTGTTATGAGATTGTAGCTCATTATCATCGAACGGTTGACCGATTCGGCGATGTGGAACCTCAAAACAGCTTGTTATGAGATTGTAGCTCATTATCATCAAACGGTTGACCGATTTCGTGACGTGGAACCTTAGAACAACTTGTTATGAGATTACAGCTTATTATCATCAAACAGTTGACTGATTCAGCAATGTGGAACCTCAGAATGACTTGTTATGAGATTACAACTCATTATCATTGAACGGTTGACTAATTCAGTGATGTGGAACCTCAGAACGGCTTGTTATGAGATTATAACTCAGAATGGTTAAACGGTTGACTGATTCGGCGATGTGGAATGACAAAATAGCTTGTTATGAGATTGCAACTCATTATCATTGAATGGTTGACTGATTCAGCGATGTGGAACCTCAAAACAGCTTGTTATGAGATTGCAGCTCATTACCATCGAATGGTTGACCAATTCGGTGATGTGGAACCTTAGAAAAACTTGTTATGAGATTGCAGCTTATTATCATCGAACGGTTGACTGATTCAGTGATGTGGAACCTCAGAAAGTCTTGTTATGATATTACAACTCTTTATCATCGAACGGTTGACCGATTCAGTGATGTGGAACCTCAGAATGGCTTGTTATGAGATTACAACTCATTATCATCAAACAGTTGACCGATTCGGCGATGTGGAACCTCAGAATAGCTTATTATGAGATTGCAACTCATTATCATCGAACAGTTGACCAATTCAGCGATGTGGAACCTCAAAAGAGCTTGTTATGAGATTGTAGCTCATTATCATCGAACGGTTGACCGATTCAGTGATGTGGAACCTCAGAATAGCTTGTTATGAGATTATAGCTCATTATCATCGAATGGTTTACCAAATCGGCAATGTGGAACCTCAGAACTGCTTGTTATGAGATTACAACTCATTATCATCGAATAGTTGACCTATTCAGCAATGTGGAACCTCAGAATGGCTTGTTATGAGATTACAACTCATTATGATTGAACGGTTGATCGATTCGGTGATGTGAAACCTCAGAATAGCTTGTTATGAGATTGCAGCTCATTATCATTGAACGATTCACCGATTCAGCATTGTGGAACCTCAGAAAGGCTTGTTATGATATTACAACTCATTATCATCAAACGGTTGACCGATTCGGCGATGTGGAACCTCAGAATAGCTTGTTATGAGATTGTAGCTCATTATCATCGAATGGTTGACTAATTTGTCAATGTGGAACCTCAGAATAGCTTGTTATGAGATTGCAGCTCATTATCATCAAACGGTTGACCGATTCGGCGATGTGGAACCTCAGAACAACTTGTTATGACATTGCAGCACATTATCATCAAACGGTTGACCAATTCGATGATGGGGAACCTTAGAATAGCTTGTTATGAGATTACAACTCATTATCATCAAAGAGTTGACTGATTCAGTGATGTGGAACCTCAGAATGGCTTGTTATGAGATTACAACTTATTATTATCAAATGATTGATCGATTCAGCGATGTGGAACCTCAGAACGGCTTGTTATGAGATTACAACTCATTATCATCGAATGGTTGACCGATTCAGCATTGTGGAACCTTAGAATGGCTTGTTATGAGATTACAACTTATTATCATTGAACGGTTGACCAATTCCATGATGTGAAACCTCAGAATAGCTTGTTATGAGATTATAGCTCATTATCATCGAATGGTTGACTGATTTGGCGATGTGGAACCTCAGAACAGATTTTTAAGAGATTGCAGCTCATTATCATCGAATGGATGACTGATTCGGTGATGTGGAACCTCAGAACAGCTTGTTATGAGATTGTAAAACATTATCATTGAACGGTTGACTGATTCGGCGATGTGGAACCTCAGAATAGCTTGTTATGACATTATGACTCATTATCATCAAACAGTTGACCGATTCAGTGATGTGGAACCTCAAAATGGCTTGTTATGAGATTACAACTCATTATCATTGAACAGTTGACCGATTCGGTGATGTGGAACCTCAGAAAAGCTTTTTATGAGATTGTAGCTCATTATCATCGAACGGTTGATGGATTCGGTGATGTGGAAACTTAGAATAGCTTGCTTTGAGATTATAGCTCATTATCATCGAACGGTTGACCGATTTGGCAATGTGGAACCTCAGAATGGCTTGTTATGAGATTATAACTCATTATCATCAAACGGTTGACCGATTCGGCAATGTGGAACCTCAAAATGGCTTGTTATGAGATTACAACTCATTATCAACAAAGGGTTGATCGATTCGGTGATGTCGAACCTGAGAACAGCTTGTTATGAGATTGCAACTCATTATCATCGAACGGTTGACCGATCGGCGTTGTGGAACCTCAAAACAGCTTGTTATAAGATTGTAGCTCATTATCATCGAATGGTTGACCGATTCGGTGATGTGGAACCTCAGAATAGCTTGTTATGAGATTGCAGCTCATTATCATTGAACACTTGACCGATTCAGCGATGTCGAACCTCAGAAAAGCTTGTTATGAGATTGCAGCTCATTATCATCGAACGGTTGACCGATTCGGCGATGTGGAACCTTAGAACAGTTTGTTATGAGATTACAACTCATTATTATCGAACGCTTGACCGATTCAGCGATGTGGAACCTCAGAATGGCCTTTTATGAGATTACAACTCATTATCATCGAATGGTTGATCAATTCGGTGATGTGGAACCTCAGAATGGCTTGTTATGATATTATAACTCATTATCATCGAATGGTTGATCAATTCGGGGATGTGGAACCTCAGAATGGCTTGTTATGAGATTACAACTCACTATCGTCAAATAGTTGATCGATTCGGCAATGGGGAACCTCAAAATGGCTTGTTATGAGATTACAACTCATTATCATTGAACGGTTGACCAATTTGTCATTGTGGAACCTCAGAAAGGCTTGTTATGAGACTACAACTCATTATCATCGAATGGTTGACTGATTCGGTGATGTGGAACCTCAGAATAGCTTGTTATGAGATTGCAGCTCATTATCATCAAATGATTGACCGATTCAGTGATGTGGAACCTCAAAATAGCTTGTTATGAGATTACAACTCATTATCATCAAACGGTTGATTGATTCACCGATGTGGAACCTCAGAACATCTTATTATGAGATTACAACTCATTATCATCGAACGGTTGACCGATTCAGCATTGTGGAAACTCAGAAAGGCTTGTTATGGGATTACAACTCATTATCATCGAATGGTTGACCGATGCGGTGATGTGAAACCTTAGAACAACTTGTTATGAGATTGTAGCTCATTATCATCGAATGGTTGACCGATTCGGTGATGTGGAACCTCAAAATGGCTTGTTATGAGATTGTAGCTCATTATCATCGAATGGTTGACCAATTTGGTGATGTGGAACCTTAAAACAACTTGTTTTGAGATTACAACACATTATCATCGAACGGTTGACCAATTCGGCGATGTGGAACCTCAGAATAGCTTGTTATGAGATTGCAGCTCATTATCATCGAACGGTTGACCAATTCGGCAATGTGGAACCTCACAACAGCTTGTTATGAGATTACAACTCATTATCATTGAACGGTTGACTGATTTGGTGATGTGGAACCTCAGAATGGCTTGTTATGAGATTACAACTCATTATCATCGAAGGGTTGATCGATTCGGCGATGTGAAACCTCAGAATGGCTTGTTATGAGATTATAACTCATTATCATCAAACGGTTGACCGATTCGGCATTGTGGAACTTCAGATGGGCTTGTTATGAGATTACAACTTATTATCATCAAACGGTTGACCGATTTGGTGATGTGGAACCTCAGAACAGCTTGTTATGAGATTGTAGCACATTATCATCAAATAATTGACCGATTTGGTGATGTGGAACCCTAGAATAGCGTGTTATGAGATTGCAGCTCATTATCATCAAATTGTTGACCGATTAAGTGATGTGGAACCTCAAAAAAGATTGTTATGAGATTACAACTCATTATCATCGAACGGTTGACCGACTCGGTGATGTAGAACCTTAGAATAGCTTGTTATGAGATTACAACTCATTATCATCGAACAGTTGACTGATTCGGTGATGTGGAACCTCATAATGGCTTGTTATGACATTACAACTCATTATCATCAAACGGTTGATCGATTCGGTGATGTGGAACCACAGAATGGCTTGTTATGAGATTACAACTCATTATCATTGAATGGTTGATCGATTTGGCGATGTAGAACCTCAGAACAGCTTGTTATGAGATTACAACTCATTATCATCAAACGGTTGACCGAATCGGTAATGTGGAACCTTAGAATGGCTTGTTATGAGATTACAAATCATTATCATCGAACGGTTGATCGATTTGGCAATGTGGAACCCCAGAATGGCTTGTTATGAGATTATAACTCATTATCATCGAACGGTTGACCGATTTGGCGATGTAAAACCTCAGAATAGCTTATTATGAGATTGGAGCTTATTATCATCAAACGGTTGACTGATTCAGCAATGTGGAACCTCAAAACGACTTGTTATGAGATTACAACTTATTATCATCGAACGGTTGATCGATTTGGTAATGTGGAACCCCAGAATGGCTTGTTATGAGATTATAACTCATTATCATCGAACGGTTGACCGATTCACTGATGTGGAACCTAAGAATAGCTTATTATGAGATTGTAGCTCATTATCATCGAATAGTTGACCAATTCGATGATGTAGAACTTCAGAATATCTTGTTATGAGATTACAACTCATTATCATCGAACAGTTGACTGATTCGGTGATGTGGAACCTCATAATGGCTTGTTATGACATTACAACTCATTATCATCAAACGGTTGATCGATTCAGTGATGTGGAACCACAGAACGGCTTGTTATGAGATTATAACTCATTATCATTGAATGGTTGATTGATTTGGCGATGTAGAACCTCAGAACAGCTTGTTATGAGATTACAACTCATTATCATCAAACAGTTGACCGAATCGGTAATGTGGAACCTCAGAATGGCTTGTTATGAGATTACAACTCATTATCATCGAACGGTTGATCGATTTAGCGATGTGGAACCTTAGGATGGCTTGTTATGAGATTACAACTCATTATCATCGAATGGTTGACCAATTCGGCGATGTAAAACCTTAGAATAGCTCATTATGAGATTGGAGCTTATTATCATCAAACGGTTGACTGATTCAGCAATGTGGAACCTCAGAATGACTTGTTATGAGATTACAACTTATTATCATCGAACGGTTGATCGATTTGGCAATGTGGAACCCCAGAATGGCTTGTTATGAGATTATAACTCATTATCATCGAACGGTTGACTGATTCACTGATGTGGAACCTCATAATAGCTTATTATGAGATTGTAGCTCATTATCATCGAATGGTTGACCAATTCGATAATGTGGAACCTCAGAATAGCTTGTTATGAGATTACAACTCATTATCATCGAACAGTTGACTGATTTAGTGATGTGGAACCTCAGAATGGTTTTTTATGAGATTACAACTCATTATCATCAAACGGTTGATCGATTTAGCGATGTGGAACCTTAGAACAGCTTGTTATGAGATTACAACTCATTATCATCGAACGGTTGACCGATTCAGTGTTGTGGAACCTCAAAATGGCTTGTTATGAGATTACAACACATTATCATTGAACGGTTGACCGATTCGGGGATATGGAACCTCAGAACAGCTTGTTATGAGATTGTAGCTCATTATCATCGAATGGTTGACCGATTCGGCAATGTGGAACCTCAAAATAGTTTTTTATGAGATTGTAGCTCATAATCATCCAACGGTTGACCGATTTAGCGATGTGGAACCTCAGAATAGCTTGTTATGAGATTGCAGCTCATTATCATCAAACGATTGACTGATTTGGCAATGTGGAACCTCAGAACAACTTGTTATATGATTACAACTCATTATCATTGAATGATTGACCGATTCGGTGATGTCGAACCTCAGAATGGCTTGGTGTGAGATTACAACTCATTATCATCGAATGATTGACTGATTTAGTGATGTGGAACCTCAGAATGGCTTGTTATGAGATTGCAGCTCATTATCTTTGAACGGTTGACTGATTCGGTGATGTGCAACCTTAGAATAGCTTGTTATGAGATTGCAACTCATTATCATCAAATGGTTGACCAATTCGGTGATGTGGAACCTTAAAATGGCTTGTTATGAGATTACAACTCATTATCATCGAACGGTTGACCGATTTGGCGACGTGGAACCTCACAACAGCTTGTTATGAGATTACAAATCATTATCATCAAATGGTTGACCAATTAAGCGATATGGAACCTGAGAATAGCTTATTATAAGATTGTAACTCATTATCATCGAACGGTTGACCGATTTGGCGATGTGGACCCTCAGAACATCTTATTATGAAATTGCAGCTCATTACCATCAAATGGTTGAGCAATTTGGCGATGTGGAACCTCAGAATAGCTTTTTATGAGATTACAACTCATTATCACTGAACGGTTGACTGATTCGGCGATGTGCAACCTCAGAATGTCTTATTATGAGATTACAACTCATTATCATCAAATGGTTGATCGATTCGGCGATGTGGAACCTCAAAATGGCTTGTTATAAGATTACAACTCATTATCATCGAACGGTTGATCGATTCGGCAATGTGGAACCTTAGAATAGCTTGTTATGAGATTGCAGCTTATTATCATCGAATGATTGACCGATTTAGTGTTGTGGAACCTTAGAATAGCTTGTTATGAGATTGCAGCTCATTATCATTGAACGGTTGACCAATTCGGCGATGTGGAACCTCAGAATAGCTTGTTATGAGATTACAACTCATTATCTTCGAATGGTTGACTGATTCTGTGATGTGGAACCTCAGAATGACTTGTTATGAGATTACAACTCATTATCATCGAATGGTTGATCGATTCGGCGATGTGGAACCTCAGAATAGCTTGTTATGAGATTACAACTCATTATCATTGAACGGTTGACCGATTTGGCAATATGGAACTTCAGAATAACTTGTTATGAGATTGTAGCTCATTATCATCAAATGGTTAACTAATTCAATGATGTGGAACCTCATAATAGCTTATTATGAGATTGCAGCTCATAATCATCCAACGGTTGACTGATTCGGTGATGTGGAACCTCAGAATAGCTTGTTATGAGATTGGAGCTCATTATCATTGAACGGTTGACCGATTCGGTAATGTGGAACCTCAGAATAACTTGTTATGAGATTACAACTCATTATCATCGAACGATTGACCGATTCAGTGATGTCGAACCTCAGAATGGCTTGTTATGAGATTATAACTCATTATCATCGAAGGATTGGTTGATTCAGTGATGTAGAACCTCAAAAAGGCTTGTTATGAGATTACAACTCATTATCATCGAACGGTTGACCGATTTGGTGATGTAGAACCTCAGAATAGCTTGTTATGAGATTGTAGCTCATTATCATCGAATAGTTGACCGATTTGGTGATGTGGAACCTCAGAATGGCTTGTTATGAGATTATAATTCATTATTATCAAATGGTTGATTGATTCGGCGATGTGGAACCTCAGAACAGCTTGTTATGAGATTGCAGCTCATTATCATTGAACGATTGACCAATTCGGTGATGTGGACCCTTAGAACAGCTTGTTATGAGATTGCAGCTTATTATCATTGAACGGTTGACCGATTTGGCGATGTGGAACCTCAGAATGGCTTGTTATGAGATTACAACTCCTTATCATCGAACGGTTGACCAATTCGGTGACGTGGAACCTCAGAACGGCTTGTTATGAGATTACAACTCATTATCATTGAATGGTTGATCGATTCGGTGATGTGGAACCTCAGAATGTCTTGTTATGAGATTACAAATCATTATCATCAAACGGTTCATCGATTCGGCAATGTGAAACCTTAGAATAGCTTGTTATGGGATTGTAGCTTATTATCATCAAACGGTTGACTGATTCAGTGTTATGGAACCTCAAAAGAGCTTGTTATGAGATTGTAGCTCATTATCATTAAACTATTGACCAATTCAGTGATGTGGAACCTCAGAATAGCTTGTTATGAGATTATAACTCATTATCATTGAATGGTTGACCGACTTGGCGATGTGGAACCTCAGAATGGCTTGTTATGAGATTATAACTCATTATCATCGAACGGTTGATTGATTGGGCGATGTGGAACCTCAGAATAGCTTGTTATGAGATTACAACTCATTATCATTGAACGGTTGACCGATTCAGTGTTGTGGAGCCTCAGAAAGGCTTGTTAGGAGATTACAACTCATTATCATCAAATGATTGACCGATTCGGTGATGTGGAACCTCAGAATATCTTGTTATGAGATTGTAGCTCATTATCATCAAATGGTTGACCGATTCGGCGATGTGAAACCTCAGAATAGCTTGTTATGAGATTACAGCTCATTACCATTGAATGGTTGACCAATTCAGCGATGTCAAACCTCAGAACAGTTTGTTATGAGATTGCAACTCATTATCATCAAACGATTGATCGATTTAGTGATGTGGAACCTCAGAATAGCTTGTTATGAGATTACAACTCATTATCATTGAACGGTTGACTGACTCAGCGATGTAGAACCTCAGAATGGCTTGTTATGAGATTATAACTCATTATCATCGAACGGCTGACCGATTCGGCGATGTGGAACATTAGAATAGCTTGCTATGAGATTACAACTCATTATCATCAAAGGGTTGACCGATTCGGTGATGTGGATCCTAAGAACGGCTTGTTATGAGATTACAACTCATTATCATCAAATAGTTGACAGATTTGGTGATATGGAACCTCAGAATAGCTTGTTATGCGATTGCAGCTCATCATCAAATGGTTGACCGATTCGGCGATGTGGAACCTCAGAATAGCTTGTTATAAGATTGCATCTCATTATCATCGAATGGTTGACTGATTCAGTGATGTGGAACCTCAGAATAGCTTGTTATGAGATTACAACTCATTATCATCGAACGGTTGACCAATTTGGCGATGTGGAATCTCAGAATGGCTTGTTATGAGATTAAAACTCATTATCATCAAACGGTTGACCGATTTGGCGATGTGGAACCTTAGAATGGCTTGTTATGAGATTACAACTCATTATCATCGAACGGTTGATTGATTCGGCCATGTGGAACCTTAGAAAGGCTTGTTATGAAATTACAACTCATTATCATCGAACGGTTGATCGATTTGATGATGTGGAACCTCAGAATAGCTTGTTATGAGATTGCAGCTCATTATCATCAAACGATTGACCGATTTGGTGTTGTGGGACCTCAGAACACCTTGTTATGAGATTGCAGCTCATTATCATCAAATGGTTGACTGATTCGGCAATGTGGAACCTCAGAATAGCTTGTTATGAAATTACAACTCATTATCATCGAACGGTTGACCGATTCGGCGATGTGGAACCTCAGAATAGCTTGTTATGAGATTATAACTCATTATCATCGAACGGTTGATCGATTCAATGATGTGGAACCTCAGAATGGCTTGTTATGAGATTACAATGCATTATCATCGAATGGTTGATCGATTCAGCGATGTGGAACCTTAGAATGGCTTGTTATGAGATTACAACTCATTATCATTACAACTCATTATCATCGAACGGTTGACCAATTTGGCAATGTGGAACCTCAGAATGGCTTGTTATGAGATTACAACTCATTATCATCGAACGGTTAACCAATTCGGTGATGTGGAACCTCACAATAGCTTGTTATGAGATTGTAGCTCATTATCATCGAACGGTTGACCGATTCAGCGATGTGGAACCTCAGAATAGCTTGTTATGAGATTGCAGCTCATTATCATCGAACGGTTGACCGATTCGGTGATGTGGAACATCAGAATAGCTTGTTATAAGATTACAACTCATTATCATCAAATGGTTGATCGATTTGGCAATGTGGAACCTCAAAATAGCTTGTTATGAGATTACAACTTATTATCATCGATCGGTTGACCGATTCGGCATTGTGGAACCTCAGAACAGCTTGTTATGAGATTGTAGCTCATTATCATTGAACGGTTGACCGATTAAGTGATGTGGAACCTCAGAACAACTTGTTATGAGATTGTAGCTCATTATCATCAAATGGTTGACCGATTCGGCGACGTGGAACCTTAGAATAGCTTGTTATGAGATTACAACTCATTATCATCAAACGGTTGACTGATTCAGCGATGTGGAACCTCAGAATGGCTTGTTATAAGATTACATTTCATTATCATGGAACGGTTGACCGATTCGGTGATGTGGAACCTCAGAACGGCTTGTTATGAGTTTATAACTCATTATCATCGAATGGTTGACCGATTTAGCGATATGGAACCTCAGAATGGCTTGTTATGAGATTACAACTCATTATCATCAAACGGTTGATTGTTTTGGTGATGTGGAACCTTAGAACGGCTTATTATGAGATTACAACTCATTATCATCAAACGGTTGACCGATTCGGCAGTGTGGAACCTCAGAACGGCTTGTTATGAGATTACAAGTCATTATCATCGAACGGTTGACCGATTCGGCGATGTGGAAACTCAGAATAGCTTGTTATGAGATTGTAGCTCATTATCATCGAATGGTTGACCGATTTGACGATGTGGAACCTCAAAATAGCTTGTTAAAAGATTTTAGCTCATTATCATCGAATGGTTGACCAATTTGACAATGTGGAACCTCAGAATGGCTTGTTATGTGATTACAACTCATTATCATCGAATGGTTGATTGATTTGGCAATTTGGAACCTCAGAACGGCTTGTTATGAGATTATAAGTCATTATCATCGAACGGTTGACCAATTTGGCATTCTCGAACCTCAAAAAGGCTTCTTATGAGATTACAACTCATTATAATCAAACAATTGACCGATTCAGGGATGTGGAACCTCAGAACAGCTTGCTATGGGATTGTAGCTCATTATCATCAAACAGTTAATAGATTCGGTGATGTGGAACCATAGAATAGCTTGTTATGAGATTGCAGCTCATTATCATCGAATGGTTGACCGATTCGGCAATGTGGAACCTTAGAATAGCTTGTTATAAGATTGCATCTCATTATCATCGAATGGTTGACCGATTCGGTGATGTGGAACCTCAGAATAGCTTGTTATGAGATTAAAACTCATTATCATCAAACGATTGACCGATTTGGCGATGTGGAATCTCAGAATGGCTTGTTATGAGATTAAAACTCATTATCATCGAACGGTTGACCGATTTGGTGATGTGGAACCTTAGAATGGCTTGTTATGAGATTACAACTCATTATCATCGAACGCTTTATCGATTTGGCCATGTGGAACCTTAGAAAGGCTTGTTATGAAATTACAACTCATTATCATCGAACGGTTGATCGATTCGATGATGTGGAACCTCAGAATAGCTTGTTATGAGATTGCAGCTCATTATCATCAACCGATTGACCGATTTAGTGTTGTGGGACCTCAGAACACCTTGTTATGAGATTGCAGCTCATTATCATTAAATGGTTGACTGATTTGGCGATGTGGAACCTCAGAATAGCTTGTTATGAAATTACAACTCATTATCATCGAACGGTTGACCGATTCGGCGATGTGGAACCTTAGAATGGCTTGTTATGAGATTATAACTCATTATCATCAAATGGCTGATCGATTCAATGATGTGGAACCTCAAAATGGCTTGTTATGAGATTACAACGCATTATCATCGAATGGTTGATCGATTCAGCAATGTGGAACCTCAGAATGGCTTGTTATGAGATTACAACTCATTAT
Source organism: Thuja plicata (assembly GCA_018584345.1). Classification (NCBI taxonomy): domain Eukaryota; kingdom Viridiplantae; phylum Streptophyta; class Pinopsida; order Cupressales; family Cupressaceae; genus Thuja; species Thuja plicata. The sequence goes on from MU228108.1 coordinate 80,372, forward strand.
CATTACATCTCATTATCATCAAACGGTTGACCAATTTGGCGATGTGGAACCTCAGAATGGCTTGTTATGAGATTACAACTCATTATCATCAAACGGTTGACCGATTCGGCGATGTGGAACCTCACAATAGCTTGTTATGAGATTGCAGCTCATTATCATCGAACGGTTGACCGATTCGGTGATGTGGAACCTCAGAATAGCTTGTTATGAGATTGCAGCTCATTATCATCGAACGGTTGACCGATTCGGTGATGTGGAACATCAAAATAGCTTGTTATGAGATTATAACTCATTAACATCAAACGGTTGATCGATTTGGCAATGTGGAACCTCAAAATAGCTTGTTATGAGATTAAAACTCATTATCATCGATCGGTTGACCGATTCGGCGTTGTGGAACCTCAGAACAGCTTGTTATGAGATTGTAGCTCATTATCATCGAATGGTTGACCGATTCAGTGATGTGGAACCTCAGAAGAACTTGTTATGAAATTGTAGCTCATTATCATCGAACGGTTGACCGATTCGGCGATGTGGAACCTCAGAATAGCTTGTTATGAGATTACAACTCATTATCATCAAACGGTTGACTGATTCGGCGATGTGGAACCTCAGAATGGCTTGTTATAAGATTACAACTCATTATCATGGAACGGTTGACCGATTCGGTGATGTGGAACCTCAGAACGACTTGTTATGAGATTACAACTCATTATCATCGAATGGTTGACCGATTCAGCGATATGGAACCTCAGAATGGCTTGTTATGAGATTACAACTCATTATCATCAAACGGTTGATTGATTCGGTGATGTGGAACCTTAGAATGGCTTGTTATGAGATTACAACTCATTATCATCAAACAGTTGACTAATTTGGCAGTGTGGAACCTCAGAATGGCTTGTTATGAGATTACAACTCATTATCATCGAATGGTTGACCGATTCGGCGATGTGGAAACTCAGAATAGCTTGTTATGAGATTGTAGCTCATTATCATCGAACGGTTGACCGATTCAGCGATGTGAAACCTCAAAATAGCTTGTTATGAGATTTTAGCTCATTATCATCGAATGGTTGACCAATTGAACGATGTGGAACCTCAGAATGGCTTGTTATGAGATTACAACTCATTATCATCGAATGGTTGATTGATTCGGCGATGTGGAACCTTAGAACGGCTTGTTATGAGATTATAACTCATTATCATCGAACGATTGACCAATTTGAAATTGTCGAACCTCAGAAAGGATTCTTATGAGATTACAACTCATTATAATCAAACAATTGACCGATTCAGGGACGTGGAACCTCAGAACAGCTTGCTATGGGATTGTAGCTCATTATCATCAAACGGTTAACAAATTCGGTGATGTGGAACCTTCGAACAACTTGTTATGATATTAAAGCTCATTATCATCGAACAGTTGACTGATTCGGTGATGTTGAACTTTAGAGCAGCTTGTTATGAGATTGCATCTCATTATCATCAAACGGTTGACCGATTCATTGATGTGGAACCTCAGAACAACTTATTATGAGATTACAACACATTATCATCGAATGGTTGACCGATTCAGTGATGTGGAACCTCAGAACGACTTGTTATGAGATTACAACTCATTATCATCAAATGGTTGACTGATTTGGTTATGTGGAACCTCAGAACAGTTTGTTATGAGATTACAGCTCATTATCATTGAACGGTGGACCGATTCGGCAATGTGGAACCTCAGAATAGCTTGTTATAAGACTGTAGCTCATTATCATCGAACGGTTGACCGATTCAGTGATGTGGAACCTTAGAATAGCTTGTTATGAGATTGTAGCTTATTATCATCGAACGATTGACTGATTCGGCAATGTAGAACCTCAAAATAGCTTGTTATGAGATTACAACTCATTATCGTCGAATGGTTGACCGATTCAGCGATGTGGAACCTAAGAACAACTTGTTATGAGATTACAACTCATTATCATCAAATGGTTGACCGAGTCAGTAATGTCGAACCTCAAAATGGCTTGTTATGAGATTACAACTCATTATCATCGAACAGTTGATCAATTCGACAATGTGAAACATCAAAATGGCTTGTTCTGAGATTATAACTCATTATCATCGAACGGTTGATCGATTCGGCGATGTGGAACCTCAAAATAGCTTGTTATGAGATTGTAGCTTATTATCATCGACCGGTTGACCGATTCGGCATTGTGGAACCTCAGAATGGCTTGTTATGAGATTGCAGCTCATTATCATCAAACGGTTGACCGATTTGGCGATGTGGAACCTCAAAATAGCTTATTATGAGATTACAACTCATTATCATCAAATGGTTGACCGATTTATCGATGTGGAACCTCAGAACGGCTTGTTATGAGATTACAACTCATTATCATCGAACGGTTGATCGATTTGGTGATGTGGAACCTCGGAATAGCTTGTTATGAGATTACAACTCATTATCATCAAACGGTTGACTGATTCGGCATTATGGAACCTCAGAAAGGCTTGTTATGAGATTACAACTCATTATCATCAAACAGTTGACCGATTCAGTGATGTGGAACCTCAGAACAACTTGTTATGAGATTATAGCTCATTATCATCGAATAGTTGACCGATTCGGTGATGTGGAACCTCAGAACGGCTTGTTATGAGATTATAACTCATTATTATCAAATGATTGATTGATTCAGTGATGTGGAACCTCAGAATAGCTTGTTATGAGATTGCAGCTTATTATCATCAAACGATTGACCGATTTGGCTTTGTGGAACCTAAAATTAGCTTGTTATGAGATTGCAGCTTATTATCATCGAACGGTTGACCAATTCAATGATGTGGAACCTTAGAACAGTTTATTATAAGATTACAACTCATTATCATTGAATGGTTGACCGATTCAGTGATGTGGAACCTCAAAATGGCTTTTTATGAGATTACAACTCATTAACATCGAACGGTTGATCGATTCAGCGATGTGGAACCTCAGAACGGCTTGTTATGAGATCACAACCTTAGAATAGCTTGTTATGAGATTACAACTCATTATCATCAAATGGTTGACTGATTCGGCATTATGGAACCTCAGAAAGGCTTGTTATGAGATTACAACTCATTATCATCAAACGGTTGACCGATTCAGTGATGTGGAACCTCATAACAGCTTGTTATGAGATTATAGCTCATTATCATCGAATAGTTGACCGATTCGGCGATGTGGAACCTCAGAATAGCTTGTTATGAGATTGCAGCTCATTATCATCAAATGGTTGACCGATTCGGTGATGTGGAACCTTAGAATAGCTTGTTATGAGATTGCAGCTCATTATCATCGAATGGTTGACCGATTCAGTGATGTGGAACCTCAGAACAACTTGTTATGAGATTACAACTCATTATCATCGAACGGTTGACCAATTCAGTGATGTGAAACCTCAGAATGACTTGTTATGAGATTACAACTCATTATCATCAAACGGTTGATTGATTCGGCGAAGTGGAACCTCAGAATAGCTTGTTATGAGATTACAACTCATTATCATCAAACGGTTGACTGATTCAGCGTTGTGGAACCTTATAATGGCTTGTTATGAGATTACAACTCATTATCATTGAACGGTTAACTGATTCAGTGATATGGAACCTTAGAACAGCTAGTTATGAGATTGTAGCTCATTATCATCAAACGGTTGACCGATTCGGTGATGTGGAACCTTAGAACAGCTTGTTATGAGATTGCAGCTCATTATCATCAAATGGTTGACTGATTCAGTTATGTGGAACCTCAGAATAGCTTGTTATGGGATTGCAGCTCATTATCATCGAATGGTTGATCGATTTGGCGATGTGGAACCTCAGAACAGCTTGTTATGAGATTACAACTCATTATCATCAAAGGGTTGACCAATTGGGTGATGTGGAGCCTTAGAACCGTTTATTATGAGATTGTAGCTCATTATCATCAAACGGTTGACCAATTTAGCGATGTGGAACATCAGAACAAATTTTTATGAGATTACAACTAATTATCATCAAACGGTTGACTAATTTAGTGATGTGGAACCTCAGAACGGCTTGTTATGAGATTACAACTCATTATCATCAAATGATTGACTGATTCGGCGATGTGGAACCTTAGAACAGCTTGTTATGAGATTGCAGCTCATTATCATCAAACGGTTGACTGATTCGATGATGTGGAACCTCAGAACAACTTGTTATGAGATTGTAGCTCGTTATCATTGAATGGTTGATCGATTCGGCGATGTGGAACTTCAGAATAGCTTGTTATGAGATTGTAGCTCATTATCATCGAACAGTTGACGGATTTGGCTATGTGGAACCTTAGAATAGCTTGTTATGAGATTACAACTCATTATCATAAAATGGTTGTTTGATTCGGCGATGTGGAACCTCAGAATAGCTTGTTATGACATTGTAGCTTATTATCATCGAACAGTTGATCGATTTGGCATTTTGGAACCTCAGAATAGCTTGTTATGAGATTGTAGCTCACTATCATCAAACGATTGACTGATTTGGCAATGTGGAAACTCAGAATAGCTTTTTATGAAATTATAACTCATTATCACCAAACGGTTGACTGATTCAGCGATGTGGAACCTTAGAATGGCTTGTTATGAGATTACTACTCATTATCATCGAACGGTTGATCGATTCAATGATGTGGAACCTCAGAATGGGTTGTTATGAGATTACAACTCATTATCATCAAACATCTGACTGATTCAGCATTGTAGAACCTCAGAAAGGCTTGTTATGAGAGTACAACTCATTATCATCAAATGGTTGACCGATTTGGCGATGTAGAAAATTTGAATAGCTTGTTATGAGATTGTACCTCATTATCATCGAATGGTTGACTGATTTAGTGATGTGGAACCTAAGAATACCTTGTTATGAGATTATAGCTCATTATCATCAAACGGTTGACCGATTCGGTTATGTGGAACCTCGGAACCGCTTGTTATGAGATTACAACTCATTATCATCGAATGGTTGACCGATTCGGCGATGTGGAACCTCAGAATGACTTGTTATGAGATTACAACTCATTATCATCAAAGGGTTGACCAATTCAGCAATGTGGAATCTCAGAACAACTTGTTATAAGATTACAACTCATTATCATCAAACGGTTGAGCGATTTGGTAATGTGGAACCTCAGAATAGCATGTTATGAGATTGCAGCTAATTATTATCAAACAGTTGACCGATTCGGCGATGTGAAACCTCAGAATAGCTTGTTATGAGATTGCAGGTCATTATCATCAAAAGGTTGACCAATTCAGTGATGTGTAACCTCAGAATAGCTTGTTATGAGATTACAACTAATTATTATCAAACGGTTGACTGATTCGGTGATGTGGAATCTCAAAATGGCTTGTTATGAGATTACAAGTCGTTATCATCAAACAGTTGACCGATTTAGTGATGTGGAACTTCAGAATGGCTTGTTATGAGATTACAACTCATTATCATCGAACGGTTGATCGATTCAGTGATGTGGAACCTCAAAATGCCTTTTTATGAGATTAAAACTCATTATCATCGAACGGTTGATCGATTTGGCGATGTGGAACCTTAGAACAGATTGTTATGAGATTGTAGCTTATTATCATCGAATGATTGATCGATTCAGTGTTGTGGAACCTCAGAATAGCTTGTTATGAGATTGCAGCTCATTATCATCGAACGGTTGACTGATTTGATAATGTGGAACCTCAGAATAGCTTGTTATGAGATTACAACTCATTATCATCGAAGGGTTGACCGATTCGATGATGTGGAACCTTAGAATGGCTTGTTATGAGATTACAACTCATTATCATCAAACGGTTGATTGATACGGCGATGTGGAACCTCAGAATGACTTGTTATGAGATTACAACTCATTATCATCGAACGGTTGATTGATTCGGTGATGTGGAACCTCAGAATAGCTTGTTGTGAGATTACAACTCATTATCATTGAACGGTTGACCGATTTGGTGATGTGGAACCTCAGAATAGCTTGTTATGAGATTGTAGCTCATTATCATCGAATGGTTGACTGATTCAGCGATGTGGAACCTCACAACAGTTTGTTATGAGATTGCAGCTCATTATACTCAAATGGTTGACTGATTCATTGATGTGGAACCTCAGAATAGCTTGTTATGAGATTGTAGCTCATTATCATCGAACGATTGATCGATTCGGTGATGTGGAACCTCACAATGGCTTGTTATGAGATTACAACTCATTATCATCGAATGGTTGACTGATTTGGCGATGTGGAACCTCAGAATGGCTTGTTATGAGATTATAACTCATTATCATCAAAGGGTTGACTGATTCGGTGATGTGGAACCTCAGAACAACTTTTTATGAGATTACAACTCATTATCATCAAACGGTTGACCGATTCAGAAATGTGGAACCTCAGAATAGCTTGTTATGAAATTGTAGCTCATTGGCATCGAACGGTTGACCGATTCGATGATGTGGAACCTTAGAATAGCTTGTTATGAGATTGCAGCTCATTATCATCAAACGGTTGACCGATTCGGTGATGTGGAACGTCAAAATAGCTTGTTATCAGATTGTAGCTCATTATCATCGAATGATTGACCGATTCGGCGATGTGGAACCTCAGAACAGCTTGTTATGAGATTGCAGCTCATTATCATCAAACAGTTGACCGATTCGGTGATGTGGAACCTCAGAACAGCTTGTTATGAGATTACAACTCATTATCATCAAACGGTTGACTGATTCGGCGAAGTGGAACCTCAGAATGGCTTGTTATGAGATTACAACTCATTATCATCAAACGGTTGATCGATTTAGCAATGTGGAATCTTAGGATGGCTTGTTATGAGATTATAACTCATTATCATCGAACGGTTGATCGATTTGACAATGTGGAACCTCAGAATAGCTTGTTATGAGATTGTAGCTTATTATCATCAAATGGTTGACCGATTCGGTGTTGTGGAACCTCAGAATGGCTTTTTATGAGATTGCAGCTCATTATCATCAAACAGTTGACCGATTCAGCGATGTGGAACCTCAGAACAACTTGTTATGAGATTACAACTCATTATCATCGAATGGTTGACCGATTCGGCGATGTGGAACCTCAGAATGGCTTGTTATGAGATTACAACTCATTATCAGTAAATGGTTGATCGATTCGGCGATGTGGAACCTTAGAATAGCTTGTTATGAGATTACAACTCATTATCATCGAACGGTTGACTGAGTCAGCATTATGGAACCTCAGAAAGGCTTGTTATTAGATTACAACTCATTATCATCGAACGGTTAACCGATTCGGCGATGTGGAACCTTAGAACAGCTTGTTATGAGATTGTAGCTCATTATCATGGAACGGTTGACCAATTCAGCGATGTGGAACCTCAGAACAGCTTGTTATGAGATTGAAGCTCATTAACATCGAATGGTTGACCGATTTGGCGATGTGGAACATCAAAATAGCTTGTTATGAGATTGTAGCTCATTATCATTGAATGGTTGACTGATTCGGTGATGTGGATCCTCAAAATAGCTTGTTATGAGATTACAATTCATTATCATTGAACGGATGACCGATTCGGCAATGTGGAACCTCAGAATGGCTTGTTATGAGATTAAAACTCATTATCATTAAATGGTTGATTGATTTGGAAAAGTGGAACCTCAGAATGGTTTGTTGTGAGATTACAACTCATTATCATCGAATAGTTGACCGATTCAGTGTTGTGGAACCTTAGAATGGCTTGTTATGAGATTACAACTCATTATCATCAAACGGTTAACCGATTCAGTGATATGGAACCTCAGAATAGCTTGTTATGAGATTGTAGCTCATTATCATCAAACAGTTGACCAATTCGGCGATGTGGAACCTAAGAATAGCTTGTTATGAGATTGCAGCTCATTATCATCAAACGGTTGACCGATTCAGCGATGTGAAACCTCTGAACAGCTTGTTATGAGATTGTAGCTCATTATCATCGAATAGTTGACCGATTCATCGATGTGGAACCTTAGAATAGCTTATTATGAGATTACAACTCATTATCATCGAACAGTTGATGGATTCGGCGATGCGGAACCTCAGAATGGCTTGTTATGAGATTACAACTCATTATCATCCAACGGTTGACCGATTCAGCGATGTGGAACCTCAGAATGGCTTGTTATGAGATTGCAACTCATTATCATTGAATGGTTGACCAATTTGGCGATGTGGAACCTTAGAACAGCTTTTTATAAGATTGCAGTTTATTATCATAAAATAGTTGACCAATTCGGCAATGTGGAACCTCAGAATGACTTGTTATGAGATTACAACTCATTATCATCAAATGGTTGACTAATTCGATGATGTGGAACCTCAGAATGGCTTGTTATGAGATTACAACTCATTATCATCAAATGATTGACTGATTCGGCAATGTGGAACCTCAGAACAGCTTGTTATGAGATTTTAGCTCATTATCATCGAATGATTGACCGATTCGGTGATGTGGAACCTCAGAATAGCTTGTTATGAGATTGCAGCTCATTATCATGAAACGGTTGACCGATTCGGCGATGTGGCACTTCAAAATGGCTTGTTATGAGATTACAACTCATTATCATCGAACAGTTGATCGATTCGGCGATGTGGAACCTCACAACAGCTTTTTATGATATTACAACGCATTATCATCGAATGGTTGATTGACTCGGCGATGTGGAACCTTAGAATAGCTTGTTATGAGATTGCAGCTTATTATCATCGAACGGTTGACCAATTCGACATTATGGAACCTCAAAACAGCTCGTTATGAGATTGCAGCTCATTATCATTGAATGGTTGACCGATTCAGCGATGTGGAACCTCAGAATAGCTTTTTATGAGATTACAACTCATTATCATCAAACGGTTGACCGATTCAGCGATGTGGAACCTTAGAATAGCTTGTTATGAGATTATAGCTCATTATCATCGAATGGTTGACTGATACAGCAATGTGGAACCTTAAAATAGCTTGTTATGAGATTGAAGCTAATTATCATCAAATAGTTGACCGATTCGGTGATGTGGAACCTCAGAATAGCTTGTTATGACATTGCAGCTCATTATCATCAAATAGTTGACTGATTCGGCAATGTGGAACCTCAGAACAGCTTGTTATGAGATTACAACTCATTATCATCAAACGGTTGACCGATTCGGCGATGTGGAACCTTAGAATGGCTAGTTATGAGATTACAACTCATTATCATTGAATGGTTGACTGATTCAGCGATGTGGAACCTCAGAACAACTTATTATGAGATTGCAGCTCATTATCATCGAACAGTTGACTGATTCGGTGATGTGGAACCTTAGAACAGCTTGTTATGAGATTACAACTCATTATCATCGAATGGTTGACCAATTCAGTGATGTGGAACCTCAGAATGGCTTGTTATGAGATTACAACTCATTATCATCGAATGGTTGATCGATTCGGTGATGTGGAACCTCAGAACGGCTTGCTATGAGATTACAACTCATTATCATCAAACAGTTGATCGATTCGGTGATGTGGAACCTCAGAATGGCTTGTGATGAGATTACAACTCATTATCATTGAACGGTTGACCGATTTGGTGATGTGAAACCTCTGAATAGCTTGTTATGAGATTGCAGCTCATTATCATCGAATGGTTGACTGATTCGGTGATGTGGAACCTCACAATAGCTTGTTATAAGATTATAGCTCATTATCATCGAATGGTTGACTGATTCGGTGATGTAAAACCTCAGAACAGCTTGTTATGAGATGGCAGCTCATTATCATCAAATGATTGACTGATTCTGTGATGTGGAACCTCAAAACGGCTTGTTATGAGATTATAACTCATTATCATTGAATGGTTGACCGATTCGGTGATGTGGAACCTTAGAATGGCTTATTATAAGATTACAACTCATTATCATCAAAGGGTTGACCGATTCAGCAATGTGGAACCTCAAAATAGCTTGTTATGAGATTACAACTCATTATCATCAAATGGTTGACTGATTCAGCAATGTGCAACCTCAGAACAACTTGTTATGAGATTACAGCTCATTATCATCAAACGGTTGACTAATTTAGCTATGTGGAAGCTCAGAACAGCTTGTTATGAGATTGCAGCTCATTATCATCGAACGGTTGACCAATTGGGCAATGTGGAACCTCAGAACAGCTTGTTATGAGATTACAACTCATTACCATCGAACGGTTGACCGATTTGGCGACGTGGAATCTCAGAATGGCTTGTTATGAGATTATAAATCATTATCATCAAACGGTTGATCGACTCAGTTATGTGGAACCTCAGAATGGCTTGTTATGAGATTACAACTCATTGTCATCGAATGGTTGATCGATTCAGTAATGTGGAACCTCAGAACGGCTTGTTATGTGATTACAACTCATTATTATCAAACGGTTGATCGATTCAGTGATGTGGAACCTCAGAATGGCTTGTTATGAGATTACAACTCATTATCATCAAATGGTTGACCGATTCAGCGATGTGGAACCTCAGAACGGCTTGTTATGAGATTACAACTCATTATCATCAAATGGTTGACCGATTTAGTGATGTGGAACCTCGAAATAGCTTGTTATGAGATTGCAGGTCATTATCATTGAACAGTTGACCGATTCAGCGATGTGGAACCTCACAATAGCTTGTTATGAGATTGCAGCTCATTATCATCGAACAGTTGACCGATTCGGTGATGTGGAACCTCAGAATAGCTTGTTAAGAGATTACAGCTCATTATCATCGAATGGTTGACCGATTCAGCGATGTGAAACCTTAGAATAGCTTGTTATAGCGATGTGGAACCTTAGAATGGCTTCTTATGAGATTACAACTCATTATCATCGAATGGCTGATCGATTCGGTGATGTGAAACCTCAGAACGACTTGTTATGAGATTACAACTTATTATAATCCAATGATTGATCGATTCAGTGATGTGGAACCTTAGAACAGCTTGTTATGAGATTGCAGCTTATTATCATCGAACAATTAACCGATTCGGAGATGTGGAACCTCAGAATGGCTTGTTATGAGATTACAACTCATTATCATCGAATGGTTGATTGATGCGGCGATGTGGAACTTTAGAATGGCTTGTTATGAGTTTACAACTCATTATCATCGAATGGTTGACCGATTCAGGATTGTGGAACCTCAGAAAGGCTTGTTATGAGATTATAACTCATTATCATCGAATGGTTGAACGATTCAGTTATGTGGAACCTCAGAATAGCTTGTTATGAGATTGTAGCTCATTATCATCGAATGGTTGACCGATTCGGCGATGTGGAACCTCAAAAAGGCTTGTTATGAGATTACAACTCATTATCATCAAATGGTTGACCGATTTGGCGATGTGGAACCTTAGAACAACTTGTTATGAGATTGTAGCTCATTATCATCAAACAGTTGACCGATTCAGCAATGTGGAACCTCACAATAGCTTGTTATGAGATTGTAGCTCATTATCATCGAATGGTTGACCGATTCAGTGATGTGGAACCTCAGAACAACTTGTTAAGAGCTTGCAACTCATTATCATCAAACGCTTGACCGATTCAGCGATGTGGAACCTCAGAATAGCTTGTTATGAGATTACAACTCATTATCATCAAACGGTTGACCAATTCAGTGATGTGGAACCTTAGAATGGCTTGTTATGAGATTACAACTCATTATCATCAAATGGTTGATCGATTCGGCGATGTGGAACCTCAGAATGGCTTGTTATGAGATTACAACTCATTATCATCGAATGATTGATCGATTCGGCGATGTGGAACCTTAGAACAACTTGTTATGAGATTGTAGCTTATTATCATCGAACAATTAACCGATTCGGCGTTGTAGAACCTCAGAATAGCTTGTTATGAGATTGCAGCTCATTATCATCGAATGGTTGACCGATTCAGTGATGTGGAACCTCAGAACAACTTGTTATGAGATTATAACTCATTATCATCAAACGGTTGACCGATTCGGCGATGTGGAACCTCAAAATGGCTTGTTATGAGATTACAACTCATTATCATCGAATGGTTGATCGATTCGGCAATGTGGAACCTTAGAATGGCTTGTTATGAGATTATAACTCATTATCATTGAACGGTTGACCGATTCAGCATTGTGGAACCTCAGAAAGGCTTGTTATGAGATTATAACTCATTATCATCAAATGGTTGACCAATTCAATTATGTGGAACCTCAGAACAACTTATTATGAGATTGTAGCTCATTATCCTCGAATGGTTGACCGATTCGGTGATGTGTGTTAGAGTATTATTACTCTATTAGCTTAAGCTTCTCTTAGGTGTGTTATTAATTAATTCTTAATTAATAATGCACAACCTAGTTTTTCCCTTTTAGGGTTTCATTCACCTTTTTAAGGTTGAACTTTGTAATTGTTATTCATTAACTCAGTTGATATTTTTGCTCTCACATTTTAAGTAAACTTCTGGGTTTCACTTTTTCCATTTTGCTGTTTCATTCTTGTGACAGGTTTATTGCATGCAGCTGGATCTTGGAGTTGAATCTAATATTTTATCAGTTTCTACATGGTATCAGAGCCTTGCTGTTGCAGCTTGTTCAAGTTGTTTTGGAGCTGTGGATCAAGCCCTCTCTTTCTGGGGTTTTTGGGTGTTTTCTACATTGGATCTGGAAGGTTATTTTTTTTAGAGGCATCTTAGGTCAAAACAGACCTCTCCAATGAATTCAGAGGGTCGATCCGGTGAATTTTGATATAAAATTCAACCTATTTAGCCTCCGAAGCATTTGGAAAATTTTTTTTTGCCCTTCAATGGCCGTACGGCACGCAAAATGAATTTTTTTTTCAAAAAAACTCATTTTTTGAGCCGTTTTAGGGCGCAGCCAAGCACGCCGCCAGAGCGCTGCCGCCGCGCCACCCCGGGGCCACCGCCCCGCCCGTGGGCCACCCCGCCAGAGCGCCGCCTGCCGTCCACCGCCGCGCCGCCCGGCTGCAGCCGCCGCGCCACCCGCCAGTGGCCACCGCGCCACCCACCGGCCGCCCCTTCTCCTCCGCCCACATTGCAGTGACATCACCCTGACGTCATCACCGGCAATTTTTTTCGGCGAAAATTCAAAATTTCCCCGCGAAAAATCAATTTTCCGGCCGTCGGAAAATTTTTACTAGCAGGGTGTGAAGGCCATCAATTTTAACTTCATAGAGGTCCGTGACGGTCATTTAGACGTCAAATTTAAGACAGGGTCTGTGTTTTTCCAGCGAGCTTCCTCTTCAGGGCAGTTCTTCATTTTTTGCTCATAACTTGAGCATACAGTGTCCATTTTCGGAAAATGAAATATCGTCAGAAAGGTGTTTCCGAGCCCGTCGTAGTGGTGTAGGTCTCATTCCCTAATTTTTCCATTTGCTTGCTATTTTTTTAGTCAAAGGCATACCTTTATTTGTGCTCCTGTTCTACTTCTGGAACTCAGGTTTTTTTCTTGTTTCTTGTGCTTTCATAATAATTAGTGGTGTACGGGGGATTGGATTATACATTATGGGGGGTGCATTTTAATTTCTTTCATTTCATTCAGAAAGACCCTTCTACTTCCATCTTATTCTTCTTTCAATGTCGAACCCCTGTGTGGCCCGCCTAACACCTCACAACTACCACATGGAAGCCACACATGACCAGACTCCTCATGTCACGAGGTTTATGGTCCTGCATGGATGCGGTTCAGCCAGTTCTTCAGAGGCCTTATGAGGCTCTTATGCACAGGAACAGGATGGATGAGGCA
>MU228108.1:96296-157852 GCA_018584345.1 Thuja plicata
TTGTAATTGTTATTCATTAACTCAGTTGATATTTTTGCTCTCACATTTTGAGTAAACTTCTGGGTTTCGCTTTTTCCATTTTGCTGTTTCATTCTTGTGACAGGTTTATTGCATGCAGCTGGATCTTAGAGTTGAATCTGATATTTCATCAGTTTCTACAATGTGGAACCTCAGAATAGCTTGTTATGAGATTACAACTCATTATCATTGAATGGTTGACCGATCCAGCGATGTGGAACCTCAGAATGGCTTGTTATGAGATTACAACTCATTATCATCGAATGGTTGATTAATTCGGTGATGTGGAACCTCCAAATGGCTTGTTATGAGATTACAACTCATTATCATCAAACGGTTGACTGATTTGGCATTGTGGAACCTCAGAAAGGCTTGTTATGAGATTACAACTCATTATCATCGAACGATTCACCGATTCAGTGATGTCGAACCTAAGAATAGCTTGTTATGAGATTGTAGCTCATTATCATTGAATGGTTGACCGATTTGGTGATGTGGAACCTCAGAACAACTTGTTATGGGATTACAGCTCATTATCATCGAACGGTTGACCGATTCGGCGATGTGGAACCTCAGAACGGATTGTTATGAGATTACAACTCATTATCATCAAACGGTTGATCGATTCAGCGATGTGGAACCTCAAAATGGCTTGTTATGAGATTACAACTCATTATCATCGAACGGTTAACCGATTCAGTGTTGTGGAACCTTAGAACAGCTTGTTATAAGATTATAACTCATTATCATCAAACGGTTGACCGATTCAGCGATGTGGAACCTCAGAACAACTTGTTATGAGATTACAACTCATTATCATCAAACAGTTGACTGATTCAGAGATGTGGAAGCTCAGAACGGCTTGTTATGAGATTACAACTCATTATCATCAAACGGTTGATCGATTCGGCGATTAGCTTGTTATGAGATTACAACTCATTATCATCAAACGGTTGAATGATTCGGCGATGTGGAACCTCATAACAGCTTGTTATGAGATTGCAGCTCATTATCATCAAACGGTTGACCGATTCGGCAATGTGGAACCTGCGAATAGCTTGTTATGAGATTACAGCTCATTATCATCGAACGGTTGACCGATTCGGCGATGTGGAACCTTAGAACAACTTGTTATGAGATTACAACTCATTATCCTCGAATGGTTGACCAATTTTGCGATGTGAAACCTCAAAATAGCTTGTTATGAGATTACAACTCATTATCATCGAACGGTTGATCGATTTAGCAATGTGGAACCTCAGAATGGCTTGTTATGAGATTGTAGCTCATTATCATCAAACAGTTGACCAATTTGGTGATGTGGAACCTTAGAACAACTTGTTATGAGATTGCAGCTCATTTTCATCGAATGGTTGACTGATTCGGTGGTGGGGAACCTCAGAATGGCTTGTTATGAGATTACAACTCATTATCATCGAATGGTTGACCGGTTCGGCGATGTGGAACCTCAGAACGACTTGTTATGAGATTACAACTCATTATCATCAAACGGTTGACCGATTCAGCGATGTGGAACCTCAGAAAAGCTTGTTATGAGATTGCAGCTCATTATCATCGAACAGTTGACTGATTCAGTGATGTGGAACCTCAGAATAGCTTCTTATAAGATTGTAGCTCATTATCATCGAATGGTTGACCGATTCGGCGATGTGGAACCTTAGAATAGCTTGTTATTAGATTGCAGGTCATTATCATCGAACGGTTGACCGATTCGATGATATGGAACCTTAGAATAGCTTGTTATGAGATTACAGCTCATTATCATCAAATGGTTGACCGATTCAGTGATGTGGAACCTCAGAATAGCTTCTTATAAGATTATAGCTCATTATCATCAAACGGTTGATCAATTCAGTGATATGGAACTTCAGAATGGCTTGTTATGAGATTACAACTCATTATCATCAAATAGTTGATCGATTCAGCGATGTGGAACCTCAGAATGGCTTGTTATGAGATAACAACTCATTATCATCAAATGGTTGATCGATTCGGTGATGTGGAACCTCAGAATAACTTGTTATGAGATTGCAACTTATTATCATCGAATAGTTGACCGATTTATTGATGTGGAACCTCAGAATGGCTTGTTATGAGATTACAACTCATTATCATCGAACGGTTGACCGATTCAGTGATGTGGAACCTCAGAACGGCTTGTTATAAGATTACAACTCATTATCATCGAACGGTTGACCGATTCAGGATTGTGGAACCTCAGAAAGGCTTGTTATGAGATTACAACTCATTATCATCAAATGGTTGACTGATTCGGTGATGTGGAACTTCAGAATAGCTTGTTATGAGATTATAGCTCATTATCATCGAATGGTTGACTCATTCGGCGATGTGGAACCTAAGAACAGCTTGTTATGAGATTGCATCTCATTATCATCGAATGGTTGATCGATTTGGTGATGTGGAACCTCAGAGTGGCTTGTTATGAGATTACAACTCATTATCATCAAATGGTTGATCGATTTGGCGATGTGGAACATCAGAACGGCTTGTTTTGAGATTACAACTCATTATCATCAAACGGTTGACTGATTCGATGATGTGGAACCTCAAAACAGCTTGTTATGAGATTGCAGCTCATTATCATCAAACAGTTGACCGATTCAGCAATGTGGAAGCTCAGAATAGCTTGTTATGAGATTGTAGCTCATTATCATCAAACGGTTGACCGATTCAGTGATGTGGAACCTTGGAACAACTTTTTATGAGATTGTAGCTCATTATCATCGAACGGTTGACCAATTCGGTGATGTGAAACCTCAGAATGGCTTCTTACAAGATTACAACTCATTATCATCGAACGATTGATCGATTCAGTGATGTGGAACCTTAGAATGGCTTGTTATGAGATTACAACTCATTATCATCGAACGGTTGATCGATTTGGCGATGTGGAACCTCAGAATAGCTTGTTATGAGATTGCAGCTTATTATCATCGAACGGTTGACCGATTCGACATTGTGGAACTTCGAAATAGCTTGTTATGAGATTGTAGCTCATTATCAACAAACGGTTGACCGATTCAACAATGTGGAACCTCAGAATAGCTTGTTATGAGATTACAACTCATTATCATCGAATGGTTGACCGATTCGGCAATGTGGAACCTTAGAATGGCTTGTTATGAGATTACAACTCATTATCATCAAATGGTTGATCGATTCGGTGATGTCGAACCTCAGAACAACTTGTTATGAGATTACAACTCATTATCATTGAATGGTTGACCGATTCAACATTGTGGAACCTCAGAAAGGCTTGTTATGAGATTACAACTCATTATCATCGAACGGTTGACCGATTCGGTGATGTGGAACTTCAGAACAACTTGTTATGAGATTGTAGCTCATTATCATCGAATGGTTGAATGATTTGGCGATGTGGAACCTCAGAATAGCTTTTCATGAGATTGACACTCATTATCATCAAACGATTGACCGATTTGGTGATGTGGAACCTCAGAATAGCTTGTTATGAGATTGCAGCTCATTATCATCAAACGATTGACCGATTTGGCGATGTGGAACCTCAGAATAGCTTGTTATGAGATTACAACTCATTATTATCAAACGGTTGACCGATTCGGCGATGTGGAACCTCAGAGCAGCTTGTTATGAGATTACAACTCATTATCATCAAATGGTTGACCGATTCGGCGATGTAGAACCTCAAAATGGCTTTTTATGAGATTACAATTCATTATCATCAAAGGGTTGACCAATTCGGCGATGTGGAACCTCAAAATAGCTTGTTATAAGATTACAACTCATTATCATCAAACGGTTGACCGATTCGGTGATGTGGAACCTCAGAATAGCTTGTTATGAGATTACAACTCATTATCATCGAATGGTTGACCGATTTGGCGATGTGGAACCTCAGAATAGCTAGTTATGAGATTGCAGCTCATTATCATCGAATGATTGACCGATTCAGCAATGTGGAACCTCAAAACAACTTGTTATGAGATTACAACTCATTATCATCAAACGGTTGACCGATTTAGTGATGTGGAATCTTAGAATGGCTTGTTATGAGATTACAACTCATTATCATCAAACGGTTGACCGATTTGGCGATGTGGAACATCAGAATGGCTTGTTATGAGATTTCAACTCATTATCATTGAAGGCTTGATTAATTTAGTGATGTGGAACCTGAGAATGGCTTGTTATGAGATTAAAACTCATTATCATTGAACAGTTGATCGATTCGGTGATGTGGAACCTCAGAACAGCTTGTTATGAGATTGCAACTTATTATCATCGAACGATTGACTAATTTGGTGTTGTGGAACTTTAGAACAGCTTGTTATGAGATTGTAGCTCATTATCATTGAACGGTTGACCGATTCGGCAATGTGCAACCTCAGAATAGCTTGTTATGAGAATACAACTCATTATCATTGAACGATTGACCGATTCGGTGATGTGGAACCTCATAACGGCTTGTTATGAGAATACAACTCATTATCATTGAACAGTTGATCGATTCGGCGATGTAGAACCTCAGAATGGCTTGTTATGAGATTACAACTCATTATCATTGAACAGTTGATCGATTCAGCGATGTCTAAGGTCAGAACGGCTTGTTATGAGATTATAACTCATTATCATCGAATGGTTGACTGATTCAGCGATGTAGAACCTCAGAATGGCTTGTTATGAGATTACAACTTATTATCATCGAACGGTTCAGCAATTTGGCAATGTGAAACCTCAGAATAGCTTGTTATGAGATTGCAGCTCATTATCATCAAATAGTTGACCGATTCGGCGATTGTGAACCTTAGAATAGCTTGTTATGAGATTGCAGTTCATTATCATCAAACGGTTGACCGATTCGCCGATGTGGAACCTCAAAATAGATTTTTATGAGATTGCAGTTTATTATCATCAAACGGTTGACCGATTCGGCGATGTGGAACCGCAGAATAGCTTGTTATGAGATTACAACTCATTCTCATCGAATGGTTGACCTATTTGGCGATGTCGAACCTTAGAATGGCTGGTTATGAGATTGTAACTCATTATCATTGAACGGTTGAGCGATTCGGTGATGTGGAACCTCAGAATGGCTTGTTATGAGATTGTAGCTCATTATCATCGAATGATTGACTGATTCGATGATGTGGAACCTCATAATAACTTGTTATGAGATTACAACTCATTATCATCAAATGGTTGACCGATTCAGGAATGTGGAACCTCAAAATGGCTTGTTATGAGATTACAACTCATTATCATCGAATGGCTGATTGATTCGGTGATGTGGAACCTCAAAATGGCTTGTTATGGGATTTAAACTCATTATCATCGAACGGTTGACTGATTTGGGATTATGGAGCCTTAGAAAGGCTTGTTATGAGATTACAACTCATTATCATTGAACAGTTGACCGATTTGGTGATGTGGAACCTCAGAATAGCTTGTTATGAGATTGTAGCTCATTATCATCGAATGGTTGACCGATTCAGTGATGTGAAACCTTAGAACAGCTTGTTATGGGATTACAGCTCATTATCATCAAATGGTTGACCGATTTGGTGATGTAGAACCTCAGAACAGCTTGTTATGAGATTGTAGCTCATTATCATCGAACGGTTGACCAATTCGGCGATGTGGAACCTCAGAACAGCTTGTTATGAAATTACAACTCATTATCATCAAATGGTTGACCGATTTAGAGATGTGGAAACTCAGAACGGCTTGTTATGAGATTACAACTCATTATCATCCAACGCTTGATCAATTCGCCGATATGGAACCTCAGAATGCTTTGTTATGAGATTACAACTCATTATCATCAAATGATTGACTGATCCAGTGTTGTGAAACCTCAGAATGGCTTGTTATGAGATTACAACTCATTATCATCAAACGGTTGACCGATTCGGTGATATGGAACCTTAGAATAGCTTGTTATGATATTATATCTCATTATCATAGAACGGTTGACCGATTCGGTGATGTAGAACCTCAGAGCACCTTGTTATGAGATTGCAGCTCATTATCATCAAACAGTTGACCGATTCGGCAATGTGGAACCTCAAAATAGCTTGTTATGAGATTACAGCTCATTATCATCGAACGGTTGACCGATTCGGCAATGTGGAAATTCAGAACAGCTTGTTATGAGGTTACAACTCATTATCATCAAACGGTTGACCGATTCGGCGATGTGGAACCTCAGAATAGCTTGTTATGAGATTACAACTCATTATCATCAAACAGTTGACCGATTTAGCAATGTGGAACCTCAGAATGGCTTTTTATGAGATTGCAGCTCATTATCATCAAATAGTTGACCAATTTGGTGATGTGGAACTTTAGAACAACTTGTTATGAGATTGCAACTCATTATCATCGAACGGTTGACCGATTCGGTGGTGGGGAACCTTAAAACGGCTTGTTATGAGATTACAACTCATTATCATCGAACGGTTGACTGATTCGGTGATGTGGAACCTCAGAATGGCTCTTTATGAGATTACAACTCATTATCATCGAACAGTTGACCGATTCAGTGATGTGGAACCTCAGAACAGCTTGTTATGAGATTGCAGCTCATTATCATCGAATAATTGACCGATTTGGCAATGTGGAACCTCAGAATAGGTTGTTATAAGATTGTAGCTCATTAACATCAAACGATTGACCGATTCGGCGATGTGGAACCTTAGAATAGCTTGTTATGAGATTGCAGCTCATTATCATCAAATGGTTGACCGATTCGGCGATGTGGAACCTTAGAATGGCTTATTATGAGATTACAGCTCATTATCATCGAATGCTTGACCGATTCGGTGATGTAGAACCTCAGAATAGCTTCTTATAAGATTGTAGCTCATTATCATCAAACGATTGATCAATTTGGTGATGTGGAACCTCAGAATGGCTTGTTATGAGATTACAAATCATTATCATCAAATGGTTGATCGATTCAGCGATGTGGAACCTCAGAATGGCTTGTTATGAGATTACAACTCATTATCATCAAACGGTTGATCGATTCGGCGATGTGGAACCTCAGAACATGTTGTTATGAGATTGCAGCTTATTATCATCGAACGATTGATCGATTCAGCGATGAGGAACCTCAGAATGGCTTGTTATAAGATTACAACTTATTATCATCAAACGGTTGACCGATTTGGCATTGTGGAACCTCAGAAAGGCTTGTTATGAGATTACAACTCATTATCATCGAACGGTTGACCGATTCAGCAATGTGGAACCTCAGAAGAGCTTGTTATGAGATTATAGCTCATTATCATCGAACGGTTGACCGATTCGGCGATGTGGAACCTTAGAACAACTTGTCATGAGATTGCAACTTATTATCATCAAACGGTTGATCGATTTTGCGATGTGGAACCTAAGAATGGTTTGTTGTGAGATTACAACTCATTATCATCAAATGGTTGATCGATTCATTGACGTGGAACCTTAGAATGACTTGTTATGAGATTACAACTCATTATCATTGAACGGTTGACCGATTTTGCATTGTGGAACCTCAGAATGGCTTGTTATGAGATTGTAGCTCATTATCATCAAACGGTTGACTGATTCGTCGATGTGGAACCTCAAAATAGCTTGTTATAAGATTGTAGCTCATTATCATCGAATGGTTGACCGATTCAATGATGTGGAACCTTAGAATAGCTTGTTATGAGATTGTAGCTCATTATCATCAAACGGTTGACCAATTCGGTGATGTGGAACCTCAAAACAGCTTGTTATGAGATTACAACTCATTATCACCAAATGATTGACCAATTCGACGATGTGGAACCTTAGAATGGCTTGTTATGAGATTACAACTCATTATCATTGAACAGTTGACTGATTCAGCAATGTGGAACCTTAGAATAGCTTGTTATGAGATTCCAGCTCATTATCATTGAACGGTTGACCGATTTGGTGATGTGGAACCTTAGAACAGCTTGTTATGAGATTGTAGCTTATTATCATCAAACGGTTAACCGATTCGATGATGTGGAACCTTAGAATGGCTTGCTTTGAGATTATAACTCATTATCATTGAACGGTTGACCGATTCAGCGATGTGGAAGCTCAGAACAGCTTGTTGTGAGATTGTAGCTCATTATCATCAAACGGTTGACCGATTCAGCGATGTGGAACCTTGGAACAGCTTGTTATGAGATTATAGCTCATTATCATCGAACAGTTGACCAATTCGGTGATGTAGAACCTCAGAATGGCTTGTTATGAGATTACAACTCATTATCATCGAACGGTTGATCGATTCGGCGATGTGGAACCTTAGAATGGCTTGTTATGAGATTATAACTCATTATCATCAAACGGTTGATCGATTCGGTGATGTGGAACCTCAGAATAGCTTGTTATGAGATTGCAGCTTATTATCATTGAACGGTTGACCGATTCGGCATTGTAGAACCTCAGAACAGCTTGTTATGAGATTGGAGCTCATTATCATCAAATGGTTGACCGATTCGACAATGTGGAACATTAGAATGGCTTGTTATGAGATTACAACTCATTATCATCAAACGGTTGATCGATTCGGTGATGTAGAACCTTAGAACGACTTGTTATGAGATTACTACTCATTATCATTGAATGGTTGACTGATTCAGCATTGTGGAACCTCAGAAAGGCTTTTTATGAGATTACAACTCATTATCATCAAATGGTTGACCGATTCAGCGATGTGGAACCTCAAGAACAACATGTTATGAGATTGTAGCTCATTATTATCAAACGGTTGACCGATTCGGCAATGTGGAACCTCAGAATAGCTTGTTATGAGATTACAACTCATTACCATCAAGCGGTTGACTGATTCGGCAATGTGAAACGTCAGAATAGCTTGTTATGAGATTGCCGCTCATTATCATCAAATGATTGACCGATTTGGTGATGTGGAACCTCAGAATAGCTTGTTATGAGATTACAACTCATTATCATCAAACGGTTGACCGATTCGGCGATGTGGAACCTTAGAATAGCTTGTTATGAGATTATAACTCATTATCATCGAACGGTTGACCGATTCGGCAATGTAGAACCTCAGAACGGCTTGTTATGAGATTACAATTCATTATCATGAAAGGGTTGACGGATTCGGCGATGTGGAACCTCAAAATAGCTTGTTATGAGATTAAAACTCATTATCATTGAATTGTTGATCAATTCGGTGATGTGGAACCTCAGAATAGCTTGTTATGAGATTGCAACTTATTATCATCGAAAGATTGACTGATTCGGCATTGTGGAACCTTAGAATAGCTTGTTATGAGATTGTAGCTCATTATCATCGAACAGTTGACCGATTCGGCAATGTGGAACCTCAGAATAGCTTGTTATGAGATTAAAACTCATTATCATTGAACAGTTGATCGATTTAGTGATGTGGAACATCAGAATAGCTCTTTACGATATTACAACTCATTATCATCGAACGGTTGACTGATTCAGCGATGTAGAACCTCAGAATGGCTTGTTATGAGATTAAAACTTATTATCATCAAACGGTTCACCAATTCGGTGTTGTGGAACCTCAGAACAACTTGTTATGAGATTGCAGCTCATTATCATCAAACAGTTGACCGATTCGGTGATTATGAACCTAAGAATAGCTTGTTATGAGATTACATTTCATTCTCATCAAACGGTTGACCTATTTGGCAATGTTGAACCTCAAAATGGCTTGTTATGAGATTGCAACTCATTATCATCGAACGGTTGATCGATTCGGCGATATGGAACCTTAGAACGGCTTTTTATGAGATTACAACTCATTATAATCAAACGGTTGATCGATTTGGCGATGTGGAACCTCAGAACAGCTTATTATGAGATTGCAGCTTATTATCATCGAACGATTGACCAATTTGGCGTTGTGGAACCTCAAAATAGCTTGTTATTAGATTACAGCTCATTATCATCGAACAGTTGACCGATTAGGCGATGTGGAACCTCAGAATAGCTTGTTATGAGATTACAAGTCATTATCATCAAATGGTTGACTGATTCGGCGATGTAGAACCTTAGAATAGCTTGTTATGAGATTACAACTCATTATCATCGAATGGTTGTTTGATTCGGCAATGTGGAACCTCAAAATAGCTTGTTATGAGATTACAACTCATTATCATCCAACGGTTGACCAATTCGGCATTGTGGAACCTCAGAAAGGCTTGTTATGAGATTACAACTCATTATCATCAAACGGTTGACCGACTCAGTGATGTGGAACCTCAGAATATCTTGTTATCAGATTGTAGCTCATTATCATCAAATGGTTGACCGATTCAGCGAGGTGGAACCTCAGAACAACTTGTTATGAGATTGTAGCTCATTATCATCAAATGTTTGACTGATTCGGTGATGTGGAACCTCAGAACAACTTTTTATGAGATTACAGCTCATTATCATCAAATGGTTAACCGATTTGGTGATGTGGAACCTTAGAACAGCTTGTTATGAGATTGTATCTCATTATCATCGAACGGTTGACTGATTTGGCGATGTGGAACCTTAGAACAGCTTGTTATGAGATTACAACTCATTATCATTGAATGGTTGACCGATTCGGTGATGTGGAACCTTAGAATGACTTGTTATGAGATTACAACTCATTATCATCAAACGGTTGATCGATTCGATAGTGTGGAACCTCAGAATAGCTTGTTATGAGATTACAACTCATTATCATCGAACGGTTGACCGATTCAATGATGTGGAACCTCAGAATGGCTTGTTATGAGATTACAACTCATTATCATCAAACGGTTGATCGATTTGGCGATGTGGAACCTTAGAATAGCTTGTTATGAGATTACAACTCATTATCATTGAACGGTTGACCGATTTAGCGATGTGGAACCTTAGAATGGCTTGTTAGGAGATTGCAGCTCATTATGATCGAATGGTTGACCGATTCGACAATGTGGAACCTCAGAACAGCTTGCTATGAGATTGTAGCTCATTATCATCGAATGCTTGACCGATTCGGCGATGTGGGACCTCAAAACAACTTGTTATGAGATTACAACTCATTATCATCAAACGGTTGACCGATTCAGTGATGTGGAACCTTAGAATGGCTTGTTAGGAGATTGCAGCTCATTATCATCAAATGGTTGACCGATTCGACAATGTGGAACCTCAGAATAGCTTGTTATGAGATTGTAGCTCATTATCATCGAATGGTTGACCGATTCAGTGATGTGGAACCTCAGAACAACTTGTTATGAGATTACAACTCATTATCATCAAACGGTTGATCGATTCAGTGATGTGGAACCTCAAAATGGTTTGTTATGAGATTACAACTCATTATCATTGAACGGTTGACCGATTCAGCGATGTGGAACCTTAGAAGGGCTTGTTATGAGATTGCAGCTCATTATCATCAAACGGTTGACCAATTTGGCGATGTAGAACCTCAGAACAGCTTGTTTTGAGATTACAACTCATTATCGTCAAATAGTTGACTGATTCGGCAATGTGGAACCTTAAAATAGCTTTTTATGAGATTACAACTCATTATCATCAAACGGTTGACTGATTCAGTGATGTGGAACCTCAAAATAGCTTGTTATGAGATTACAACTTATTATCATCGAACGGTTGACCGATTCGGCAATGTAGAAGCTTAGAATAGCTTGTTATGAGATTGTAGCTCATTATCATCAAACAGTTGACCGATTCAGTGATGTGGAACCTTGGAACAACTTGTTCTAAGATTGTAGCTCATTATGATCAAACGGTTGACCAATTCGGCAATGTGGAACCTTAGAATGGCTTTTTATGAGATTACAACTCATTATCATCGAACGGTTGATCGATTCAGCGATGTGGAACCTTAGAATGGCTTGTTATGAGATTACAACTCATTATCATCGAACGGTTGATCTATTCGGTGATGTGGAACCTCAGAATAGCTTGTTATGAGATTGCAGCTTATTATCATCGAACGGTTCACTGATTTGGCATTGTGGAACCTCAGAACAGCTTGTTATGAGATTGTAACTTATTATCATCAAACGGTTGACCGATTCAGCGATGTGGAACCTCAGAATAGCTTGTTATAAGATTACAACTCATTATCATCAAATGGTTGACCGATTCGGCAATGTGGAACCTTAGAATGGCTTGTTATGAGATTACAACTCATTATCATCAAATGGTTGATCGATTAGGTGATGTGGAACCTCAGAATGGCTTGTTATGAGATTACAACTCATTATCATTGAATGGTTGACCGATTCAGTGTTGTGGAACCTCAGAAAGGCTTGTTATTAGATTACAACTCATTATCATCGAACGATTGACCAATTCGGCGATGTGGAACCTCTGAATAGCTTGTTATGATATTGCAACTCATTATCATCAAACGGTTGACCGATTTGGCGATGTGGAACCTCAGAATAGCTTGTTATGAGATTGCAGGTCATTATCATCGAATGATTGACCGATTTGACGATGTGGAACCTCAGAACAACTTGTTATGAGATTACAACTCATATCATCAAATGCTTGACTGATTTGGCGATGTGGAACCTCAGAACAGCTTGTTATGAGTTTACAACTCATTATAATCGAACGGTTGACCGATTTGATGATGTGGAACCTCAGAATGGCTTGTTATGAGATTACAATTCATTATCATCATAGGGTTGACCAATTCGGCGATGTGGAACCTTAGAATAGTTTGTTATGAGATTACAACTCATTATCATCAAACGGTTGACCGATTCGGCGATGTGGAACCTCAGAACATCTTGTTATGAGATTGCAACTCATTATCATCGCATGGTTGACCGATTTGGTGATGTGGAACATCAGAATAGCTTGTTATGAGATTGCAGCTCATTATCATCGAACAGTTGACCGATTCAGCAATGTGGAACTTCAGAACAGCTTGTTATGAGACTACAACTCATTATCATCAAACGGTTGACCGATTCAGTGATGTGGAATCTCAGAATGCCTTGTTATGAGATTAGAACTCATTATCATCAAATGGTTGACCAATTTGGTGATGTGGAACATCAGAATGGCTTGTTATGAGATTACAACTCATTATCATCGAAGGGTTGATTGATTCGATGATGTGGAACCTCAGAATCGCTTTTTATGAGATTAAAACTCATTATCATTGAACGGTTGATCGATTCGGCAATGTGGAATCTCAAAATAGCTTGTTATGAGATTGTAGCTAATTATCATTTAACGATTGACCGATTTGGTATTATGGAACCTTGAAACAGCTTGTTATGAGATAACAGATCATTATCATCGAATAGTTGACCGATTTGGTGATGTGGAACCTTAGAACAACTTGTTATGAGATTGTAGCTCATTATCATCAAACAGTTGACCGATTCGGCGATGTAGAACCTCAGAATAGCTTGTTATGAGATTACAACTCATTATCATCAAACGGATGACCGATTCAGCGATGTGGAACCTTAGAATGGCTTGTTATGAGATTATAACTCATTATCATCGAATGGTTGACCGATTTAGCAATGTGAAACCTCTGAATGGCTTGTTATGAGATTACAACTCATTATCATCAAAGGGTTGACTGATTCGGCGATGTGGAACCTCAAAATAGCTTGTTATGAGATTACAACTTAATATCATCAAACGGTTGACAGATTCGGTGATGTGGAACCTCAGAACAGCTTGTTATGAGATTGCAGCTCATTATCATCAAACGATTGACCGATTTAGTGATGTGGAACCTCTGAACAACTTGTTATGAGATTGCAGCTCATTATCATCAAACAGTTGACCGATTTGGCAATGTGGAACCTCAGAACAGTTTG
The DNA here is from genome assembly GCA_018584345.1 of Thuja plicata. NCBI lineage: Eukaryota > Viridiplantae > Streptophyta > Pinopsida > Cupressales > Cupressaceae > Thuja > Thuja plicata. The sequence goes on from MU228108.1 coordinate 110,186, forward strand.
TTATGACATTACAACAAATTATCATCAAACGGTTGACCGATTTGGTGATGTGGAACCTCAGAATGGCTTATTATGAGATTACAACTCATTATCATCAAATGGTTGATTGATTCGGCGATGTGGAACTTCAGAACGGCTTATTATGAGATTACAACTCATTATCATCAAACAGTTGACCGATTCGGCATTGTGGAACCTCAGAATGGCTTGTTATGAGATTACAACTCATTATCATCGAACAGTTGATGGATTTGGCAATGTGGAACCTCAGAATGTCTTGTTATGAGATTACAACTCATTATCATCGAACGGTTGACCGATTCAGCGTTGTGGAACCTTAGAACATCTTGTTATGATATTGTAGCTCATTATCATCGAACGGTTGACCGATTCGGTGATGTGGAACCTCAGAATAGTTTGTTATGAGATTAAAGCTCATTATCATCGAAAGGTTGACCGATTCGGTGATGTGGAACCTTAGAACAACTTGTTATGAGATTACAACTCATTATCATCGAACAGTTGACCGATTCGGTGATGTGGAACCTCAGAACAACTTGTTATGAGATTAAAACTTATTATCATCGAACGGTTGACCGATTCAGTGATGTGGAACCTCAGAACGGCTTGTTATGAGATTGCAGCTCATTATTATCAAATGGTTGACCGATTTGGTGATGTGGAACCTTAGAACAACTTATTATGAGATTGCAGCTCATTATCATCGAACGGTTGACCGATTCGGTGATGTGGAACCTCATAATGGCTTGTTATGAGATTAAAACTCATTATCATCGAACGGTTGACCGATTTGGTGATGTGGAACCTCAAAATGGCTTGTTATGAGATTACAACTCATTATCATCGAACGGTTGACCGATTCAGTGATGTGGAACCTTAGAACAACTTGTTATGAGATTGCAGCTCATTAGCATCAAATGATTGATCAATTCGGTGATGTGGAACCTCAGAACAGCTTGTTATGAGATTTTAGCTCATTATCATCAAACGGTTGACCAGTTTGGTGATGTGGAACCTTAGAATAGTTTGTTATGAGATTGCAGCTCATTATCATCGAACGGTTGACCGATTCAGTGATATGGAACCTCAAAATGGCTTGTTATCAGATTACAACTCATTATCATCGAACGGTTGATCAATTCGGCGATGTGGAACCTCAGAATGGCTTGTTATGAGATTACAACTCATTATCATCAAATGGTTGATCGATTCAGTGATGTGGAACCTCAGAAAAGCTTGTTATGAGATTGCGGCTTATTATCATCGAATGGTTGATCGATTTGGCATTGTGGAACCTTAGAACAACTTGTTATGAGATTGTAGCTCATTATCATCAAACGATTGACCGATTTGGTGATATGGAACCTCAGAACAGCTTGTTATGAGATTGTAGCTCATTATCATCAAACGGTTGACCGGTTCGGCGATGTGGAACCTCAGAACAGCTTGTTATGAGATTGCAGCTCATTATCATCGAACAGTTGACCAATTTAGTGATGTGGAACCTCAGAATGTCTTGTTATGAGATTATAAATTGTTATCATCAAACAGTTGATCGATTCGGTGATGTGGAACTTCAGAAAAGCTTGTTATGAGATTACAACTCAGTATCATCGAATGGTTGATTGATTCGGTGATGTGGAATCTTAGAATAGCTTGTTATGAGATTGTAGCTTATTATCATCAAACGGTTGACCGATTCAGTGTTGTGGAACCTCAGAATAGCTTGTTATGAGATTGCAACTCATTATCATTGAACGGTTGACCGATTCGGCGATGTGGAACCTCAGAACAACTTGTTATGAGATTACAACTCATTATCATTGAATGGTTGACCGATTCAGTGATGTGGAACCTTGGAACAGCTTGTTTTGAGATTGCAGCTTATTATCATCAAATGGTCGATCGATTCAGCGATGTGGAACCTTGGAACAGCTTGTTATGAGATTGCAGCTCATTATCATAGAACGGTTGACCAATTTGGTGATGTGGAACCTCAGAATGGCTTATTATGAGATTACAACTCATTATCATCATAAAATTGATCGATTTGATAATGTGGAACCTCAGAATGGCTTGTTATGAGATTACAACGCATTATCATCGAACGGTTGACCGATTCAACGTTGTGGTACCTCAAAAATGCTTGTTATGAGATTACAACTCATTATCATTGAACGGTTGACTGATTCGGCGATGTGGAACCTTAGAACAGCTAGTTATGTGATTGTAGCTCATTATCATCAAACAATTGACCGATTCAGTGATGTGGAACCTCAGAACAACTTGTTATTAGATTGCAAGTCATTATCATTGAACGGTTGACCGATTTGGTGATGTAGAACCTCAGAACAACTTGTTATGAGATTAAAGCTCATTATCATCAAATGGTTGACCAATTCAGCGATGTGAAACCTCAAAATAGCTTGTTATGAGATTACAACTCATTATCATCGAATGGTTGACCGATTTGGTGATGTGGAACCTCAGAATGAATTGTTATGAGATTACAACTCATTATCATCGAACGGTTGACCAATTTGGCAATGTGAAACCTTAGAATGGCTTGTTATGAGATTATAACTCATTATCATCAAAGGGTTGACCGATTCAGCGATGTGGAACCTTAGAACAGCTTGTTATGAGATTACAACTCATTATCATCAAACTGTTGACCGATTCTATGATGTGGAACCTCAGAACTGCTTGTTATGAGATTGTAGCTCATTATCATCAAATAGTTGATTGATTCGGCGATGTGGAACCTCAGAATAGCTTGTTATGAGATTACAACTCACTATCATCAAATGGTTGACCGATTCAGCGATGTGGAACCTCAGAATAGCTTGTTATGAGATTAAAACTCATTATCATCAAACGGTTGACCGATTTGGTGATGTGGAACCTCAGAACAACTTGTTATGAGATTACAGCTCATTATCATCGAACAGTTGACTAATTCGGCGATGTGGAACCTCAGTATAGCTTGTTATGAGATTACAACTCATTATCATCGAACGGTTGACCGATTCAGCGATGTGGAACCTCAGAACAGCTTGTTATGAGATTGAAGCTCATTATCATCGAACAGTTGACCGATTCAGTGATGTAGAACCTCAGAACATCTTGTTATGAGATTACAACTCATTATCATTGAATGGTTAACTGATTCGGCGATGTGGAAACTCAGAATGGCTTGTTATGAGATTACAACTCATTATCATCAAATGGTTGATCGATTCGGTGATGTGGAACCTCAGAATAGCTTGTTATGAGATTACAACTCATTATCATTGAACGGTTGATCGATTTGGCGATGTGGAACCTTAGAAGAGCTTGTTATGAGATTGCAGCTTATTATCATTGAATGATTGACCGATTTGGTGTTGTAGAACCTCAGAATAGCTTGTTATGAGATTACAGCTCATTATCATAGAATGGTTGATCGATTCAGTGATGTGGAACCTCAGAATAGCTTGTTATGAGATTACAACTCATTATCATTGAATGGTTGACTGATTTGGCGATGTGGAACATCAGAATGGCTTATTACGAGATTCCAACTCATTATCATCGAATGGTTGATCGATTCGGTGATGTGGAACCTCAGAATGACTTGTTATGAGATTACAACCCATTATGATCGAACAGTTGACCGATTTGGCATTCTAGAACCTCAGAAAGGGTTGTTATGAGATTATAACTCATTATCATTGAATGGTTGATCGATTCGGTAATGTGGAACCTCAGAATAGCTTGTTATGAGATTGTAGCTCATTATCATCAAATGGTTGACTTATTCGGCGATGTGGAACCTCAGAACAGCTTGTTATGAGATTTAGCTCATTATCATCGAATGATTGACTGATTCGGTGATGTGGAACCTCAGAATAGCTTGTTATGAGATTGCAACTTATTATCATCAAACGGTTGACCAATTCGGTGATGTCGAACCTCAGAACAGCTTGTTATGAGTTTACAACTCATTATCATCGAACGGTTGACCGATTTGGTGATGTGGAACCTAAGAATGGCTTGTTATGAGATTATAACTCATTATCATCAAATGGTTGATTGATTCGGCAATGTGGAACCTCAGAATGGCTTGTTATGAGATTACAACTCATTATCATCGAATGGTTGACCGATTCGGCATTGTGGAACCTCTGAACGGCTTTGTTATGAGATTACAACTCATTATCATCAAATGGTTGACCGATTCAGTGATGTGGAACCTCAAAATAGCTTATTATGAGATTGTAGCTCATTATCATCGAATGATTGACCGATTCAACAATGTGGAACATCAGAATAGCTTGTTATGAGATTACAACTCATTATCATCAAATAGTTGACCGATTCAGCGATGTGGAACCTCAGAATGGCTTGTTATGAGATTGTAACTCATTATCATTGAACGGTTGACAGATTCAGGGATTTGGAACCTTATAACAGCTTGTTATGAGATTGCAGCTCATTATCATCTAACGATTGACCGATTCAGTGATGTGGAACCTTAGAATAGCTTGTTATGAGATTACAACTCATTATCATCAAATGGTTGACCGATTTGGTGATGTCGAACCTTAGAATGGCTTATTATGAGATTACAACTCCCTATCATCGAACGGTTGATCAATTCGGCGATGTGGAACCTCAAAATGGCTTGTTATGAGATTAAAACTCATTATCATTGGACGGTTGATCGATTTGGCAATGTGGAACCTCAGAACAGCTTGTTATGAGATTGTAGCTCATTATCATTGAACGGTTGACCGATTTGGCTATGTTGAACCTCAGAATAGCTTGTTATGACATTGTAGCTCATTATCATCAAACGCTTGACTGATTCCACGATGTGGAATCTCAGAATAACTTGTTATGAGATTGTAGCTCATTATCATCGAATGGTTGACCGATTCGGCAATGTGGAACCTCAGAATAGCTTGTTATGAGATTACAACTCATTATCATCGAACGGTTGATCGATTCGGCAATGTAGAACCTCAGAATGGCTTTTTATGAGATTACAACTCATTATCATAAAATGGTTGATCGATTTAGTGATGTGGAACCTCAGAATAGCTTGTTATGAGATTGCAGCTTATTATCATCGAATGGTTGACTGATTTGGCATTGTGGAACCTCAGAATAGCTTGTTATGAGATTGCAACTCATTATCATCGAACGATTGCCCGATTCGGTGATGTGGAACCTCAGAACAGCTTGTTATGAGATTACAACTCATTATCATCGAATGGTTGACCGATTCGGTGATGTGGAACCTCAGAATGGCTTGTTATGAGATTACAACTCATTATCATCAAACGATTGATCGATTCAGCAATGTGGAACCTCAGAATGGCTTGTTATGAGATTACAACTCATTATCATCGAATGGTTGACCAATTCGGCATTATGGAACCTCAGATAGGCTTGTCATGAGATTACTATTGCCCAAATTTTCCATCCTATGTAATTTGGCCTGATCTGCCCTGTGTGACCGTCTTTTCCCTTTATCCCTCCTAAAAGTGCCTGTTTACCAATTTTTGGTACTTAGATTTGTTTCAATATCGGAGAATTGAATTCTGTTTCTCTTTGGTAGAATTATACCTGCAAAGGTATTTTTCTGCAAAGGCTTGTGGATTTCTACCTGCGAAGGTGATTTTCCAAAAAGGGAAAAAGCTAAGGAATTTTGCCTTGTTGCGGAATTCTACCTACGGAGGTAATTTTCTACAAAGGCTTGCGGGTTTCGCACCTCTCAGGTCATTTTCCGCAAAGCTAAAGAGAAAAGAAGAATTTTGCGCTCGTGGAAGAATTCTACCTTAGCTGGTGTTTTTCCGCAAAGGCAAAAGAGAAGGAATTTTACATGTGGCAGATTTCTACCTACGGAGGTAATTTTCTGCAAAGGCTGGCGGATTTCTACCTGCAGAGGTAATTCTCTGAAAAGGAAGAAAAGGAGCCCGCGATTCTGTGACGAGTTAAAGGGAAAAGCTCACTCACACAGTCGCCAATCAACTCAGATGAAAGAGAATCAGCTCGCGGGCGTGCGATAAGCAGAAAACATAAAGTTGTCGCTCAGTCGCTAGTTAAAAAGGGTGAAGGGAGATCATCTTGCGAGTAGGCGACTGATTAAAAGGCAGAGATGGTCGCACACTTGCACACAGATTGAAAGCTGAAGGAAAAGGTGAGCGAGTATGCGATGAGAAATGATATGCATTAAGAAGATGGATGTCGCTCAGTCGCTTAGAATCCAAAGGCTAGTTTAAAAGGCTCACAACTGTGTGATGAAGGGATAAATGGAAAGTAAGATGCATAGGCGCTTAGTCGCTGAGACTTAGGTGAAATAAAGAATCATCTCGTGAGCTTGCGATTAAGGAAAAGAAAGGTAGCATCGCTCACTCACGTAGAAGATAGGAGTAGAGCATAAAAGACTGCCAGTATGGGACTGACATAAAATGAAGTTTAAAGAAGGCTCGTCGCTCACTCGCAGAAATAAAAAAGAAAGACAGTCAAGGTGGCAGAACAATATCAGATTGTTCTAAGATGATCTAAATCAAATATCTTACAGTTAGAGAGATCAAATTTTTAAAAAAAGATCAGAAGTTGCAGTTGTTAAAGTCTGCAATAGAGTTATTGCATTTCAGAGACTTTTGTAACTCTTCTAGAGGGATGAGACTGCTTCTGAGAAGGAGCATTTATGTTGATATTATTCGGGCATGACTTTTGGGTCACCAAGTTGCATTTTGCAGACTTTTGAAGAATTAGATGGCGGCTGGGTAGGCCAAATCTGATCCAGAAGTTATTGTTGTCATAATGCAGTTGGCTAAATTGTATAAATATGAATTGAAGACTCATTGTCGCTAGGCTTCTTCCCTTTGGCTTGAGGTTTTGTAACTTGTTCTAAGTTCGTGACAAAGGCAAAGAGAATTTGTAACTCATTGTGAAAGATAATATGCAGAGTTTGAATTCTTGCAACCAATTTATTGAGTTGTGTCAGCCTCGTCTCTTTTCTGCCTGTTTGTATGCGTTGTAGATGGTAGATGGGTTAACTGTGAAAGATTTTATTTCCTCTTAATACTGTCCCTTTGTAGCATCTACTTGCAGAAGAGTATATTTGCTTGTAGGTTGTAACTCGTGTCTTATGTTTGAGCTGTTAACTGTGAAGTCTTTCCTCTTAACTAGTTTCATCATGACCTTGTTATGAAATATTTATGCATGCCTATACAAGAGATTTGTGTTTTACCTCCAATTCAGTTAGTTGACCCAAGTCTTTATCCTCTGTGTGTTATGTTTTCATGTCAAATTTGGTGCATCACCTAGTACATAGTTTGCTTTCATTTATTTCCCTTTCCATGCAATCCTTCTACCCCTTTTCCCCTCAAGTTTACTTTCCTATTTAACAGCAAGCTAAGGTGATTATCCAAGAGGAACCAGCCTAGAATCTGGAGGTCTCATCTCAGTTAGCATAAGGTCCCAACACCTTCAGATGACTCCCTTGTTATACTGGATTATCAAGACCAAGAGAGATAGAGATCAGAGGCACAAATTCAGTGTATAACAATTACAACTCATTATCATCGAACGGTTGACCGATTCGGTGATGTGGAACCTTAGAACAGCTTGTTATGAGATTGTAGCTCATTATCATCGAATAGTTGACTGATTCAGTGATGTGGAACCTCAGAATAGCTTGTTATGATATTGCATCTCATTATCATCAAACAGTTGATCGATTCAGCGATGTGGAACCTCAGAACAGCTTGTTATGAGATTGTATCTCATTATCATCAAAGGTTGACTGGTTCGGTGATGTGGAACCTCAGAATAGCTTGTTATGAGATTGTAGCTCATTATCATCAAATGGTTGACCGATTCGGCGATGTAGAACCTCAGAATGGCTTGTTATTAGATTACAACTCATTATCATCGAACGGTTGATCGATTTGGTGATGTGGAACCTTAGAATGGCTTGTTATGAGATTACAACTCATTATCATCAAACGGTTGATTGATTCGGTGATGTGGAACCTCAGAACAGCTTGTTATGAGATTGTAGCTTATTATCATTGAATGGTTGACCAATTCGGCATTGTGGAACCTTAGACTAGCTTGTTATGAGATTGTAGCTCATTATCATCGAACAGTTGACCGATTCAGTGATGTGGAACCTCAGAACAGCTTGTTATGAGATTGTAGCTCATTATCATCAAATGGTTGACTGGTTCGGCGATGTGGAACCTCAGAACATCTTGTTATGAGATTACAGCTCATTATCATCGAATGGTTGACCGATTCGGCAATGTGGAACCTCAGAATAGCTTGTTATGAGATTGCAGCTCATTATCATCGAACAGTTGACCGATTTGGTGATGTGGAACCTCAGAACAACTTGTTATGAGATTACAACTCATTATCATCAAACATTTGACCGATTTGGCGATGTGGAATCTAAGAATAGCTTGTTATGAGATTACAACTCATTATCATCGAACGGTTGACCGATTCGGCGATGTGGAACCTCAGAATGGCTTGTTATGAGATTACAATTCATTATCATCGAACGGTTGATCAATTCAGCGATGTGGAACCTCATAACGGCTTGTTATGAGATTATAACTCATTATCATCAAATGGTTGATCGATTCAGCGATGTGGAACCTCATAATAGCTTGTTATGAGATTGCAGCTTATTATCATCGAATGATTGACCGATTTGGCATTGTAGAACCTCAGAATAGCTTGTTATGAGATTGTAGCTCATTATCATCAAACGGTTGACCAATTCAATGATGTGGAACCTTAGAATAGTTTGTTATGAGATTACAACTCATTATCATTGAATGGTTGACCGATTCGGTGATGTGGAACCTAAAAATGGCTTTTTATGAGATTACAACTCATTAACGTCGAACGGTTGATCGATTCAACGATGTGGAACCTCAGAACTGCTTGTTATGAGATTACAACTCATTATCATTGAATGGTTGACCGAGTTGGCGATGTGGAACCTCAGAATGGCTTGTTATGAGATTACAACTCATTATCATCGAATGATTGACCGATTCAGCGATGTGGAACTTCAGAACAACTTGTTATGAGATTGCATCTCATTATCATCGAATGGTTGACCGATTTAGTGATGTGGAACCTCAGAATAGCTTGTTATGAGATTGCAGCTCATTAGCATAGAATGGTTGACCGATTTGATGATGTGGAACCTCAGAATAGCTTGTTATGAGATTGTAGCTAATTATCATCGAACGGTTGACTGATTTGGTGATGTGGAACCTCAGAACAGCTTGCTATGAGATTACAACTCATTATCATTGAACGATTCACCGATTTGGTAATGTGAAACCTCAGAATGGCTTGTTATGAGATTACAACTCATTATCATCGAACGGTTGACTGATTCGGCAATGTGGAACCTTAGAATGGCTTGTTATGAGATTACAATTTATTATCATCGAACGGTTGATCAATTCGATGATGTGGAACCTCAGAATGGGTTGTTATTGGATTACAGCTCATTATCATCAAATGGTTGACCGACTCAGCATTGTGGAACCTCAGAAAGGCTTATTATCAGATTACAACTCATTATCATCGAACGCTTGACCGATTCAGCGATGTGGAACCTCAGAATAGCTTGTTATGAGATTGTAACTCATTATCATTGAACGGTTGACCGATTCGGTGTTGTGGAACCTGAGAATGGCTTGTTATGAGATTACAACTCATTGTCATCAAATGGTTGACCGATTCAGTGATGTGGAACCTCAGAATAGCTTGTTATGAGATTATAACTTATTATCATCGAACGGTTGACCGATTTAGTGATGTGAAACCTCAGAACGGCTTGTTATGAGATTACAACTCATTATCATAGAACGGTTGATTATTTCAGTGATGTGGAACCTTAGAACGGCTTGTTATGAGATTACAACTCATTATCATCGAACGGTTGACCGATTCGGTGATGTGGAACCTCAGAACAGCTTGTTATGAGATTACAACTCATTATCATCGAATGGTTGACTGATTCGGTGATGTGGAACCTCAGAATGACTTGTTATGAGATTACAACTCATTATCATCAAACGGTTGATTGATTCAGCGATGTGGAACCTCAGAAAGGTTTGTTATGAGATTACAACTCATTATCATCGAATGGTTGACCGATTTGGCATTATGGAACCTTAGAACGGCTTGTTATGAGATTGTAGCTCATTATCATTGAACAGTTGTCGGATCCGGCGATGTAGAACTTCAGAACATCTTGTTATGAGATTGTAGCTCAAATCCTATAATTATCATCAAACAATTGACCGATTTGGTGATGTGGAACCTAAGAGCAACTTGTTATGAGATTACAACTCATTATCATTGAATAGTTGACCGATTCGGCGATGTGGAACCTCAGAACGGCTTGTTATGAGATTACAACTCATTATCATCAAATGGTTGACTGATTTGGTGATGTCGAACCTCATAACGACTTGTTATGAGACTGCAGCTTATTATTATCGAATGGTTGACCGATTCAGTGATGTGGAACCTTAGAACAAGTTGTTATGAGATTACAGCTCATTATCATCAAACGGTTGACCCATTCGGCGATGTGGAACCTCAAAATGGCTTGTTATGAGATTACAACTCATTATCATCAAATGGATGACCAATTCAGCGATGTGGAAGCTCAGAATGGCTTGTTATGAGATTACAACTCATTATCATCGAACAGTTGACCGTTTCAGTGATGTGGAACCTTACAACAACTTGTTATGAGATTGCAGCTCATTATCATCAAACGGTTGACTGATTTGACAATGTGGAACCTCAGAATAGCTTCTTATAACATTGTAGCTCATTATCATCGAACAGTTGACCGATTCGGCGATGTGGAACCTCAGAATAGCATATTATTAGATTATAGCTCATTATCATCGAACAGTTGACTGATTCAGCAATGTGGAACCTTAGAACAGCTTATTATGAGATTACAACTCATTATCATCAAACAGTTGACCGATTCGGTGATGTGGAACCTCAGAATGGCTTGTTATGAGATTATAACTCATTATAATCAAACGGTTGATCGATTCGGTGATGTGGAAACTCAAAATGGCTTGTTATGAGATTACAACTCATTATCATCAAACGGTTGAGCTATTCAGCGATGTGGAACCTCAGAACAGCTTGTTATGAGATTGCAGCTCATTATCATCGAATGGTTGACCGATTCGGTGATGTGGAACTTCAACATAGCTTGTTATGAGATTATAGCTCATTATCATCAAATGGTTGACCGATTCGGCGATGTGGAACCTTAGAAAGGCTTGTTATGAGATTATAACTCATTATCATCAAACGGTTGACCGATTTGGCGATAAGGAACCTCAGAATAGCTTTTTATGAGATTGTAGCTCATTATCATCAAACTGTTCACCAATTTGGTGATGTTGAACCTCAGAATAGCTTGTTATAAGATTGTAGCTCATTATCATCAAATGGTTGACCAATTCGGTGATGTGGAACCTCAGAATAGCTTGTTTTAAGATTACAACTCATTATCATCAAATGGTTGACCAATTCAGTGATGCGGAACCTGAGAATGGCTTGTTATGACATTACAACTCATTATCATCGAATGGTTGATTGATTTGGGGATGTGGAACCTCAAAACGGATTGTTATGAGATTACAACTCATTATCATTGAAGGGTTGACCAATTTGGTGATGTGGAACCATAGAATGGCTTGTTATGAGATTATAACTCATTAGCATCAAATGGTTGACCAATTCAGCAATGTGGAACCTCAGAACAATTTGTTATGAGATTGCAGCTCATTATCATAGAACGGTTGACCAATTCGGTGATGTGGAACCTCAGAATAGCTTGTTATGAGATTGTAGCTCATTATCATTGAACGGTTGACCGATTCGGCAATGTGGAACCTTAGAACAGCTTGTTATGAGATTACAACTCATTATCATCAAACGGTTGACCGATTCAGCGATGTGGAACCTCAGAACAACTTGTTATGAGATTACAACTCATTATCATCAAACGGTTGATCGATTCAGCGATGTGGAATCTCAGAACGGCTTGTTATGAGATTACAACTCATTATCATCAAACGGTTGACCGATTCGGCATTGTGGAACCTCAAAAAGGCTTGTTATAAGATTACAACTCATTATCATCGAACGGTTGACCGATTCGGCGATGTGGAACCTCAGAATAGCTTGTTATGAGATTGTAGCTCATTATCATGAAATGGTTGGCCGATTCGGCGATGTGGAACCTCAGAATAGCTTGTTATGAGATTGCAGCTCATTATCATCAAATGGTTGACCGATTCGGTGATGTGGAACCTCAGAATAGCTTGTTATGAGATTACAACTCATTATCATTGAATGGTTGATCGATTCGATGATGTGGAACCTCAGAATGGCTTGTTATGAGATTACAACTCATTATCATCGAATGGTTGATCAATTTGACATTGTAGAAACTTAGAACGGCTTGTTATGAGATTACAAGTCATTATCATCAAACGGTTGACTGATTCGGCGATGTGGAACCTTAGAACAGCTTGTTATGAGATTGTAGCTCATTATCATCGAATGGTCGATAGATTTGGTGATGTGGAACCTTAGAACTGCTTGTTATGAGATTTCAACTCATTATAATCGAACGATTGACCGATTCAGGGATGTGGAACCTCAGAACAGCTTGTTATGAGATTGTAGCTTATTATCATCAAACGGTTGACCAATTCAGTGATATGGAACCTCAAAATAGCTTTTTATGAGATTACAACTCATTATCATCTAACAGTTGACCGATTCGGTGATGTGGAACCTTAGAATGCCTTGTTATGAGATTACAACTCATTATCATCGAACAGTTGACTGATTCGGTGATGTGGAACCTCAGAACGACTTGTTATGAGATTGCAGCTCATTATCATCGAACGGTTGACCGATTCAGTGATGTGGAACCTTAGAATAGCTTTTTATGAGATTGCAGCTCATTATCATTGAATGGTTGACCAATTCGGTGATGTGGAACCTCAGAATGGCTTGTTATGAGATTACAACTCATTATCATTGAACAATTGACCAATTCGGCGATGTGGAACCTCAAAATGTCTTGTTATGAGATTACAACTCATTATCATCAAATGGTTTTCTGATGCGGCGATGTGGAACCTCAGAATAGCTTGTTATGAGATTGCGGCTCAATATCATTGAACGGTTGATCGATTCGGCGATGTGGAACCTCAGAATAGCTTGTTATAAGATTGTAGCTCATTATCATCGAATGGTTGACCGATTTGATAATGTAGAACCTCAGAACAACTTGTTATGAGATTGCAGCTCACTATCATCGAACCGTTGACCGATTCGGCGATGTGGAATTTCAGAATAGCTTGTAATGAGATTGTAGCTCATTATCATCAAACGGTTGACTGATTCAGCGATGTGGAACCGTAGAATGGCTTGTTATTACATTACAACTCATTATCATCAAATGGTTGATAAATTCGGCGATGTGGAACCTCAGAATGGCTTGTTATGAGATTACAACTCATTATCATCGAATGGTTGATCAATTTGGTGATGTGGAACCTCAGAATGGCTTGTTATGAGATTACAATTCATTATTATCGAATGGTTGATCGATTTGGAGATCTGGAACCTCATAACAGCTTGTTATGAGATTGCAGCTTATAATCATCAAACGGTTGACTGATTCAGCATTGTGGAACCTCAGAATCACTTGTTATGAGATTGCAGCTCATTATCATTGAATGGTTGACCGATTCGGTGATGTGGAACTTCAGCATAGCTTGTTATGAGATTAAAGCTCATTATCATCAAATGGTTGACCGATTCGGCAATGTGGAACCTCAGAATGGCTTGTTATGAGATTACAGCTCATTATCATCAAACAGTTGACCGATTCAGCGATGTGGAAGCTCAGATTAGCTTATTATGAGATTACAACTCATTATCATCGAATGGTTGACCGATTCAGCATTGTGGAACCTCAAAAAGGCTTGTTATGAGATTACAACTCATTATCATCAAACAGTTTACCGATTCGGCGATGTGGAACCTAAGAACAGCTTGTTATGAGATTGCAGCTCATTATCATTGAATGGTTGACCGATTTGACAATGTGGAACCTCAGAATAGCTTGTTATGATATTGTAGCTCATTATCATCGAACAGTTGACCGATTCAGTGATGTAGAACCTCAGAACAACTTCTTATGATATTGCAGCTCATTATCATTGAATCGTTGACTGATTCAATGATTTGGATCCTTAGAACAGCTTGTTATGAGATTACAACTCATTATCATCATATGGTTGACCGATTCAGTGATGTCAAATCTTAGAATGGGTTGTTATGAGATTACAACTCATTATCATCAAACGGTTGACAGATTCGGCGATGTGGAACCTCAGAATGGCTTGTTATGAGATTACAACTTATTAATATCGAACGGTTGATAAATTCGGCATTGTGGAACCTTAGAACGGCTTGTTATGAGATTATAACTCATTATCATCGAACGGTTGATCAATTCGGCGATGTGGAACCTTAGAACAGCTTGTTATGAGATTGCAGCTTATTATCATCGAATGATTGACCGATTCGGCATTGTGGAATCTTAGAACAGCTTGTTATGAGATTGCAGCTCATTATCATCAAACGGTTGACCAATTCATAGATGTGGAACCTCAGAACAGCTTGTTATGAGATTATAACTCATTATCATTGAATATTTGACCGATTCAGCAATGTGGAACCTAAGAACGACTTGTTATGAGATTAAAACTCATTATCATTGAACGGTTGATAGATTCGGTGATGTGGAACCTCAGAATGGCTTGTTATGAGATTACAACTCATTATCATCAAACAGTTGACCGATTTGGTGATGTGGAACCTCAGAATGGCTTGGTATGAGATTACAACTCATTATCATCAAACAGTTGACGGATTTGGCGATGTGGAACGTCAGAATAACTTGTTATTAGATTGCAGCTCAATATCATCAAACGGTTGACCGATTCGGCGATGTGGAACCTCAGAATAGTTTGTTATGAGATTGTAGCTCATTATCATTGAATGGTTGACCAATTCGGTGATGTCGAACCTCATAACAACTTGTTATGAGATTACAACTCATTATCATCAAACAGTTGACTGATTCGGTGATGTGGAACCTCAGAATAGCTTGCTATGAGATTACAACTCATTATCATCAAATGGTTGATCGATTCGGTGATGTCAAACCTTAGAATAGCTTGTTATGAGATTGTAACTTATTATCATTGAATGATTGACCAATTTAGTGTTGTGGAACCTCAGAATAGTTTGTTATGAGATTATAGCTCATTATCATCGAACAGTTGACCGATTTGGCGATGTGGAACCTCAGAATAGCTTGTTATGAGATTACAACTCATTATCATTGAACGGTTGACTGATTGGGCGATGTGGAACCTTAGAATGGCTTGTTATGAGATTATAACTCATTATCATTGAATGGTTGATCGATTCAGCAATGCAAAACCTCAGAACGGCTTGTTATGAGATTACAACTCATTATCATAGAATGGTTGACTGATTCGGCATTGTGGAACCTCAGAAAGGCTTGTTATGAGATTACAACTCATTACCATCGAACGGTTGATTGATTCGGTGATGTGGAACCTCAGAACAGCTTTTTATGAGATTGTAGCTCATTATCATCGAATGGTTGACCGATTTGGTGATGTGGAACCTTAGAACAAATTGTTGTGAGATTGTAGCTCATTATCATTGAATGATTGACCGATTCGGCGATGTGGAACCTCAGAATAGCTTGTTATGAGATTACAACTCCTTATCATCAAACAGTTGACTGATTTGACAATGTGGAACCTCAAAATGGCTTGTTATGGGATTGCAACTAATTATCATTAAATGGTTGATCGATTCGGCGATGTGGAACCTCAGAACAACTTGTTATGAGATTATAACTCATTATCATCGAACGGTTGACCGATTCGGTGATGTGTAACGTAAGAACGGCTTGTTATGAGATTGCAGCTCATTATCATCAAACATTTTACCGATTTGGTGATGTGGAACCTCAGAATAGCTTGTTATAAGATTGCAGCTCATTATCATCAAACGGTTGACCGATTCAGTGATGTGGAACCTCAGAATAGCTTGTTATGAGATTGCAGCTCATTATCATCGAATAGTTGACTGATTCAGTGATGTGGAACCTCAGAATAGCTTGTTATGAGATTACAACTCATTATCATCAAATGGTTGACCGATTCGGTGATGTCGAACCTCATAACAGCTTGTTATGAGATTACAACTCATTATTATCAAACGGTTGACCGATTCGGCGATGTGGAACCTCAGAACGGCTTGTTATGAGATTACAACTCATTATCACTGAACGGTTGACCGATTCAGCGATGTGGAACCTCAAAATAGCTTGTTATGAGATTACAACTCATTATCATCAAATGGTTGACCGATTCGGTGATGTGGAACCTCAGAACAGCTTGTTATGAGATTGTAGCTCATTATCATCGAACGGTTGACCGATTCAGTGATGTGGAACCTCAGAATAGCTTGTTATGAGATTGTAGCTCATTATCATTGAACGGTTGACCGATTCAGTGATGTGGAACCTCAGAATAGCTTGTTATGAGATTACATCTCATTATCATTGAACGGTTGATTGATTCAATGATGTGGAACCTCAAAATGGCTGGTTATGAGATTACAACTCATTATCATCGAATGGTTGATTGATTCGGTGATGTCAAACCTCAGAATAGCTTGTTATGAGATTACAACTCATTATCATCGAACGGTTGATTGATTCAGCGATGTGGAACCTCAGAACAACTTGTTATGAGATTGCAGCTAATTATCATTGAACGGTGAACTGATTTGGCATTATGGAACCTCAGAATAGCTTGTTATGAGATTACAGCTTATTATCATCAAACAGTTGACCGATTCGGCGATGTGGAACCTCAGAATAGCTTGTTATGAGATTACAACTTATTATCATCAAACAGTTGACCGATTCGGCGATGTGGAATCTTCAAAATGGCTTATTATGAGATTACAACTCATTATCATCGAACGGTTCATTGATTCAGTGATGTGGAACCTCAGAATGGCTTGTTATGAGATTACAACTCATTATCATTGAATGGTTGACCGATTCGGCCTTGTGGAACCTATGAAAGGATTGTTATGAGATTACAACTTATTATAATTGAACAGTTGACCGATTCAGTGATGTGGAACCTCAGAACAACTTGTTCTGAGATTGTAGCTCATTATCATCGAACGGCTCACCGATTCGGTGATGTG
The DNA here is from genome assembly GCA_018584345.1 of Thuja plicata. Taxonomy (NCBI): domain Eukaryota; kingdom Viridiplantae; phylum Streptophyta; class Pinopsida; order Cupressales; family Cupressaceae; genus Thuja; species Thuja plicata. The sequence goes on from MU228108.1 coordinate 127,625, forward strand.
CAACCTCAGAATAGCTTGTTATGAGATTGCAGCTCATCATCATCAGACGGTTGACCGATTCGGCGATGTGGAACCTCAGAACAGCTTGTTATGGGATTGAAGCTCATTATCATCGAACAGTTGACCAATTCAGCGATGTGGAACCTCGGAACAGCTTGTTATTAGATTACAACTCATTATCATCAAACGGTTGACTGATTCAGTAATGTGGAACCTCAGAACGGCTTGTTATGAGATTACAACTTATTATCACCGAACGGTTGACCAATTCGGCAATGTGGAACCCCAGAACAGCTTGTTATGAGATTACAACTCATTATCATCAAAGGGTTGACCAATTCGGTGCTGTGGAACCTCAGAACAACTTGTTATGAGATTAAAACTCATTATCATCAAATGGTTGACCGATTTGGTGATGTGGAACCTCAGAAAAACATGTTATGAGATTGCAGCTCATTATCATCGAATGGTTGACCGATTCGGCAATGTGGAACCTCAGAATAGCTTGTTATGAGATTGCAGCTCATTATCATTGAATGGTTGACCGATTCGGCAATGTGGAACCTAAGAACGGCATGTTATGAGATTACAACTCATTATCATCGAACGGTTGACTTATTCGGTGATGTGGAATCTCAGAATGGCTTGTTATGAGCTTACAACTCATTATCATTGAACGGTTGACCGATTCAGCGATGTGGAACCTCAGAATGGCTTGTTATGAGATTACAACACATTATCATTGAACAGTTGATCGATTCAGCAATGTGGAACCTCAGAATGACTTGTTATGAGATTACAACTCATTATCATCAAATGGTTGATCGATTCAGTGACGTGGAACCTTAGAACAACTTGTTATGAGATTGCAGCTTATTATCATCGAATGATTGACCGATTTGACATTGTGGAAACTTAGAATAGCATGTTATGAGATTGCAACTCATTATCATTGAATAGTTGACCGATTGGGCGATGTCGAACCTAAGAATAGGTTGTTATGAGATTACAACTCATTATCATCGAATGGTTGATCGAGTCAGTGATGTGGAACCTCAGAACGGCTTGTTATGAGATTACAACTCATTATCATCGAACGGTTGATCAATTCGGTGATGTGGAACCTCAGAATGACTTGTTATAAGATTACAACTCATTATCATCAAACAGTTGACCGATTTGTCAATGTGGAACCTCAGAATGGTTTGTTATGAGATTATAACTCATTATCATCGAACGGTTGACCAATTCGGTGATGTGGAACCTCAGAACAACTTGTTATGAGATTGTAGCTCATTATCATCGAACGGTTGACCGATTCGGTGATGTGGAACCTTAGAACAGCTTGTCATGAGATTACAACTCATTATCATCGAATGATTGACCGATTCGGCGATGTAGAAACTCATAACAGCTTTTTATGAGATTACAACTCATTATCATCGAATGGTTGACAGATTTGGCAATGTGGAACCTCAGAATGGCTTGTTAGGAGATTACAACTCATTATCATCAAATGATTGATTGATTCGGCAATGTGGAACCTCAAAACAACTTGCTATGAGATTACAACTCATTATCATCGAACGAATGATCGATTCAGCGATGTGGAAATTCAAAATAGCTAATTATGAGATTGCAGCTTATTATCATCGAACGATTGACCGATTCGGCGTTGTGGAACCTCAAAATAGCTTGTTATGAGATTATAGCTCATTATAATCGAATGGTTAACCGATTCGGTGATGTGGAACCTTAGAATAGCTTGTTATGAGATTACAACTCATTATCATCAAACGGTTGACCGATTCAATGATGTGGAACCTTAGAACGGCTTGTTATGAGATTACAACTCATTATCATTGAACGGTTGATCAATTCGGCGATGTGGAACATCAGAACGGCTTGTTATGAGATTAAAACTCATTATCATTGAATAGTTGACTTATTCAGCATTGTGAAACCTTAGAAAGGCTTGTTATGAGATTACAACTCATTATCATCGAAAGGTTAACCGATTCGGCAATGTGGAACCTCAGAATAGCTTGTTATGAGATTGTAGCTCATTATCATTGAATGGTTGACTGATTAGGTGATGTGGAACCTCAGAATAGCTTGTTATGAGATTGCAGCTCATTATCATCGAATGGTTGACCGATTCAGTGATGTGGAACCTCAGAACAGCTTGTTATGAGATTGCAACTCATTATCATCAAAGGGTTGACCGATTCGGTGATGTGGAACCTCAAAATAGCTTGTTATGAGATTACAACTCATTATCGTCGAACGGTTGACCGATTCGGTGATTTGGAACCTTAAAATGGCTTGTTATGAGATTACAACTCATTATCATCAAACAATTGATTGATTCGGCGATGTGGAACCTCAGAACGGCTTGTTATGAGATTACAACTCATTATCATTGAACGGTTGACTGATTAAGCATTGTGGAACCTCAAAATAGCTTGTTATAGATTATAACTCATTATCATCAAACAGTTGACTGATTCGGGGATGTGGAACCTTAGAATGGCTTGTTATGAGATTGCAGCTCATTATCATCAAACGGTTGACCGATTCGGTGATGTGGAACCTTCGAACAGCTTGTTATGAGATTGCAGCTCATTATCATCGAACGGTTGACCGATTCAGCGATGTGGAACCTCAAAATGGCTTGTTATGAGATTACAACTCATTATCATCGAATGGTTGATTGATTCAGTGATGTGGAACCTCAGAATAGCTTGTTATGAGATTACAACTCATTATCATCGAATGATTGATCAATTCAGTGATGTGGAACCTCAGAATAGCTTGTTATGAAATTGCAGCTCATTATCATCGAACAGTTGACCGATTCGGCGATGTGGAACCTTAGAACAGCTTCTTATAAGATTGTAGCTCATTATCATCGAACGGTTGACCGATTTGGCAATGTGGAACCTCAGAATGGCTTGTTATGAGATTATAACTCATTATCATCGAATGGTTGATCGATTCAGTGATGTGGAACCTTAGAATGGCTTGTTATGAGATTACAACTCATTATCATTGAATGGTTGACCGATTCGGCATTGTGGAAGCTCAGAAAGGCTTGTTATGAGATTATAACTTATTATCATTGAACGGATGACCAATCCGGGAATGTGGAACCTTAAAACAACTTTTTATGAGATTGTAGCTCATTATCATCCAACGATTGACTGATTCGGCGATGTGGAACCTTAGAATAGCTTGTTATGAGATTGCAGCTCATTATCATCGAATGGCTTACCGATTCGGCGATGTGGAATCTCAAAATAGCTTGTTATGAGATTGTAGCTCATTATCATCGAATGGTTGACTGATTCAGCGATGTGGAACCTCAGAACAACTTGTTATGAGATTACAACTCATTATCATCAAATGGTTGACCGATTCAGTGATGTGAAACCTCAGAATGGCTTGTTATGAGATTACAACTCATTATCATAAAACAGTTGATCGATTCAGTGATGTGGAACCTCAGAATAGCTTATTATGAGATTACAACTAATTATCATTGAACGGTTGACCGATTCAGCATTGTGGAACATCAAAATAGCTTGTTATGAGATTACAACTCATTATCATCAAACAGTTGACCGATTCGGTGATGTGGAACCTCAGAATGGCTTGTTATGAGATTGTAGCTCATTATCATCGAATGGTTGACCGATTCGGCAATGTGGAACCTTAGAATAGCTTGTTATGAGATTACAGCTCATTATCATTGAATTGTTGACCGATTCAGCGATGTGGAACCTCAGAACGGCTTGTTATGAGATTACAACTCATTATAATCGAATGGTTGACCGGTTCAGTGATGTGGAACCTCAGAACGGCTTGTTATGAGATTACAACTCATTATCATCAAATGGTTGACCAATTCAGAGATGTGGAACCTTAGAACAGCTTGTTATGAGATTGGAGCTCATTATCATCGAACGGTTGACTGATTCGGCGATGTGGAACCTTAGAATAGCTTGTTATAAGATTGTAGCTCATTATCATCAAACAGTTAACCGATTCGGCAATGGGGAACTTAAGAATAGCTTGTTATGAGATTGCAGATCATTATCATCAAACGATTGACCAATTCGGGATGTGAAACCTTAGAATAGCTTGTTATGAGATTGCAGCTCATTACCATCAAACGGTTGACTGATTCAGCGATGTGGAACCTCAGAACAACTTGTTATGAGATTACAACTCATTATCATCGAATGGTTGACCGACTCGGTGATGTGGAACCTCAGAATGGCTTGTTATGAGATTACAACTCATTATCATCAAATGGTTGATTGATTCGGCGATGTGGAACCTTAGAATGAATTGTTATGAGATTACAACTCATTATCACCGAACGGTTGATCGATGCGGCAATGTGGAACCTCAGAATAGCTTATTATGAGTTGATAGCTTATTATCATCGAATGATTGACCGATTCGGTGTTGTGGAACCTTAGAATGGCTTGTTATGAGATTGTAGCTCATTATCATCAAACGGTTGACCGATTTGGCGATGTGAAACCTCAGAACAGATTGTTACGATATGACAACTCATTATCATCAAACGGTTGACCGATTTAATGATGTGGAACCTCAAAATGGCTTGTTATGAGATTACAACTCATTATCATCGAATGGTTGATCGATTCAGTGATGTGGAACCTTAGAATGGCTTGTTATGAGATTACAACTCATTATCATCGAACGGTTGACTGATTCAGCATTGTGGAACCTCAGAAAGGCTTGTTATGAGATTGCAACTCATTATCATCAAACGGTTGACCGATTAGGCGATGTGGAACCTCAGAACAGCTTGTTATGAGATTGTAGATCATTATCATCGAATGGTTGACCGATTCGGTGATGTGGAACCTTAGAACAACTTGTTATGAGATTGCAGCTCATTATCATCGAACGGTTGAGCGATTCGGTGATGTGGAAACTCAGAATAGCTTGTTATGGGATTGTAGCTCATTATCATCGAACGGTTGACTGATTCAGTGATGTGGAACCTCAAAATAGCTTGTTATGAGATTACAACTCATTATCATTGAACGGTTGACCAATTCGGCAATATGGAACCTCAGAATGGCTTGTTATGAGATTATAACTCATTATCATCAAACGGTTGATCGATTCAGTATTGTGGAACCTCAGAACGGCTTGTTATGAGATTACAACTCATTATCATCAAATAGTTGACCGATTCGGCATTGTGAAACCTCAGAAAGGCTTGTTATGAGATTACAACTCATTATCATCAAACAGTTGACTGATTCAGTGATTTAGAACCTCAGAATAGCTTGTTATAAGATTGCAGCTCATTATCATCGAACGGTTGCCCGACTCGGCGATGTGGAACCTTAGGACAGCTTGTTATGAGATTGTAGCTCATTATCATCGAATGGTTGACCAATTTGGTGATGTGGAACCTCAAAATGTCTTGTTATGAGATTACAACTCATTATCATCCAATGGTTGACCGATTCAGTGATGTGGAACCTCAGAATAGCTTGTTATGAGATTACAACTCATTATCATCAAACGGTTGACCGATTCAGTGATGTGGAACCTCAGAATAGCTTGTTATAAGATTGTAGCTCATTATCATCGAACTGTTTACCAATTCGGGGATGTGGAACCTTAGAACAACTTGTTATGAGATTGCAACTCATTATCATCATAGGGTGGACCGATTTGGTGATGTGAAACCTCAGAACGGCTTGTTATGAGATTACAACTCATTATAATCAAATGGTTGATTGATTTGGCAATGTGGAACCTCATAATGGCTTGTTATGAGATTACAACTCATTATCATCGAACAGTTGACCAATTCGGCCTTGTGGAACCTCAGGACAGCTTGTTATGAGATTACAACTCATTATCATCAAACGGTTGACCGATTCAGCGATGTGGAACCCCAGAACAACTTGTTATAAGATTGTAGCTCATTATCATCGAACGGTTGACCGATTTGGCAATGTGGAACCTCAGAACAGCTTGTTATGAGATTGCAGCTCATTATCATCGAACGGTTGACCAATTTGGTGATGTGGAACCTCAGAACAACTTGTTATGAGATTGTAGCTCATTATCATCAAATGGTTGACCGATTCAGCAATGTGGAACCTCAAAATAGCTTGTTATGAGATTATAACTCATTATCATTGAACGGTTGACCGATTCAGCGATGTGGAACCTCAGAATGGGTTGTTATGAGATTACAACTCATTATCATCGAACGGTTGATTGATTCGGTGATGTGGAATCTCATTGGCTTGTTATGAGATTACAACTCATTATCATCAAATTGTTGATCAATTCGGAGATGTGGAACCTTAGAACAACTTGTTATGAGATTATAACTTATTATCATCAAACAGTTAACCGATTCGACATTGTGGAACCTCAGAATGGCTTGTTATGAGATTTTAACTCATTATCATCGAATGGTTGAACGATTTGGCGATGTGGAACCTCAGAATAGCTTGTTATGAGTTTATAACTCATTATTATTGAACGATTAACTGATTCAGCGTTGTGGAATGTTAGAATGGCTTGTTCTGAGATTACAACTCATTATCATCGAATGGTTGACCGATTCGGCGATATGGAACCTCAGAACAACTTGTTATGAGATTGTAGCTCATTAACATCAAATAGTTGACCGATTTGGCAATGTGGAACCTCACAATAGCTTGTTATGAGATTGCAGCTCATTATCATCAAATGGTTGACCGATTCGGTGATGTGGAACCTTAGAATAGCTTTTTATGAGATTGCAGCTCCTTATCATCAAACGGTTGACTGATTCGGTGATGTGGAACCTTAGAATAGCTTGTTATGAGATTACAACTCATTATCATCGAATGGTTGACCAATTCGGTGATGTGGAACCTCAGAATGGCTTGTTATGAGATTACAACTCATTATCATCGAACGGTTGACCGATTCAGTGATGCAGAACCTCAGAATGGTTTGTTATGAGATTGCAGCTCATTATCATCAAATAGTTGACCGATTTAGCGATGTGAAACCTTAGAACAGCTTGCTATGAGATTGCAGCTCATTATCATCGAACGGTTGACCGATTCGGCGATGTGGAACCTCAGAATGGCTTGTTATGAGATTACAACTCATTATCACCAAACGGTTGACTGATTCGGCGATGTGCAACCTTAGAACGGCTTGTTATGAGGTTACAACTCATTATCATCAAATGGTTGACCGATTCGGTGATGTGGAACCTCAGAACAGCTTGTTATGAGATTTTAGCTCATTATCATCAAACGGTTGACCGATTCGGCGATGTGGAACCTCATAATAGCTTGTTATGAGATTGTAGCTCATTATCATCGAATGGTTGACCAATTCAGTGATGTGGAACTTCAAAATAGCTTATTATGAGATTACAACTCATTATCATCAAACAGTTGACCGATTTGGCAATGTGAAACCTCAGAATGGCTTGTTATGAGATTACAACTCATTATCATTGAACGGTTGATCGATTCGGCGATGTTAAACCTCAGAACAGCTTGTTATGAGATTACAACTCATTATCATCAAATGGTTGATCGATTCAGCGATGTGGAACCTCAGAACAACTTGTTATGAGATTGTAGCTTATTATCATCAAATGGTTGACCGATTTGGCATTGTGGAACCACAGAATAGCTTGTTATGAGATTACAAATTATTATCATCAAACGGTTGACTGATTCAGTGATGTGGAACCTCAGAATAGCTTGTTATGAGATTACAACTCATTATCATCGAATGGTTGACCGATTTAGTGATGTGGAACCTCAAAATGGCTTGTTATGAGATTACAACTCATTATCATCGAATGGTTGATCGATTCAGTGATGTGGAACCTCAGAATGGCTTGTTATGAGATTACAACTCATTATCATCAAACGGTTGACTGATTCAGCCTTGTGGAACCTCAGAAAGGCTTGTTATGAGATTACAACTCATTATCATCAAACGGTTGACCGATTCGGCGATGTGGAACCTCAAAATAACTTGTTATGAGATTATAGCTCATTATCATCAAATGGTTCACCGATTCGGCAATGTGGAACCTCAGAATAGCTTGTTATGAGATTGTAGCTCATTATCATCAAACGGTTGACCGATTCAGCAATGTGGAACTTCAGAACAACATGTTATGAGATCGCAGCTCATTATCATCGAACAGTTGACTGATTTGGCGATGTGGAACCTCAGAATAGCTTGTTATGAGATTAAAATTCATTATCATCAAACAATTGACTTATTCGGTGATGTGGAACCTTAGAATGACTTGTTATGAAATTACAACTCATTATCATCGAACGGTTGACCGATTCAATGATGTGGAACCCCAAAATGGCTTGTTATGAGATTAAAACTCATTATCATCAAAGGGTTGACCGATTCGGCGATGTGGAACCTCAAAACAACTTGTTATGAGATGAAAACTCATTATCATCAAACGGTTGACCGATTTGGTGATGTGGAACCTAAGAACAACTTGTTATGAGATTGCAGCTCATTATCTTCGACCAGTTGACCGATTCGGTGATGTGGAACCTCAGAATAGCTTGTTATGAGATTGCTACTCATTATCATCAAATGGTTGACCGATTCAGTGATGTGGAACCTAAGAACATCTTATTATGATATTATAACTCATTATCATCGAACGATTGACTGACTCGGCGATGTGGAATCTCAGAATGGCTTGTTATGAGCTTACAACTCATTATCATCAAACGGTTGACCGATTCGGCGATGTGGAACTTCAGAATGGCTTGTTATGAGATTACAACTCATTATCATCGAACGGTTGATCGATTCGGCATTGTGGAACCTCAGAACAGCTTGTTATGAGATTACAACTCATTATCATCTAACGGTTGATCGATTCGGCAATGTGGAACCTTAGAACAACTTGTTATTTGATTACAGCTTATTATCATCGAATGATTGACCAATTCGGCATTGTGGAAACTCAAAATAGCTTGTTATGTAGCTCATTATCATTGAACAGTTGACCGATTGGGCGATGTGGAACCTCAGAATAGGTTGTTATCAGATTACAACTCATTATCCTTGAACGGTTGATCGATTCAGTGATGTGGAACCTTAGAATGGCTTGTTATGAGATTATAACTCATTATCATCGAACGGTTGATCGATTCGGTGACGTGGAACCTAGGAATGGCTTGTTATGACATTACAACTCATTATCATCAAATAATTGACCGATTTGGCAATGTGGAACCTCAGAATGGTTGGTTATGAGATTACAACTCATTATCATCGAACGGTTGACCAATTCGGCGATGTGGAACCTTAGAACAGCTTGTTATGAGATTGCAGCTCATTATCATCGAATGGTTGACCGATTTGGTGATGTGGAACCTCAAAATAGCTTGTTATGAGATTACAACTCATTATCATCGAACGGTTGATCGATTCGGTGATGTAGAAAGTCAGAATAGCTTTTTATGAGATTACAACTCATTATCATCGAACGATTGCCAGATTTGGCGATGTGGAACCTTAGAATGGCTTGTTATGAGATTACAACTAATTATTATCGAACGATTGATTGATTCGACGATGTGGAACCTCAGAACAACTTGTTATGAGATTACAACTCATTATCATCAAACGATTGATCAATTCGGCGATGTGGAACCTCAGAGCATCTTATTATGAGATTGCAGCTTATTATCATCGAACGATTGACTGATTCGGCATTGTGGAACCTCAGAACAACTTGTTATGAGATTGTAACTCATTATCATCAAACGGTTGACCGATTCGGCGATGTGGAACCTCAGAATAGCTTGTTATGAGATTATAACTCATTATTATCGAATGGTTGACTGATTCGGTGACGTGGAACCATAGAATAGCTTATTATGAGATTACAACTCATTATCATCGAACGGTTGATCGATTCAGCAATGTGGAACCTCAGAACAGCTTGTTATGAGATTGTAGCTCATTATCATTGAATGGTTGACTGATTCGGTGATGTGGATCCTCAGAATAGCTTTTTATGAGATTGCAGCTAATTATCATTGAACAATTAAGCGATTCGGTGATGTGGAACCTCAAATCAGCTTGTTATGAGATTGCAGCTCATTATCATCAAATGGATGACTGATTTGATGATGTGGAACCTTAGAATAGCTTGTTATGACATTGCAACTCATTATCATTGAATAGTTGATCGATTCGGCAATGTGGAACCTCAGAATGACTTGTTATGAGATTACAACTCATTATCATCGAATGGTTAACCGATTCAGTGTTGTGGAACCTCAAAATGACTTGTTATGAGATTATAACTCATTATCATTAACAGTTGACCGATTCGGCGATGTGGAACCTTAGAATGGCTTGTTATGAGATTGCAGCTCATTATCATCAAACGGTTGACAGATTCGGCGATGTGGAACCTTAGAACAACTTGTTATGAGATTGCAGCTCATTATCATTAAACGGTTGACCAATTCGGCGATGTGGAACCTCAAAATGGCTTGTTATGAGATTACAACTCATTATCATCAAATGGTTGACTGATTCAGTGATGTGGAACCTCAGAATAGCTTGTTATGAGATTACAACTCATTATCATCGAACAATTAACCGATACGGTGATGTGGAACCTCAGAACAGCTTGTTATGAGATTGTAGCTCATTATCATCGAACGGTTGACCGATTCGGCGATGTGGAACCTTAGAACAGCTTGTTATAAGATTGTAGCTCCTTATCATCGAACGGTTGACCAATTTGGTGATGTGGAACCTTAGAACAGCTTGTTATGAGAATACAACTCATTATCATCGAACGGTTGATTGATTTGGCATTGTGGAACCTCAGAACGGCTTGTTCTGAGATTACAACTCATTATCATCAAACGGTTGACCGATTCAGCATTGTGGAACCTCAAAAAGGCTTGTTATGAGATTACAACTCATTATCATCAAATGGTTGACCGATTTGGGAATGTGGAACCTTAGAATAGCTTTTTATGAGATTGTAGCTCATTATCATCGAACGGTTGACTGATTCAGCAATGTGGAACCTCAGAATAGCTTGTTATGAGATTGCAGCTCATTATCATCAAATGGTTGACCGATTCGATGATGTAGAACCTCAGAATAGCTTGTTATGAGATTGCAGCTCATTATCATCGAACGGTTGACCGATTTGGTGATGTGGAACCTCAGAACAGCTTGCTATGAGATTACAACTCATTATCGTCGAATGGTTGACCGATTTAGTGATGTGGAACTTCAAAACGGCTTGTTATGAGATTACAACTCATTATCATCAAACAGTTGACCGATTCAACGATGTGGAACCTCAGAATGGCTTGTTATGAGATTGTAGCTCATTATCATCAAATAGTTGATCAATTTGGCGATGTGGAACCTTAGAGTAGCTTGTTATAAAATTGCAGCTCATTATCATCAAATGGTTGACCGATTCGGCGATGTGGAACCTCGGAATAGCTTGTTATGAGATTACAACTCATTATCATCGAACGATTGACTGATTCGATGATGTGGAACCTCAGAATGGCTTGTTATGAGATTAAAAGTCATTATCATCGAATGGTTGACTGATTCAGTGATGTGGAACCTCAGAATAGCTTGTTATGAGATTTCAGCTCATTATCATCGAACGGTTGACCGATTCGGCGATGTGGAACCTTAGAACAGCTTGTTATAAGATTGTAGCTCATTATCATCAAACGGTTGACCGATTCGGCGATGTGGAACCTCAGAATAGCTTGTTATGAGATTGTAGCTCATTATCATCAAACGGTTACCAATTTGGCGATGTGGAAACTGAGAATAGCTTGTTATGAGATTGCAGCTCATTATCATCGAATGGTTGACCGATTCAGTGATGTGGAACCTCACAACAGCTTGATATGAGATTACAACTCATTATCATCAAATGGTTGACTGATTCGGCGATGTGGAACCTCAGAATGCCTTGTTATGAGATTACAACTCATTATCATCGAATGGTTGATTGATTCAGCGATGTGGAACCTCAGAATGGCTTGTTATGAGATTACAACTCATTATCATCGAACGGTTGATCGATTCGGCAATGTGGAACCTCAGAACAGCTTGTTATGAGATTACAGCTTATTATCATTGAATGATTGACTGATTCGGCATTGTGGAACCTCAGAATGGCTTGTTATGAGATTGCAGCTCATTATCATCAAACGGTTGACCGATACGGTGATGTGGAACCTCAGAATAGCTTGTTATGAGATTACAACTCATTATCATTGAACGGTTGACCAATTCAGTGATGTGGAACCTCAAAACAGCTTATTATGAGATTACAACTCATTATCATTGAATGGTTGATCGATTCGGTGATGTGGAACCTCAGAATGGCTTGTTATGAGATTACAACACATTATCATCAAATGGTTGAGCGATTAGGCGATGTGGAACCTTAGAATAGCTTGTTATGAGATTGTAGCTCATTATCATCAAACAGTTGACCGATTCGGTGATGTGGAACCTTAGAACAGCTTGTTATGAGATTGCAGCTCATTATCATCGAACGGTTGACCGATTCGGTGATGTGGAACCTCAGAATATCTTGTTATGAGATTGTAGTGCATTATCATCAAACGGTTGACTGACTCAGTGATGTGGAACCTCAGAACAGCTTGTTATGAGATTACAACTCATTATCATCGAACGGTTGACTGAGTCAGCGATATGGAACCTCAGAATGGCTTGTTATGAGATTACAACTCATTATCATCAAACAGTTGATCGATTCAGTGATGTGGAACCTCAGAATGCCTTGTTATGAGATTACAACTCATTATCATTGAACGGTTGACCGATTCGGCATTGTGGAACCTTATAATGGCTTGTTATGAGATTGTAGCTCATTATCATCGAACGGTTGACCAATTCGGTGATGTGGAACCTCAGAATAGCTTGTTATGAGATTGCTGCTCATTATCATCAAACGGTTGACCGATTCGGCGATGTGGAACCTCAGAACAACTTGTTATGAGATTAGAACTCATTATCATCGAATGGTTGACTGATTCGGTGATGGGAAACCCCAGAACGGCTTGTTATGAGATTAGAACTCATTATCATCAAAGGGTTGATCGATTCAGCTATGTGGAACCCCAGAATAGCTTGTTATGAGATGACAACTTATTATCATCAAACGATTGACCGATTTGGCAATGTGGAACCTCAGAACAACTTGTTATGAGATTGTAGCTCATTATCATCCAACGGTTGACCAATTCGGCGATGTGGAACCTCAGAACAACTTGTTATGAGATTGCAGCTCATTATCATCGAATGGTTGACCGATTCAGTGATGTGGAACCTAAGAACAACTTGTTATGAGATTACAACTCATTATCATCAAATGGTTGACTGATTCGGTGATGTGGAATCTCAGAATGGCTTGTTACGAGCTTACAACTCATTATCATCGAATGGTTGACTGATTCGGTGATGTGGAACCTCAGAATGGCTTGTTATGAGATTCCAACTCATTATCATCGAATAATTGATCGATTCGGCAATGTGGAACCTCAGAAAGGGTTATTATGAGATTACAACTCATTATCATCAAACGGTGGATCGATTCAGCGATGTGGAACCTTAGAACAACTTGTTATGAGATTGCAGCTTATTATCATTGAATGATTGACCGATTTGGCATTGTGGAAACTTAAAATAGCTTGTTATGAGATTGTAGCTCATTATCATCAAACAGTTGACCAATTAGGCGATGTGGAACCTTAGAACAGGTTGTTATGAGATTACAACTCATTATCCTCAAATGGTTGATCAATTCAGTGATGTGGAACCTCAGAACGGCTTGTTATAAGATTACAACTCATTATCATTGAACGGTTGATCGATTCAGTGACGTGGAACCTCAGAATGGCTTGTTATAAGATTACAACTCATTATCATCAAAAATTTGACCGATTTGGCAATGTGGAACCTCAGAATAGTTTGTTATGAGATTACAAATCATTATCATCAAACCGTTGACCAATTCGGTGATGTGGAACCTTAGAACAACTTGTTATGAGATTGCAGCTCATTATCATCGAACGGTTGACCGATTTGGCAATGTGGAACCTCAAAACATTTTGTTATGAGATTACAACTCATTATCATTGAACGGTTGACCGATTCGGTGATGTAGAAACTCAGAATAGCTTTTTATGAGATTACAACTCATTATCATCGAATGGTTGACAGATTTGGTGATGTGGAACCTTAGAATGGCTTGTTATGAGATTACAACTTATTATCATCGAATGATTGATCGATTCGGCGATGTGGAACCTTAGAATAGCTTGTTATGAGATTACAACTCATTATCATCAAATGGTTGATCGATTCGGTGATGTGGAACCTCAGAACAGCTTATTATGAGATTGCAGCTTATTATCATCGAATGATTGACCGATTCAGCATTGTGGAACCTTAGAACAGCTGGTTATGAGATTGCAGCTCATTATCATCGAACGGTTGACCGATTCGGTGATGTGGAACCTCAGAACGGCTTGTTATGAGATTACAATTCATTATCATCGAACGGGTGATCGATTCGGCAATGTGGAACATTAGAATGGCTTGTTATGAGATTATAACTCATTATCATCGAACAGTTGACCGATTCGACATTGTGGAACCTCAGAAAGGCTTGTTATGAGATTACAACTCATTATCATCGAACGGTTGACTGATTCGGCAATGTGGAACCTCAAAATAGCTTGTTATGAGATTGTAGCTCATTATCATCAAACGGTTGACTGATTCAGTGATGTGAAACCTTAGAATAGCTTGTTATGAGATTGCAGCTCATTATCATCGAACGGTTGACCGATTCGATGATGTGGAACCTCAGAATAGCTTGTTATGAGATTGCGGCTCATTATCATGAAATGGTTGACTAATTCAGTGATGTGGAACCTTGGAACAGCTTGTTATGAGATTACAACTCATTATCATCGAATGGTTGACTGACTCGGTAATGTGGAACCTCAGAACGGCCTGTTATGAGATTACAACTCATTATCATGAAACAGTTGATCGATTCGATGATGTGGAACCTCAGAAAGACTTGTTATGAGATTACAACTCATTATCATCAAATGGTTGACTGATTCAGCATTGTGGAACCTCAAAATGACTTGTTATGAGATTATAACTCATTATGATTGAACAGTTGACCGATTCAGCGATGTGGAACCTCAGAATGGCTTGTTATGAGATTGTAGCTCATTATCATCGAACGGTTGACTGATTTGGCGATGTGGAACCTTAGACCAGCTTGTTATGAGATTGTAGCTCATTATCATCGAATGGTTGACCAATTTGGTGATGTGGAACCTCAAAATAGCTTATTATGAGATTACAACTCATTATCATCAAATAGTTGACTGATTCGGTAATGTGGAACCTCAGAATAACTTGTTATGAGATTGCAACTCATTATGATTGAACGGTTGACTGATACGGTGATGTGGAACCTCAAAATAGCTTGTTATGAGATTGTAGCTCATTATCATCGAATAGTTGACCGATTCAGCGATGTGGAACCTTAGAACAGCTTGTTATAAGATTGTAGCTCATTATCATCGAATGGTTGACCATTTTGGTGATGTGGAACCTCAGAACACCTTGTTATGAGATTACAACTCATTATCATCGAATGGTTGATCAATTTGGCGATGTGGAACCTCAAACGGCTTGTTATGAGATTATAACTCATTATCATTGAACAGTTGACCGATTTGGCATTGTGGAACCTTAGAAAGGCTTGTTATGAGATTACAACTCATTATCATCAAACGGTTGACCGATTCAGGAATGTGGAACCTTAGAATAGCTTTTTATGAGATTGTAGCTTATTATCATTGAACGGTTAACTGATTCGGTGATGTGGAACCTCAGAATAGCTTGTTATGAGATTGTAGCTCATTATCATCAAATGGTTGACCAATTCAGCGATGTGGAACCTCAGAATAGCTTGTTATGAGATTGCAGCTCATTATCATCGAATGGTTGACTGATTCAGTGATGTGGAACCTCAGAATAGCTTGTTATGATATTACGACTCATTATCATCAGAAAATTGATTGATTCATCATTGTGGAATCTCAAAAGGGCTTGTTATGAGATTACAACTCATTATCATCAAATAGTTGACCGATTCGGTGATGTGGAACATCAGAATGGCTTGTTATGAGATTATATCTTGTTATCATCAAATAGTTGACCAATTCGGCGATGTGGAACCTTAGAACAGCTTTTTATGAGATTGCAGCTCATTATCATCAAATGGTTGACCGATTCTGCGATGTGGAACCTCAGAACAGCTTGTTATGAGATTAAAACTCATTATCATCGAACGGTTGACCGATTGGGTGATGTGGAACCTCAGAACGGCTTGTTATGAGATTACAACTCATTATCATCGAATGGTTGACCGATTCGGTGATGTGGAACCTCAGAATAGCTTGTTATGAGATTCTAGCTCATTATCATCAAATGGTTGACCGATTCGGGGATGTGGAACCTCAGAACAGCTTGTTATGAGATTCTAGCTCATTATCATCAAACGGTTGACCAATTCGGTGTTGTGGAGCCTCAGAATAGCTTTTTATGAGATTGCAGCTCATTATCATTGAATGATTGACCGATTCAGTGATGTGGAACCTCAGAACAGCTGGTTATGAGATTACAACTCATTATCATCGAATGGTTGACCAATTCGGTGATATGGAACCTTAGAATGGCTTGTTATGAGATTACAACTCATTATCATCGAATGGTAGATTGAGTCGGCGATGTGGAACCTCAGAACGGCTTGTTATGAGATTACAACTCATTATCATCGAACGGTTGATCGATTCGGCAATGTGGAACCTCAGAACAACTTGTTATGAGATTACAGTTTATTATCATCGAACGATTGACCGATTCGGCATTATGGAACCTTAGAACAACTTGTTATGAGATTGCAACTCATTATCATCAAACGGTTGACCAATTCGGCGATGTCAAACCTCAGAACAGCTTGTTATGAGATTACAACTCATTATCATTGAATGGTTGACCGATTCAGCGATGCGGAACCTCTAAATGGCTTGTTATGAGATTACAACTCATTATCATCGAACAGTTGACCAATTTGGTGATGTGGAACCTCAGAAAGGCTTGTTATGAGATTACAACTCATTATCATTGAATGGTTGACCGATTTGGTGTTGTGGAACCTCAAAAAGGCTTGTTATGATATTACAAGTCATTATAATCAAACGGTTGACCGATTAGGCGATGTGGAACCTTAGAACAGCATGTTATGATATTGTAGCTCATTATCATCGAATGGTTGACCGATTCGGCGATGTGGAAGCTTAGAACAACTTGTTATGAGATTGCAGCTCATTATCATCGAACGGTTGACTGATTTGGTGATGTGGAACCTCAGAATAGCTTGTTATGAGATTGTAGCTCATTATCATCGAACAGTTGAATGATTCAGCAATGTGGAACCTCAGAATGGCTTGTTATGAGATTACAACTCATTATCATCGAACGGTTGATCGATTCAGCGATGTGGAATCTCAAGATTACAACTCATTATCATCAAACAGTTGATCAATTCGGCGATGTGGAACCTCATAACAGCTTGTTATGAGATTGCAACTTATTATCATCAAACAGTTAATCGATTCGGCATTGTGGAACCTCAGAATGGCTTGTTATGAGATTGCATCTCATTATCATCCAACGGTTGACCGATTTGGCGATGTGAAACCTTAGAATAGCTTGTTATGAGTTTACAACTCATTATTATTGAACGGTTAACTGATTCAGCGTTGTGGAATGTTAGAATGGCTTGTTATGAGATTACAACTCATTATCATGGAATGGTTGACCGATTCAGCGATATGGAACCTTAGAACAGCTTGTTATGAGATTGTAGCTCATTATCATCAAATAGTTGATCGATTTGGCGATGTGGAACCTCACAATAGCTTGTTCTGAGATTGTAGCTCATTATCATCAAATGGTTAACTGATTCGGTGATGTGGAACCTCAGAATAGCTTGTTATGAGATTGCAGCTCATTATCATCAAACGGTTGACTGATTCAGTGATGTAGAACCTCAAAATAGCTTGTTATGAGATTACAACTTATTATCATCGAACGGTTGACTGATTCAGTGATGTGGAACCTCAGAACATCTTGTTATGAGATTACAACTTATTATCATCGAACGGTTGACGGATTCGGTGATGTGGAACCTCAAAATGGCTTGTTATGAGATTACAACTCATTATCATCGAATGGTTGATCGATTCAGTGATGTGGAACCTCAGAACGGCTCGTTATGAGATTACAACTCATTATCATCGAACGGTTGACTGATTCGGCCTTGCGGAACTTCAGAAAGGCTTGTTATGAGATTACAACTCATTATCATCAAACGGTTGACCGATTCGGCGATGTGGAACATCAGAACAAATTGTTATGAGATTATAGCTCATTATCATCAAACAATTCACCGATTCGGCGATGTGGAACCTCAGAACAGCTTGTTATGAGATTGTAGTTCATTATCATCAAACTGTTGACCAATTCGGCAATGTGGAACCTCAGAACAGGTTGTTATGAGATTGCAGCTCATTATCATCGAACAGTTGACTGATTCAGTGATGTGGAACCTCATAATAGCTTGTTATGAGATTACAACTCATTATCATCAAACGGTTGACTGATTCGGTGATGTGGAACCTTAGAACGACTTGTTATGAGATTACAACTCATTATCATCGAATGGTTGACCGATTCGATGATGTGGAACCCTAAAATGGCTTGTTATGAGATTACAACTCATTATCATCGAAGGGTTGACCGATTCGGCAATGTGGAACCTCCGAACAGCTTGTTATGAGATGACAACTCATTATCATCAAACGGTTGACCGATTTGGTGATGTGGAACCTAAGAACAACTTGTTATGAGATTGCAGCTTATTATCATCGACCAGTTGAGCGATTCGGTGATGTGGAACCTCAGAACAGCTTGTTATGAGATTGCTACTCATTATCATCGAATGGTTGACCGATTCGGTAATGTGGAACCTAAGAACAGCTTGTTATGATATTATAACTCATTATCATCGAACGATATACTGACTTGGCGATGTGGAATCTCAGAATCGCTTATTATGAGATTACAACTCATTATCATCGAATGATTGACCAATTCGGTGTTGTGGAAACTCAAAACAACTTTTTATGAGATTGCAGCTCATCATCATTGAACAGTTGACTGATTGGGCGATGTGGAACCTTAGACCAGGTTGTTATAAGATTACAACTCATTATCCTCAAACGGTTGATCGATTCAGTGATGTGGAACCTTAGAATGGCTTGTTATGAGATTATAAATCATTATCATCGAACGGTTGATCGATTTAATGACATAGAACCTCAGAATGGCTTGTTATGAGATTACAACTCATTATCATCAAACAATTGACCGATTTGGCAATGTGGAAGCTCAGAACAGTTTGTTATGAGATTACAACTCATTATCATCGAACTGTTGACCAATTCGGTGATGTGGAACCTCAGAACAGCTTCTTATGAGATTGTAGCTCATTATCATCGAATGGTTGACCGATTTGGTGATGTGGAACCTCAAAATAGCTTGTTATGAGATTACAACTCATTATCATCAAACAGTTGCTCGATTCTTTGATGTAGAAACTATGAATAGCTTTTTATGAGATTACAACTCATTATCATCGAACGATTGCCAGATTTGGTGATGTGGAACCTTAGAATGGCTTGTTATGAGATTACAACTCATTATCATCGAACGATTGATCGATTCAGCGATGTGGAACCTCAGAACAATTTGTTATGAGATTACAACTCATTATCATCAAACTGTTGATCGATTCGGTGATGTGGAACCTCAGAATAGCTTATTATGAGATTGTAGCTTATTATCATTGAATGATTGACTGATTCGGCATTGTGGAACCTCAGAATAGCTTGTTATGAGATTGCAACTCATTATCATCAAACGGTTGACCGATTCGGCGATGTGGAACCTCAGAATAGCTTGTTATGAGATTACAACTCATTATTATCGAACGGTTGACCGATTCGGTGATGTGGAACCTTAGAATAGCTTATTATGAGATTACAACTCATTATCATCAAATGGTTGACCGATTCAGCAATGTGGAACCTCAGAACAACTTGTCATGAGATTGTAGCTCATTATCATCGAACGGTTGACTGATTCGGTGATGTGGATCCTCAGAATAGCTTTTTATGAGATTGCAGCTAATTATCATTGAACGGTTGAGCGATTCGGTGATGTGGAACCTCAGATCAGCTTGTTATGAGATTGCAGCTCATTATCATCAAATGGTTGACTGATTCGATGATGTAGAACCTTAGAATAGCTTGTTATGACATTGCAACTCATTATTATCGAATAGTTGATCGATTCGGCAATGTGGAACCTCAGAATGACTTGTTATGAGATTATAACTCACTATCATCGAATGGTTGACCGATTCAGCATTGTGGAACCTCAAAATGACTTGTTATGAGATTATAACTCATTATAGTTGAATAGTTGACCGATTCGGCGATGTTGAACCTTAGAATGGCTTGTTATGAGATTCCAGCTCATTATCATCAAACGGTTGACTGATTCAGCGATGTGGAACCTTAGAACAGCTTGCTATGAGATTACAGCTCATTATCATTAAACGGTTGACCGATTCGGCGATGTGGAACCTCAAAATGGCTTGTTATAATATTATAACTCATTACCATCAAATGGTTGACTGATTTGATGATGTAGAACCTCATAATAGCTTATTATGAGATTACAACTCATTATCATCGAACAGTTGACCGATACGATGATGTGGAACCTCAGAACAACTTTTTATGAGATTGTAGCTCATTATCATCGAACGATTGACCGATTCAGCACTGTGGAACCTTAGAACAACTTGTTATAAGATTGTAGCTCCTTATCATCGAACGGTTGACAAATTTGGTGATGTGGAACCTCAGAATGGGTTGTTATGAGAATACAACTCATTATCATCGAACGGTTGATCGATTTGGCATTGTGGAACCTCAGAACAGCTTGTTATGAGATTATAACTCATTATCATCAAATAGTTGACCGATTCAGCATTGTGGAACCTCAAAAAGGCTTGTTATGAGATTACAACTCATTATCATCGAACGGTTGACTGATTCAGGAATATGGAACCTTAGAATAGCTTGTTATGAGATTGTAGCTCATTATCATCGAACGGTTGACTGATTCAGCGATGTGGAACCTCAGAATAGCTTGTTATGAGATTGCAGCTCATTATCATCGAATGGTTGACCGATTCGGTGATGTAGAACCTCAGAATAGCTTGTTATGAGATTGTAGCTCATTATGATCGAACGGTTGACCGATTCGGTGATGTGGAACCTCAGAACAGCTTGCCATGAGATTACAACTCATTATCATCGAACGATTGACCGATTCGGTGATGTGGAACCTTAGAACGGCTTGTTATGAGATTACAACTCATTATCATCAAACAGTTGACCGATTCGGCGATGTGGAACCTTAGAATGGCTTGTTATGAGATTGTAGCTCATTATCATCAAACAGTTGATCGATTCAGCGATGTGGAACCTTAGAGTAGCTTGTTATGAGATTGCAGCTCATTATCATCAAATGGTTGACCGATTCGGCTATGTGGAACCTCAGAACGGCTTGTTATGAGATTACAACTCATTATCATCGAATGATTGACTGATTCGGTGATGTGGAACCTCAGAACGGCTTGTTATGAGATTAAAAGTCATTATCATCGAATGGTTGACCGATTCAGTGATGTGGAACCTCAAAATAGCTTATTATGAGATTGCAGCTCATTATCATCGAACGGTTGACCGATTTAGCGATGTGGAACCTTAGAACAACTTGTTATAAGATTGTAGCTCATTATCATCAAACAGTTGACCGATTCGGCGATGTGGAACCTCAGAATAGCTTGTTATGAGATTGTAGCTCATTATCATCGAACGGTTGACCGATTCAGTGATGTGGAACCTTAGAATAGCTTGATATGAGATTACAACTCATTATCATCAAACGGTTGACCGATTCGGCGATGTGGAACCTCAGAATGGCTTGTTATAGGATTACAACTCATTATCATCGAATGGTTGATTGATTCGGCGATGTGGAACCTCAGAACGGCTTGTTATGAGATTACAACTCATTATCATCAAACGGTTGATCGATTCGGCAATGTGGAACCTCAGAACAGCTTGTTATGAGATTACAGCTTATTATCATTGAACGATTGACTGATTCAGCATTGTGGAACCTCAGAATGGCTTGTTATTAGATTGCAGCTCATTATCATCAAACGGTTGACCGATTCGGTGATGTGGAACCTCAGAATAGCTAGTTATGAGATTACAACTCATTATCATTGAACGGTTGATCGATTCAGTGATGTGGAACCTCAAAATGGCTTGTTATGAGATTACAACTCATTATCATCGAATGGTTGATCGATTCGGTGATGTGGAACCTGAGAATGGCTTGTTATGAGATTACAACCCATTATCATCGAATAATTAATTGATTCGGTGTTGTGGAACCTCAAAAAGGCTTGTTATGAGATTACAACTCATTATCATCAAATGGTTGACCGATTAGGAAATGTGGAACCTCAGAATAGCTTGTTATGAGATTGTAGCTCATTATCATTGAACAATTGACCGATTCAGTGATGTGGAACCTCAAAATAGCTTGTTATGAGATTGTAGTGCATTATCATCAAACGGTTGACTGACTCAACGATGTGGAACCTCAGAACAGCTTGTTATGAGATTACAACTCATTATCGTTGAACGGTTGACCGATTCGGCGATATGGAACCTCATAATGGCTTGTTATGAGATTACAACTCATTATCATCAAACAGTTGATCGATTCAGTGATGTAGAACCTTAGAATGGCTTGTTTTGAGATTACAACTCATTATCATCGAACGGTTGACCGATTCAGCATTGTGGAACCTCAGAACGGCTTGTTATGAGATTGTAGCTTATTATCATCAAACGGTTGACCGATTCAGTGATGTGGAACCTCAGAATAGCTTGCTATTAGATTGCAGCTCATTATCATCAAACGGTTGACTGATTCGGCGATGTGGAACCTCAGAACAGCTTGTTATGAGATTACAACTCATTATCATCAAATGGTTGACTAATTCAGTGATGTGAAACCTCAGAATGGCTTGTTATGAGATTACAACTCATTATCATCAAAGAGTTGACCGATTCGGTGATGTGGAACCCTAGAATAGCTTGTTATGAGATTACAACTCATTATCATCAAAGGGTTGATTGATTCAACTATGTGGAACCTCAGAACAGCTTGTTATGAGATGACAACTCATTATCATCAAACAATTGACCGACTTGGTGATGTGGAACCTCAGAACAACTTGTTATGAGATTGTAGCTCATTATCATCAAACGGTTGACCGATTTGGCGATGTGGAACCTCAGAACAACTTGTTATGAGATTGCAGCTCATTATCATCGAATGGTTGACCAATTCGGTGATGTGGAACCTAAGAACAACTTGTTATGAGATTACAACTCATTAATATCAAATGGTTGACTGATTCGGCGATGTGGAATCTCAGAATGGCTTGTTACAAGCTTACAACTCATTATCATCGAACGGTTGACTGATTCGGCGATGTGGAACCTCACTATGGCTTGTTATAAGATTACAACTCATTATCAGTGAATAGTTGATCGATTCGGAAATGTGGAACTTTAGAATGGCTTATTATGAGATTACAACTCATTATCATTGAACGGTTGATTGATTCAGCGATGTGGAACCTTAGAACAACTTGTTATGAGATTGCAGCTTATTATCATCGAATGATTGACCGATTCAGCATTTTGGAAACTCAAAATAGCTTGTTATGAGATTGTAGCTCATTATCATCGAATAGTTGACCGATTGGGTGATGTGGAACCTCAGAACAGGTTGTTATGAGATTACAACTCATTATCCTCGAATGTTTGATCGATTCAGTGATGTGGAACCTCAGAATGGCTTGTTATGAGAATACAACTCATTATCATTGAACGGTTGATCGATTCAGTGACGTGGAACCTCAGAATGGCTTGTTATGAGATTATAACTCATTATCATCAAAAAGTTGACCGATTCAGCAATGTGGAACCTCAGAATAGTTTGTTATGAGATTACAACTCATTATCATCGAATGGTTGACCAATTCGGCAATGTGGAACCTTAGAACAGCTTATTATGAGATTGCAGCTTATTATCATCGAACGGTTGACCGATTCGGCGATGTGGAACCTCAGAACATCTTGTTATGAGATTACAACTCATTATCATTGAACGGTTGACCGATTCGGTGATGTAGAAACTCATAATAGCTTTTTATGAGATTACAACTCATTATCATCGAACGGTTTACCGATTCGGTGATGTGGAACCTCAGAATGGCTTGTTATGAGATTACAACTCATTATCATCGAACGGGTGATCGATTCGGAAATGTGGAACATCAGAATGGCTTGTTATGAGATTACAACTCATTATCATCGAACAGTTGACCGATTTGACATTGTGGAACCTCAGAAAGGCTTGTTATGAGATTACAACTCATTATCATCGAACGGTTGACTGATTCGGCAATGTGGAACCTTAAAATAGCTTGTTATGAGATTGTAGCTCATTATCATCAAACGGTTGACTGATTCTGTGATGTGAAACCTCAAAATAGCTTGTTATGAGATTGCAGCTCATTATCATCAAACGGTTGACCGATTCGATGATGTGGAACCTTAGAATAGCTTGTTATGAGATTGCAGCTCATTATCATCAAATGGTTGACTGATTCGGTGATGTGGAACCTTGGAACAACTTTTTATGAGATTAAAACTCATTATCATCTAACGGTTGACCGATTTGGTGATGTGGAACCTCAGAATGGCTTATTATGAGATTACCACTCATTATCATCAAACAATTGATCGATTCGATGATGCGGAACCTCAGAAAGACTTGTTATGAGATTACAACTCATTATCATCGAATGGTTGACTGATTCAGCATTGTGGAACCTCAAAATGACTTGTTATGAGATTATAACTCATTATGATTGAACATTTGACCGATTCGGCGATGTGGAACCTCAGAATGGCTTGTTACGAGATTATAGCTCATTATCATCGAACGGTTGACCGATTCGGCGATGTGGAACCTTAGAACAGCTTGTTATGAGATTGTAGCTCATTATCATCGAACGGTTGACCAATTTGGTGATGTGGAACCTCAAAATAGCTTGTTATGAGATTACAACTCATTATCATCAAACAGTTGACTGATTCGGTAATGTGGAACCTCAGAATAGCTTGTTATGAGATTACAGATCATTATCATCGAACGATTGACTGATACGGTGATGTGGAACCTCAAAATAGCTTGTTATGAGATTGTAGCTCATTATCATCGAACGGTTGACCGATTCATTGATGTGGAACCTTAGAACAGCTTGTTATAAGATTGTAGCTCATTATCATCGATGGTTGACCATTTTGGTGATGTGGAGCCTCAGAATGCCTTGTTATGAGATTACAACTCATTATCATCGAACGGTTGATTGATTCGGTGATGTGGAACCTCAGAATGGCTTGTTATGAGATTACAACTCATTATCATTGAACAGTTGACCGATTCGGCATTGTGGAACCTTAGAAAGGCTTGTTATGAGATTACAACTCATTATCATCGAACGGTTGACCGATTTGGGAATGTGGAACCTTAGAATAGCTTGTTATGAGATTGTAGCTCATTATCATTGAACGGTTGACTGATTTGGTGATGTGGAACCTCAGAATAGCTTGTTATGAGATTGTAGCTCATTATCATTGAACGGTTGACCGATTCAGCGATGTGGAACCTCAGAACAACTTGTTATGAGATTGTAGCTCATTATCATCGAACGGTTGACCAATTCAGTGATGTGGAACCTCAGAATAGCTTGTTATGATATTACAACTCATTTTCATCGAACGGTTGACCGATTCAACATTGTGGAACCTCAAAATGACTTGTTATGAGATTACAACTCATTATCATCAAATAGTTGACCGATTCGGCGATGTGGTACATTAGAATGGCTTGTTATGAGATTATAGCTCATTATCATCAAATAGTTGACCGATTCGGTGATGTGGAAGCTTAGAATAGCTTGTTATGAGATTGCAGCTCATTATCATCAAATGGTTGACCGGTTCGGTGATGTAGAACCTCAGAATGGCTTGTTATGAGATTACAACTCATTATCATCGAACGGTTGACCGATTCCATGATGTGGAACCTCAGAATGGCTTGTTATGAGATTACAACTCATTATCATCGAATGGTTGACCGATTTGGTGATGTGGAACCTCAGAACAGCTTGTTATGAGATTGCAGCTCATTATCATCAAACGGTTGATCGATTCGGTGATGTGGAACCTTAGAACAACTTGTTATAAGATTGTAGCTCATTATCATCAAATGGTTGACCGATTCGGGGATGTGGAACCTCAAAACAGCTTATTATGAGATTATAGCTCATTATCATCAAATGGTTGACCAATTCGGCGATGTGGAACCTTAGAATAGCTTGTTATGAGATTGCAGCTCATTATCATCGAATGATTGACCGATTCAGCAATGTGGAACCTTAGAATAGCTTGTTATGAGATTACAACTCATTATCATCGAATGGTTGACCAATTCGGCGATGTGGAACCTTAGAATGGCTTTTTATGAGATTACAACTCATTTTCATAGAATGGTTGATTGATTCGGCGATGTTAAACCTCAGAACGGCTTGTTATGAGATTACAACTCATTATCATCAAACGGTTGATCGATTTGCAAATGTGGAACCTCAGAACAACTTGATATGAGATTATAGCTTATTATCATTAAACGATTGACCGATTCGACATTGTGCAACCTCAGAATGGCTTGTTATGAGATTACAGCTCATTATCATCAAACGGTTGACTAATTCAGCGATGTGGAACCTCAGAATAGCTTGTTATAAGATTACAACTCATTATCATTGAATGGTTGACCGATTCAGCGATGTGGAACCTCTAAATGGCTTGTTATGAGATTACAACTCATTATCATGGAATGGTTGGTCGATTCGGTGATGTGGAACCTTAGAAAGGCTTGTTATGAGATTACAACTCATTATCATCGAACGGATTGACCGATTCGGTGTTGTGGAACCTCAGAAAGGCTTGTTATGAGATTACAACTCATTATCATCAAACGGTTGACTAATTAGGCGATGTGGAACCTCATAACAGCTTCTGATGAGATTGTAGCTCATTATCATCGAACGGTTAACTGATTCGGTAATGTGGAACCTTAGAACAACTTGTTATGAGATTGTAGCTCATTATCATCGAACGGTTGACTGATTTGGAGATGTGGAACCTCAGAATAGCTTGTTATGAGATTGTAGCTCATTATCATCGAATGGTTGATTGATTTAGTGATGTGGAACCTCAGAACAACTTGTTATGAGATTACAACTCATTATCATCGAACGGTTGACTGATTCAGTGATATCGAACCTCAAAATGGCTTGTTATGAGATTAAAACTCATTATCATCAAACGGTTGACTGATTCGGTGATGTAGAACCTCAGAATAGCTTGTTATGAGATTGCAGCTCATTATCATCAAACGGTTGACCAATTCAGTGATGTGGAACCTCAGAACAACTTGTTATGAGATTACAACTCATTATCATCAAACAGTTGACCGATTCAGCGATGTGGAAACTCAGAATGGCTTGTTATGAGATTGCAACTCATTATCATCGAACGGTTGACTAATTCGGTGATGTAGAACCTCAGAACAGCTTGTTATGAGATTACAACTCATTATCATTGAACGTTTGATCAAATTGGCGATGTGGAATCTCAGAATAGCTTGTTATGAGATTACAGCTTATTATCATCGAACGATTGACCGATTCAGCGTTGTGGAACCTCAGAATAGCTTGTTATGAGATTACAACTCATTATCATCGAACGGTTGACCGATTTGATGATGTGGAACCTCAGAATAGCTTTTTATGAGATTACAAATCATTATCATCAAACGGTTGACCGATTCGGTGATGTGGAACCTCAGAACGGCTTGTTATGAGATTCCAACTCATTATCATCTAACAGTTGATCGATTCGGCGATGTGGAACCTCAGAATAGCTTGTTATGAGATTACAACCCATTATGTTCAAACGGTTGACCGATTCGGCATTGTGGAACCTCAAAAAGTCTTGTTATGAGATTACAACTCATTAGCATTGAATGGTTGACCGATTCGGCAATGTGGAACCTCAGAACAGCTTATTATTAGATTGTAGCTCATTATCATCGAACGGTTGACCGATTCGGCAATGTGGAACCTTAGAACAACTTGTTATGAGATTGCAGCTCATTATCATTGAACGGTTGACCGATTCGGCGATGTGGAACCTCAGAACAGCTTGTTATGAGATTGCAACTCATTATCATCGAGCGGTTGACCGATTCGGTGATGTGGAACCTCAGAACATCTTGTTATGAGATTACAACTCATTATCATCAAACGGTTGACCGATTCGGCGATGTGGAATCTAAAAATGGCTTGTTATGAGATTAAAACTCATTATCATCGAACGCTTGATCGATTCGGCAATGTGGAACCTCAGAACGGCTTGTTATGAGATTACAACTCATTATCATTGAATGGTTGACCAATTCAGCATTATGGAACCTCAGAATGGCTTGTTATGAGATTACAACTCATCATCATTGAACGGTTGCTCAATTTGGTGATGTGGAACCTCAGAATAGCTTTTTATGAGATTGTAGCTCATTATCACCGAATGGTTGACTGATTCAGGCATGTGGAACCTCAGAACAGCTTGTTATGAGATTGCAGCTCATTATCATCGAACGGTTGACCAATTCGACGATGTGGAACCTCAAAATAGCTTGTTATGAGATTGCAGCTCATTATCATCAAATGGTTGACCAATTTGGGAATGTGGAACCTCAGAATAGCTTGTTATGAGATTACAACTCATTATCATCGAACGGTTGACCGATTCGGTGATGTGGAACCTCAGAACAACTTGTTATGAGATTACAACTCATGATCATCAAACGGTTGACTGATTCAGCGATGTGGAACCTCAGAATGGCTTGTTATGAGATTACAGCTCATTATCATCAAATTATTGACCGATTCAGTGATGTGAAACCATAGAACAACTTGTTATGAGATTGCAGCTCATTATCATCGAACGGGTCACCGATTCAGCTATGTGGAACCTCAGAATGGCTTGTTATGAGATTACAACTCATTATCATCGAACGGTTGACCGATTCGGTGATTTGAAACCTTAAAACAGCTTGTTATGAGATTACAACTCATTATCATCGAATGATTGACCGATTCGGTGATGTGGAACCTCAGAACAACTTGTTATGAGATTGTAGCTCATTATCATCAAACGGTTGACCGATTCAGTGATGTGGAACCTTAAAAAAACTTGTTATAAGATTGTAGCTCATTATCATCAAATGGTTGACCGATTCGGCGATGTGGAACCTCAGTATAGCTTGTTATGAGATTACAACTCATTATCATCGAACGATTGACCAATTCGGTGATGTGGAACCTCAGAATAGCTTGTTATGAGATTGCAGCTCATTATCATCGAACGGTTGACCCATTCGGTGATGTGGAACCTCAGAACATCTTGTTATGAGATTACAACTCATTATCATCAAACGGTTGACCGATTCGGCGATGTCGAACCTCAGAATGGCTTGTTATGAGATTACAACTGTAACCACCTAAAATTGGTCTGTTGCAACTATAGACCCTATTTGCCCTAAGTGTGATCATGCCCTCGATTTATGTCCAAACGACCCTGTTACTGTTTGGCATATTTCTTTTAATCAATTTAA
>MU228108.1:159305-229031 GCA_018584345.1 Thuja plicata
AGTTAGAAGGCAATAGGCCGATATTAGTGGTTTTTGAATGTTTTATCTAACCATTTATACTAATGCAATGACCTATTGAGTGTTTGTGTTGATCTAACAGGTACCCAAATACACACACACAACAACTCATTATCATCAAATGGATGATCGATTCGGTGATGTGGAACCTCAAAAATGGCTTGTTATGAGATTACAACTCATTATCATCGAATGGTTGATCGATTCCGCGATGTGGAACCTCAGAACAACTTGTTATGAGATTACAGCTTATTATCATCGAACGGTTGACCGATTTGGCATTGTGGAACATCAGCATGGCTTGTTATGAGATTGCAGCTCATTATCATCAAACGGTTGACTGATTCGATGATGTGGAACCTTAGAATAGCTCGTTATGAGATTACAACTAATTATCATCGAACGGTTGACTAATTCAGTGATGTGGAACCTCAGAACGGCTTGTTATGAGATTACAACTCATTATCATCAAACAGTTGATCGATTCAGCGATGTGGAGCCTTAGAATGGCTTGTTATGAGATTACAACTCATTATCATTGAATGGTTGACCGATTCAGTGTTGTCGAACCTCAGAAAGGCTTGATATGAGATTACAACTTATTATCATCAAATGGTTGACCGATTCGGTGATGTGGAACCTCAAAATAGTTTGTTATGAGATTGTAGCTCAGTATCATCAAACAGTTGAATGATTCGGTGATGTGGAACCTCAGAATAGCATGTTATGAGATTCCAACTCATTATCATCGAATGGTTGACCGATTTGGAAATGTGGAACCTCAGAATGACTTGTTATAAGATTACAACTCATTATCATCAAACGGTTGATCGATTTAGCAATGTAGAACCTCAGAACGGCTTGTTATGAGATTACAACTCATTATCATCGAATGGTTGACCGATTCGGTGTTGTCGAACCTCAGAATGGATTGTTATGAGATTACAACTCATTATCATCGAACAGTTGACCGATTCGGCAATATGGAACCTCAGAACAACTTGTTATGAGATTGTAGCTCATTATCATCAAACGGTTGACCGATTTCGTGTTGTGGAACCTCAAAACAGCTTGTTATGAGATTGCAGCTCATTATCATCGAACAGTTGACTGATTCAGTGATGTGGAACCTCAGAACGGCTTATTATGAGATTGCAGCTCAATATCATCAAACGGTTGACCGATTCGATGATGTGGAAACTCAGAATAGCTTGTTATGAGATTACAACTCATTATCATCAAATGATTGACCGATTCGGTGATGTGGAACCTCAGAATGGCTTGTTATGAGATTACAACTCATTATCATCGAACGGTTGACCGATTCGGCGAAGTGGAACCTCAGAACGGCTTGTTATGAGATTACAACTCATTATCATCAAACGGTTGACTGATGCAGCAATGTGGAACCTCAGAATGGCTTGTTATGAGATTACAACTCATTACATCGAATGGTTGACCGATTCGGCGATGTGGAACCTCAGAATAGCTTGTTATGAGATTATAGCTCATTATCATCAAACGGTTGACCAATTCGGCAATGTTGAACCTCATAACAGCTTGTTATGAGATTGTAGCTCATTATCATCGAATAGTTGACCGATTCGATGATGTGGAACCTCAGAATAGCTTGTAATGAGATTACAGCTCATTATCATTGAATGCTTGACTGATTCGGTGATGTGGAACCTCAGAATCTCTTGTTATGAGATTACAACTCATTATCATCGAACGGTTGATCAATTTGGCGATGTGGAACCTTAGAACAGCTTGTTATGAGACTAAAACTCATTATCATCAAATGGTTGATCGAGTAGGTGATGTGGAACCTCAGAACAACCTGTTATGAGATTGCAGCTTATTATCATCAAACGATTGACCGATTCAGCATTATGGAACCTTAGAATATCTTGTTATCAGATTGCAGCTCATTATCATCAAACAGTTGACCGATTCGGTGATGTGGAACCTTAGAATAGCTTGTTATGAGATTACAACTCATTATCACTGAATGGTTGACCGATTCGGCGATATGGAACCTCAGAATGGCTTGTTATGAGATTACAACTCATTATCATCGAACGGTTGATCGATTCAGTGATGTGGAACCTCAGAATGGCTTGTTATGAGATTATAACTCATTATCATCGAATGGTTGACCAATTTGGCATTGTGGAACCTCAAAAAGGCTTGTTATGAGATTACAACTCATTATCATCGAACGGTTGACCGATTTGGCAATGTGGAACCTCAAAATAGATTGTTATGAGATTGTAGCTCATTATCATCAAATGGTTGACTGATTTAGTGATGTGGAACCTCAGAATAGATTGTTATGAGATTGTAGCTTTTTATCATTGAATGGTTGACCGATTTTATGATGTGGAACCTCAGAACAGCTTGTTATGATATTGCAGCTCATTATCATCGAATGGTTGACCGATTCGGCGATGTGGAACCTCATAATAGATTATTATGAGATTACAACTCATTATCATTGAATGGTTGACCAATTCGGCGATGTGGAACCTCAGAATGGCTTATTATGAGATTACAACTCATTATCATCAAAGGGTTGACCGATTCGATGATGTGGAACCTCAGAACAGCTTGTTATGAGATTACAACTCATTATCATCAAACGCTTGACCGATTTGGCGATGTGGAACCTCAGAATAGCTTGTTCGAGATTGCAGCTCATTATCATCGAATGGTTGACTGATTCGGCAATGTGGAAACTTAGAATAGCTTGTTATGAGATTACAACTTATTATCATCAAACAGTTGACCGATTCGGCGATGTGGAATCTCAAAATGGCTTGTTATGAGATTACAACTCATTATCATCAAACGGTTGACCGATTCAGTGATGTGGAACCTTAGAATGGCTTGTTATGAGATTATAACTCATTATCATCGAATGGTTGATCGATTCGGTGATGTGGAACCTCAAAATGGCTTATTATGAGAATATAACTCATTATCATCGAACGATTGATCGATTTAGTGATGTGGAACCTCAGAACAGGTTGTTATGAGATTGTAGCTTATTATCATCAAACTATTGACCGATTTGGTGTTGTGGAACCTTAGAACAGCTTGTTATGAGATTGCAGCTCATTATCATCGAATGGTTGACCAATTCGGCGATGTGGAACCTTAGAACAACTTGTTATGAGATTACAACTCATTATCATTAAACGGTTGACCGATTCAGTGATGTGGAACCTCAAAATGGCTTGTTATGAGATTACAACTCATTATCATCAAACGGTTGATCGATTCGGCAATGTGGAACCTCAGAACGGCTTGTTATGAGATTACAACTCATTATCATCAAATGGTTGACCGATTTAGTGATGTGGAACCTCAGAACGGCTTGTTATGAGATTACAACTCATTATCATCGAACAGTTGACCGATTTGGTGATGTGGAACCTAAGAATAGCTTATTATGAGATTGCAGCTCATTTATCATTGAATAGTTGACCAATTTGGCTATGTGGAACATCAAAATAGCTTGTTATGAGATTGCAACTCATTATCATTGAACAGTTGACTGATTCGATGATATGGAACCTTAGAATAGCTTGTTATGAGATTGTAGCTCATTATCATCAAACGGTTGACCGATTCAGTAATGTGGAACCTCAGAACAGCTTGTTATGAGATTACAACTCATTATCATTGAACGGTTGACCGATTCGGTGATGTGGAACCTCAGAATAGTTTGTTATGAGATTGTAGCTCATTATCATTGAACGGTTGATGGATTCGGTGATGTAGAACCTCAGAATGGCTTGTTATGAGATTACAACTCATTATCATCGAACGGTTGACCGATTCAGTGTTGTGGAACCTGAGAATGGCTTGTTATGAGATTATAACTCATTATCATTGAACGGTTGACCAATTCGGTGATGTGGAACCTCAGAATAGCATGTTATGACATTACAACTCATTATCATTGAACGGTTGACCAATTCAGTGATGTGGAACCTTAGAATGGCTTGTTATGAGATTACAACTCATTATCATCCAATGGTTGATCGATTCGGTGATGTGGAACCTCAGAAAGGCTTGTTATGAGATTACAACTCATTATCATCGAATGGTTGACCGATTCGGCAATGTGGAACCTCAGAATAGCTTGTTATGAGATTGTAGCTTATTATCATCAAACGGTTGACCGATTCGGCAATGTGGAACCTTAGAATAGCTTGTTGTGAGATTGCAGCTCTTTATCATCGAATGGTTGACGAATTCAGTGATGTGAAACCTCAGAATAGCTTGTTATGAGATTGTAGCTCATTATCATTGAATGGTTGACCGATTTGGCGATGTGGAACCTCAGAATAGCTTGTTATGAGATTACAACTCATTATCATCAAACAGTTGACCGATTCGGTGATGTGGAACCTCAGAATGGCTTGTTATGAGATTACAACTCATTATCATCAAACGGTTTATGGATTCGGTGATGTGGAACCTCAGAACCATTTGTTATGAGATTACAACTCATTATCATCGAACGGTTGACCGATTCAGTGTTGTGGAACCTTAGAACGGCTTGTTATGAGATTACAACTCATTATTATCAAATGGTTGACTGATTTGGTGATGTGGAACCTCAGAATGGCTTGTTGTGAGATTGTGGCCCATTATCATCGAATGATTGACCGATTCGGCGATGTTGAACCTCAGAATAGCTTGTTATGAGATTGTAGCTCATTATCATCAAACAGTTGACCGATTCGGCAATGTGGAACCTCAGAATAGCTTGTTATGAGATTGCAGCTCATTATCATCAAATGCTTGACTGATTCGGCGATGTGGAACCTCAGAATGGCTTGTTATGAGATTACAACTCATTATCATCAAATGGTTGATCGATTTGGTGATGTGGAACCTTAGAATGGCTTGTTGTGAGATTAGAACTCATTATCATCGAACGGTTGACCGATTCAGCGATGTGGAACCTTAAAATAGCTTGTTATGATATTACAGCTCATTATCATCAAACAGTTGACCGATTTGGCGATGTGGAACCTCACAACAGCTTGTTATAAGATTGTAGCTCATTATCATCGAACAGTTGACCGATTCGGCAATGTGGAACCTCAGAATAGCTTGTTATGAGATTACAGCTCATTATCATCGAATGGTTGACTGATTCGGTGATGTGGAACCTCAGAATAGCTTATTATGAGATTGAAACTCATTATCATCAAACGGTTGACCGATTCGGCAATGTGGGACCTTAGAATAGCTTGTTATGAGATTAGAACTCATTATCATCAAACAGTTGACCGATTCAGTGACGTGGAACCTGAGAATGGCTTGTTATGAGATTACAACTCATTATCATCGAATGGTTGATCGATTTGGCAATGTGGAACTTCAAAATGGCTTGTTATGAGATTATAAATTGTTATCATCAAACGGTTGATCAATTCGGTGATGTGGAACCTCAGAATACCTTGTTATGAGATTGTAGCTTATTATCATCGAATGGTTGACCAGTTCAGCATTGTGGAACCTCAGAATGGCTTCTTATGACATTGTAGCTCATTATCATCGAATGGTTGACCGATTCAGTGATGTGGAACCTCAGAATAGCTTGTTATGAGATTACAACTCATTATCATCGAATGGTTGACCGATTCAGTGATGTGGAACCTCAGAATGGCTTGTTATGAGATTACAACTCATTATCATCGAACGGTTGATCGATTCAGTGATGTGGAACCTCAGAATGGCTTGTTATGAGATTATAACTCATTATCATTGAACGGTTGACTGATTCAGTGTTGTGGAACCTCAGAAAGGCTTGTTATTAGATTACAACTCATTATCATCGAATGTTTGACTGATTCAGCGATGTGGAACCTCAGAATAGCTTGTTATGAGATTGTAGCTCATTATCATCGAACGGTTGACCGATTCAGCGATGTGGAACCTCAGAACAGCTTGTTATGAGATTGTAGTTCATTATCATCGAACTGTTAATCGATTCGGCGATGTGGAACCTCAGAATAGCTTATTATGAGATTACAACTCATTATCATTGAACGGTTGGCCGATTTGGTGATGTGGAACCTCAGAATGACTTGTTATGAGATTACAACTCATTATCATCGAACGGTTGACCAATTTAGTGATGTGGAACCTTAAAATGGCTTGTTATGAGATTGCAGCTCATTATCATCGAATGGTTGACATATTCAGCAATGTAGAACTTTAAAATAGCTTGTTATGAGATTACAGCTCATTATCATCAAACAGTTGACCGATTCGGCGATGTGGAACCTTGGAATGGCTTATTATGAGATAAAAACTCATTATCATCAAATAGTTGACCGATTCGGCGATGTGAAACCTCAGAACGGCTTGTTATGAGATTACAACTCATTATCATCGAATGGTTAACTGATTCGGTGATGTGGAAACTCAAAATAGCTTGTTATGGGATTGTAGATCATTATCATCAAACGGTTGACCGATTCGATGATGTTGAACCTCAGAAAAACTTGTTATGAGATTGTGGCTCATTTTCATCAAATGGTTGACCGATTTGGTGATGTGGAACCTCAGAATAGCTTGTTATGAGATTGTAGCTCATTATCATCGAATGGTTGACCGATTCGGTGCTGTTTAACCTTAGAATGGCTTGTTATGAGATTATAACTCATTATCATCAAACGGTTGATCGATTCAGTGATGTGGAACCTCAAAATGGCTTATTATGAGATTACAATTCATTATCATCGAATGGTTGATTGATTCGGCGATGTGGAACCTCAGAACAACTTGTTATGAGATTGTAGCTTATTATCATCGAACGATTGACTAATTCGGCATTATGGAACCTTAGAAAAGCTTGTTATGAGATTGCAGCTCATTATCATCGAACGGTTAACCGATTTGGTGATGTGGAACCTCAGAATAGCTTGTTATGAGATTACAAATCATTATCATCAAACGATTGACCGATTCGGATATGTGGAACCTCAAAACAACTTGTTATGAGATTACAGCTCATTATCATCAAACGGTTGACCGATTTGGTGATGTGGAACCTCAGAATAGCTTGTTATGAGATTACAACTCATTATCATCAAACAGTTGACCGATTCAGCGATGTGGAAGCTCAGAACAACTTGTTATGAGATTGTAGCTCATTATCATCAAACGGTTGACTGATTCCGTGATGTGGAACATAAGAATAGCTTATTATGAGATTGTAGCTCATTATCATCGAATGGTTGACTGATTTGGCAATGTGGAACCTCAGAACAGCTTGTTATGAGATTGTAGCTCATTATCATCAAAGGGTTGACCGATTCAGCAATATGGAACCTCAAAATAGCTTGTTATAAGATTACAACTCATTATCATTGAATGGTTGACGTATTCGGTGATGTAGAACCTCAGAACGGCTTGTTATGAGATTACAAGTCATTATCATCAAATGGTTGACCAATTCACTGATGTGGAACCTCAGAACGGCTTGTTATGAGATTATAACTCATTATCATCAAAGGGTTGACCGATTCGGCGATGTGGAACCTCTGAATAGCTTGT
The DNA here is from genome assembly GCA_018584345.1 of Thuja plicata. Taxonomy (NCBI): domain Eukaryota; kingdom Viridiplantae; phylum Streptophyta; class Pinopsida; order Cupressales; family Cupressaceae; genus Thuja; species Thuja plicata. The sequence goes on from MU228108.1 coordinate 166,908, forward strand.
TATGAGATTACAACTCATTATCATCAAATAGTTGACCGATTTGGTGATGTGGAACCTCAGATTAGCTTGTTATGAGATTTTAGCTCATTATCATCGAACGATTGACCAATTCAGCGATGTGGAACCTCAGAATAGCATGTTATCAGATTACAACTCATTATCATTGAATGGTTGACTGATTCGGCAATGTGGAATCTCAGAATGGCTTGTTATGAGATTAGAACTCATTATCATCGAATGGTTGACCGATTCAGAGATGTGGAACCTCAGAATAGCTTGTTATAAGATTACAACTCATTATCATCGAATGGTTGATCGATTTTGTGATGTGGAACCTCAGAATGGCTTGTTATGAGATTACAACTCATTATCATCGAACGGTTGATCGATTAGGTGATGTGGAACCTTAGAATAGGTTGTTATGAGATTGCAGCTTATTATCATCAAATGATTGACTGATTCAGTGTTGTGAAACCTCAGAATAGCTTGTTATGTGATTGTAGCTCATTATCATCGAACGGTTGACCGATTCGGTGATGTGGAACCTCAAAATAGCTTGTTATGAGATTACAATTTATTATCATCAAACGGTATTCGGCGATGTGGAACCTTAGAATGGCTTGTTATGAGATTATAAATGATTCTCATTGAACGGTTGACCAATTCGGTGATGTAGAACCTCAGAATGGCTTGTTATGAGATTATAACTCATTATCATTGAACGGTTGACCAATTCAGTGATGTGGAACCTCAAAATAGCTTGTTATGAGATTACAGCTCATTATCACCAAACGGTTGACCGATTCGGTAATGTGGAACCTCAGAATAGCTTGTTATGAGATTACAACTCATTATCATTGAACGGTTGACCGATTCAGCGATGTGGAACCTCAGAATGGCTTTTTATGAGATTACAACTCATTATCATCAAAGGGTTGACCAATTCGGCGATGTGGAACCTCAACACAGCTTGTTATGAGATTACAACTTATTATCATCGAACGGTTGATCGATTCGGCGATGTGGAACCTCAGAATGGTTGACCGATTCAGCGATGTGGAACCTCAAAATGGATTGTTATGAGATTACAACTCATTATCATCGAACGGTTGATCGATTTGGCAATGTTGAACCTCAGAACGGCTTGATATGAGATTACAACTCATTATCATCAAACGGTTGATCGATTCGGCGATGTGGATCCTCAGAACACCTTGTTATGAGATTGTAGCTTATTATCATTAAACAGTTGACCGATTTAGCATTGTGGAAATTTAGAACAACTTGTTATGAGATTACAGCCCATTATCATCAAACGGTTGACCAATTCGGTGATGTGGAACCTCAGAACAACTTTTTATGAGATTACAACTCATTATCATCGAATGGTTGACTGATTCAGCGATGTGGAACCTCAAAATAGCTTGTTATGAGATTACAACTCATTATCATCAAATGGTTGACCGATTCAGTGATGTGGAACCTCAGAACGGCTTGTTATGAGATTACAACTCATTATCATCAAAGTGTTGACCGATTCGGCGATGTGGAACCTTAGAACAGCTTTTTATGAGATTACAACTTATTATCATCAAATGGTTGACCAATTTGGCAATGTGAAATGTTAGAACAGCTTGTTATGAGATTGCAGCTCATTATCATCAAATGGTTGACTGATTTGGTGATGTGGAACCTCAAAACAACTTGTTATGAGATTACAGCTCATTATCATTGAACGGTTAACCGATTCGATGATGTGGAACTTTAGAACAGCTTGTTATGAGATTACAACTCATTATCATCGAACGATTGATCGATTCGGCGATGTGGAACCTTAGAATAGCTTGTTATGAGATTACAACTCATTATCATCAAACAGTTGACTGATTCAGCTATGTGGAACCTCAGAATGGCTTGTTATGAGATTACAACTCATTATCATCAAATAGTTGATCGATTCAGCGATGTGGAACCTTAGAATGGCTTGTTATGAGATTACAACTCATTATCATCAAACGGTTGACCGATTTGGCATTGTGGAACCTTAGAAAGGCTTGTTATGAGATTACAACTTATTATCATCGAACGGTTGACCGATTCAGTGATGTGGAACCTCAGAACAGCTTGTTATGAGATTGTAGCTCATTATCATTGAATGGTTGACCAATTCGACGATGTGGAACCTCAAAATAGCTTGTTATAAGATTGCAGCTCATTATCATCGAACGGTTGATCGATTCGGTGATGTGGAACCTCAGAATAGCTTGTTATGAGATTACAAATTATTATCATCAAACAGTTGATCGATTCGGTGATGTGGAACCTCAGAACGGCTTTTTATGAGATTACAACTCATTATCATTGAATGGTTGACCGATTTGACTTTGTGGAACCTCAGAACAGCTTGTTATGAGATTACAACTCATTATCATCAAACGGTTGACCGATTCAGCAATGTGAAAACTTAGAACAACTTGTTATGAGATTTTAGCTCATTATCATCGAACTGTTGACCGATTTGGCGATGTGAAACCTCAGAATAGCTTGTTATGAGATTGCAGCTCATTATCATCGAACGGTTGACTGATTCAGCGATGTAGAACCTCAGAACAACTTGTTATGAGATTGCAGCTCATTATCTTCAAACGGTTGACCGATTGGGTGATGTGGAACCTTAGAATAGCTTGTTATGAGATTGTAGCTCATTATCATCAAACGGTTGATCGATTCGGCAATGTGGAACCTCAGAATGGCTTGTTATGAGATTACAACTCATTTTCATCGAATGGTTGACCGATTTAGCGATCTGGAACCTCAGAATGGCTTGTTATGAGATTACAACTTATTATCATCAAACCATTTTCCAATTTGGTGATGTGGAACCTCAGAACAGCTTGTTATGAGATTGCAGCTCATTATCGTCAAACATTTGACCGATTCGGTGATGTGGAACCTCAGAACAGCTTGTTATAAGATTGTAACTCATTATCATCGAATGGTTGACCGATTCAGCGATGTGGAGCCTCAGAACAGCTTGTTATGAGATTTAAGCTCATTATCATCAAACGGTTGACTGATTTGGCGATGTGGAATCTCAGAATTGCTTGTTACGAGATTATAACTCATTATCATCGAACAGTTGATTGATTCGGCGATGTGGAACCTCAGAATGGCTTGTTATGAGATTATAACTCATTATCATCAAACGGTTGATCGATTCGGTAATGTGGAACCTCAGAAGGGCTTGTTATGAGATTACAACTCATTATCATCAAACGGTTGATCGATTTGGCAATGTGGGACCTCAGAATAGCTTGTTATGAGATTGTAGCTTATTATAATTGAACGGTTGACTGATTTGGCATTGTGGAACCTCAGAATCACTTGTTATGAGATTGTAGCTCATTATTATGGAACGGTTGACCGATTTGATGATGTGGAACCTCAGAATAGCTTGTTATGAGATTACAACTCATTATCATCGAATGGTTGACCGATTCGGTGATGTGGAACCTCAGAATGGCTTGTTATGAGATTATAACTCATTATCATCAAACAGTTGACCAATTCGACGATGTGCAACCTTAGAATAGCTTGTTATGAGATTACAACTCATTATCATTGAACGGTTGACCAATTCAGTGTTGTGGAACCTCAAAAAGGCTTGTTATGAGATTACAACTCATTATCATCAAACTTTTAACCGATTCAGCGATTTGGAACCTCATAACAGCTTGTTATGAGGTTACAGCTCATTATCATGGAACGATTGACCGATATGGCAATGTGGAACCTCAGAATAGCTTGTTATGAGATTGTAGCTCATTATCATCGAACGGTTGACCAATTCAGTGATGTGGAACCTTAGAACAGCTTGTTATGAGATTGCAGCTCATTATCATCGAATGGTTGACTGATTCGGCGATGTGGAACCTCAAAATAGCTTGTTATGAGATTACAACTCATTATCATCGAAGGGTTGACAGATTCCACTATGTCGAATCTCAAAATGGGTCATTATGAGATTACAACTCATTATCATCAAACAATTGACCGATTCGGCGATGTGGAACGTCAGAATGGATTTTTGTGAGATTACAAATCATTATCATTGAATAATTGATCGATTCAGTGATGTGGAACCTCAGAATGGCTAGTTATGAGATTACAACTCATTATCATCGAACGGTTGATCGATTCGGCAATGTGGAACCTCAGAACAACTTGTTATAAGATTGTAGCTTATTATCATCGAATGACTTGTTATGAGATTGTAGCTTGTTATAATCAAATGATTGACCAATTCAGCTTTGTGGAACCCCAGAACAGCTTGTTATGAGATTGCATCTCATTATCATCGAATGGTTGATTGATTCGGCGATGTGGAACCTCAGAATGGCTTGTTATGAGATTACAACTCATTATCATCAAATAGTTGACCGATTCGGTGATGTGGAACCTCAGAAAGGCTTGTTATGAGATTATAACTCATTATCATCAAAGGGTTGGCTGATTTGGCGATGTGGAACCTCTGAACAGCTTGTTATGAGATTAAAACTTATTATCATCAAATGGTTGACCAATTTGTCGATGTGGAACCTCAGAAAAGCTTGTTATGAGATTGTAGCTCATTATCATCAAACGATTGACCGATTTGGCATTGTGGAACCTCAGAATGGCTTTTTATAAGATTACAACTCATTATCATCAAAGGGTTGACTGATTCGGCAATGTGGAACCTCAGAACAGCTTGTTATGAGATTACAACTTATTATCATCAAATGGTTGACCGATTTGGTGATGTGGAACCTCAGAACAGCTTGTTATGAGATTGCAGCTCATTATCATCAAACAGTTGACCAATTCGGCAATGTGGAACCTCAAAACAACTTGTTATGAGATTGCAGCTCATTATCATCGAACGGTTGACTGATTTAGCGATGTGGAACCTCAGAATAGCTTGTTATGAGATTACAACTCATTATCATCGAACGGTTGACCGATTCAGCGATGTGGAACCTCAGAATAGCTTGTTATGAGATTGTAGCTCATTATCATCAAATGGTTGACCGATTCAGCGATGTAGAACCTCAGAACAGGATGTTATGAGATTACAGCTCATTATCATCGAACGGTTGACCGATTCGGTGATGTGGAACCTTAGAACAACTTGTTATGAGATTGTAGCTCATTATCATCAAACGATTGATCAATTTGGCGATGCAGAACCTCAGAATAGGTTATTATGAGATTACAACTCATTATCATCAAACGGTTGACCGATTCGGCAATGTGGAAGCTCAGAATGGCTTGTTATGAGATTACAACTCATTATCATTAAACGGTTGATTGACTCAGTGATATGGACCCTCAGAATGGCTTGTTATGAGATTACAACTCATTATTATTGAACGGTTGACCAATTTGACATTGTGGGACCCCAGAACAACTTTTTATGAGATTACAACTCATTATCATCGAACGGTTGACCAATTTTTCTATTTGGAACCTCAGAATAGCTTGTTATGAGATTGTAGCTCATTATCATCGAACAGTTGACTGAATCAGTGATGTGGAACCTCAAAACAGCTTGTTATGAGATTGAAGCTCATTATCATCGAACAGTTCACCGATTTGGCAATGTAGAACCTCAAAACAGCTTGTTATGACATTGCAGTTCATTATCATCAAATGGTTGACCGAATCGGTGATGTGGAACCTCAGAACAGCTTGTTATGAGATTACAACTCATTATCATTGAACGGTTGACCGATTTGGCGATGTGGAACCTCAGAGCGGATTGTTATGAGATTACAACTCATTATCATTGAACAGTTGACCGATTCGGCGATGTGGAACCTCAGAATGGCTTGTTATGAGATTACAAGTCATTATCATCAAATAGTTGACCAATTTGGTGGTGTGGAACCTCAGAATAGCTTGTTATGAGATTGTAGCTCATTATCATCGAATGGTTGACCGATTTGGTGATGTGGAACCTCAGAACAACTTGTTATGAGATTGCAGCTCATTATCATTGAATGGTTGACTGATTTGGCGATGTGGAACCTTAGAATAGCTTGTTATGAGATTATAACTCATTATCATCGAACGGTTGACCGATTTAGTGTTGTGGAACCTTAGAATGGCTTGTTATGAGATTACAACTCATTATCATCAAACGGTTGATCAATTCAGTGATGTGGAACCTCAGAAGAGCTTGTTATGTGATTACAACTCATTATCATCAAACGGTTGATTGATTCAGCGATGTGGAACCTCAGAATAGCTTGTTATGAGATTACAACTTATTATCATCGAATGGTTAACCAATTCAGCGTTGTGGAACCTCAGAATGGCTTGTTATGATATTGCAGCTCATTATCATCGAACGGTTGACTGATTTGGCGATGTGGAACCTCAAAACAACTTATTATGAGATTACAACTTATTATCATCAAACAGTTGATCGATTCAGCGATGTGGAACCTCAGAACGGCTTGTTATGAGATTACAACTCATTATCATCAAACGGTTGATCGATTCGGTGATGTGGAAGCTCAGAACGACTTGTTATGAGATTACATCTCATTATCATTGAATGGTTGACCGATTCAGCAATATGGAACCTCAGAATAGCTTTTTATGAGATGTTAGCTCATTATCATCAAACAGTTGACCGATTTGGTGATGTGGAACCTCAGAATAGCTTGTTATGAGATTGCAGCTCATTATCATCAAATGGTTGACCGATTCGGCGATGTGGAACCTAAGAATAGCTTGTTATGAGATTGCAGCTCATTATCATTGAGTGGTTGACCGATTTGGCGATGTGAAACCTCAGAATAGCTTGTTATGAGATTACAACTCATTATCATCAAATGGTTGACCGATTCGGCGATGTGGAACCTCAGAATGGCTTGTTATGAGATTACAACTCATTATCATTGAACGGTTGACCGATTCAACGATATGGAACCCCAGAATGGCTTGTTATGAGATTGCAGCTCATTATCATCAAATGGTTGACCGTTTGAGCGATGTAAAACCTTAGAACAACTTGTTATGACATTGCAGCTCATTATCATCGAATGGTTGACCGATTCGGTGATGTGGAACCTCAGAATGGCTTGATATGAGATTACAACTCATTATCATCGAATGGTTGATTGATTCAGTGATGTGGAACCTCAGAATGGCTTGTTATGAGATTACACCTCATTATCAATGAATGGTTGATCGATTCGGTGATGTGGAACCTCAGAAGAGCTTGTTATGAGATTGTAGCTCGTTATCATTGAACGGTTGACCGATTCGGCGATGTGGAACCTCAGAATAGCTTGTTATGAGATTGTTTCTCTTTATCATCGAACGGTTGACCAATTCGGCAATGTGGAATCTCAGACTAGCTTGTTATGAGATTACAACTCATTATCATCGAACGGTTGATCGATTCAGCGATGTGGAACCTTAGAACAACTTGTTATGAGATTGTAGCTTATTATCATTGAATGATTGACCGATTATGCATTGTGGAACCTCAAAATAGCTTGTTATGAGATCATAACTCATCATCATCGAACGGTTGACCGATTCGGTGATGTGGAACCTCAAAATCACTGATATGAGATTACAACTCATTATCATTGAACACCTGATTGATTCAGTAATGTGGAACCTCAGAATGGCTTGTTATGAGATTACAACTCATTATCATCGAAGGGTTGACCGATTCAGCCTTGTGGAACCTCTAAAAGGCTTGTTATGAGATTACAACTCATTATCATCGAACGGTTGACCGATTCACCGATGTGGAACCTCAGAACAGCTTGTTATGAGATTATAGCTCATTATCATCAAACGGTTCACTGATTCGCTGATGTGGAACCTCAGAATAGCTTTTTATGAGATTGCAGCTCATTATCATTAAACGGTTGACCGATTTAGCGATGTCAAACCTCAGAATATCTTGTTCTGAGATTGTAGCTCATTATCATTGAACGGTTGACCAATTCGGCAATGTGGAACCTCAGAACAGCTTGTTATGAGATTACAACTCATTTTCATCAAACGTTTGACCGATTCAGTGATGTGGAACCTCCGAATGGCTTGTTATGAGATTACAACTCATTATCATCAAATGGTTGAACGATTTGGCGATGTGGAACCTCAGAATAGCTTGTTATGACATTACAACTCATTATCATCAAATAGTCGACCGATTCGGCAATCTGGAACCTCAGAACAACTTGTTATGATATTCTAGCTCATTATCATTGAATGGTTGACCGATTCGATGATGTAGAACCTCAGAATAGCTTATTATGAGATTGTAGCTCATTATCATTGAATGGTTGACCGATTCGACGATGTGGAACCTTAGAATAGCTTGTTATGAGATTACAACTCATTATCATCGAACGGTTGATCGATTTGGCGATGTGGAATCTAAGAATGGCTTGTTATGAGCTTACAACTCATTATCATCGAATGGTTGACCGATTCGGCGATGTGGAACCTCAAAATGGCTTGTTATGAGATTATAACTTATTATCATCAAACAGTTGATTGATTCGGCAATGTGGAACCTAAGAACGGCTTGTTATGAGATTACAACTCATTATCATCGAATGGTTGACCGATTCAGCGTTGTGGAACCTCAAAATGGCTTGTTATGAGATTACAACTCATTATCATCGAACAATTGACCGATTCAGAGATGTGGAACCTCATAATGGCTTGTTATGAGATTGCAGCTCATTATCATTGAACAGTTGACCGATTCGGCGATGTGGAACCTTAGAACAGCTTGTTATGAGATTGCAGCTCATTATCATCAAATGGTTGACCAATTCAGTGATGTGGAACCTCAGAATGACTTGTTATGAGATTACAACTCATTATCATCGAACGGTTGACGGATTTGGTGATGTGGAACCTCAGAACGGCTTGTTATGAGATTACAACTCATTATCATCGAACGGTTGACTGATTCGGTGATGTGGAACCTTAGAATGGCTTGTTATGAGATTATAACTCATTATCATCAAACGGTTGATCGATTCGGTGATGTGGAACCTCAAAAAGGCTTGTTATCAGATTACAACTAATTATCATCGAACGGTTGACCGATTCGGCATTATGGAACCTCAGAAAGGCTTGTTATGAGATTAGAACTCATTATCATTGAACGGTTGACCGATTTGGCAATGTAGAACCTCAGAACAACTTGTTATGAGATTGTAGCTCATTATCATTGAACGGTTAACTGATTCGGCAATGTGGAACCTCAGGATAGCTTGTTCTGAGATTGTAGCTCATTATCATCGAATAGTTGACCGATTCGGCGATGTGGAACCTCAGAACAGGTTGCTATGAGATTACAGCTCATTATCATCGAATGGTTGACCAATTCGGTGGTGTGGAACCTCAGAACAGCTTGTTATGAGATTACAACTCATTATCATCGAACGGTTGACCGATTCGGTGATGTGGAACCTCAGAATGGCTTGTTATGAGATTACAAGTCATTATCATCAAACGGTTGACCGATTCGGTGATGTGGAACCTCAGAATGGCTTGTTATGAGATTACAACTCATTATCATCAAATGGGTTATTGATTTGGTGATGTGGAACCTCAGAACAGCTTGTTATGAGGTTACAACTTATTATCATCGAATGATTGATCGATTCGGCGATGTGGAACTTTAGAACAACTTGTTATGAGATTGCAGCTTATTATCATCGAATGATTGACCGATTCAGCATTGTAGAACCTCAGAATGGCTTGTTATGAGATTGCAGCTCATTATCATCGAACGGTTGACTGATTCGGTTATGTGGAACCTCACAATAGCTTATTATGAGATTACAGTTCATTATCATCGAACGGTTGATGAATTCAGCGATGTGGAACCTCAAAATAGCTTGTTATGAGATTACAACTCATTATCATCAAACGGTTGATCAATTCGGTGATGTGGAACCTCAGAACGGCTTGTTATGAGATTACAACTCATTATCATCGAACAGTTGAATGATTCGGGATTGTGGAACCTCAGAAAGGCTTGTTATGAGATTAAAACTCATTATCATCGATGGTTGACTGATTGGGCGATGTGGAACCTCAGAACAACTTGTTATGAGATTGTAGCTCATTATCATCGAACGGTTGACCGATTCGGCAATGTGGAACCTCAAAATGGCTTGTTATGAGATTATAACTCACTATCATTGAATGGTTGACTGATTTGGCATTGTGGAACCTCAGAACAAATTGTTATGAGATTACAACTCACTATCATTGAACGGTTGAGCGATTCGGCGATGTGGAACCTAAGAACAACTTGTTATGAGATTGCAACTCATTATCATCGAACGGTTGACCGATTCAGCAATGTGGAACCTTAGAACAACTTGTTATGAGATTGCAACTCGTTATCATCAAACGGTTAATTGATTCGGTGATGTGGAACCTCATAACAGCTTGTTATGAGATGACAACTCATTATCATCGAATAGTTGACCGATTTGGCAATGTGGAACCTTAGAACGGCTTGTTATGAGATTACAACTCATTATCATCAAACAGTTGACCGATTTAGCAAACTGGAACCTCAAAATGGCTTGTTATGAGATTGAAGCTTATTATCATCAAACGATTGACCAATTCAGCGATGTGGAACCTTAGAACAGCTTGTTATGAGATTGCAGCTCATTATCATCGAACAGTTGACCGATTCAGCGATGTGGAACCTAAGAATGGCTTGTTATGAGATTACAACTCATTATCATCGAATGGTTGACCGATTTAATGATGTGGAACCTCAGAATGGCTTGTTATGAGATTACAACTCATTATCATCAAACGATTGACAGATTCGACGAGGTGGAACCTCAGAACAGCTTGTTATGAGATTGCAACTCATTATCATCGAACGGTTGACCGATTCGGCGATGTGGAACCTAAGAACAACCACTTATGAGATTGCAGCTCATTATCATCGAATAGTTGACCGATTCGGTGATGTGGAACCTTAGAACAGCTTGTTATGAGATTGCAACTCATTATCATCGAACGGTTAACTGATTCGGGGATGTGGAACCTCAGAACAACTTGTTATGAGATGACAACTCATTATCATCAAATAGTTGACTGATTTGGCAATGTGGAACCTCAGAACAGCTTGTTATGAGATTATAACTCATTATCATCGAATAGTTTACCGATTTAGTGATCTAGAACTTCAGAATGGCTTGTTATGAGATTGCAGCTCATTATCATCGAATGGTTGACCGATTCAGCGATGTGGAACCTTAGAACAACTTGTTATGAGATTGCAGCTCATTATCATTGAATGGTTGACCGATTCAGTGATGTGGAACCTAAGAATGGCTTGTTATGAGATTACAACTCATTATCATGAAATGGTTGACCAATTTGGCAATGTGGAACCCAAAAATGGCTTGTTATGAGATTACAAGTCATTATCATCGAACAGTTGACCGATTGGGTGAAGTGGAACCTCAGAACAACTTGTTATGAGATTGTAGCTGATTATCATCGAACTGTTGACCGATTCAGTGATGTGAAACCTTAGAATAGCTTGTTATGAGATTGTAGCTCATTATCATCAAATGGTTGACCGATTCGGCGATGTGGAACCTCAGAACAACTTGTTATGAGATTACAGCTCATTATCATCAAACTGTTGACCGATTCGGCGATGTGCAACCTCAGAATGGCTTGTTATGAGATTACAACTCATTATCATCGAACGGTTGATCGATTCAGCGATGTGAAACCTTAGAATGGCTTGTTATGATATTACAACTCATTATCATCGAACGATTGATCAATTCGGTGATGTGGAACCTCAGAATAGCTTGTTATGAGATTGCAGCTTATTATCATCGAATGGTTGACCGATTCAGTGTTGTGGAACCTCAGAAAAGCTTGTTATGAGATTACAGCTCATTGTCATCGAAAAGTTGACTGATTCGGCGATGTGGAACCTCAGAACAGTTTGTTATGAGATTACAACTCATTATCATCAAAAAGTTGACCAATTGAGTGATGTGGAACCTCAGAATGGCTTGTTATGAGATTACAACTCATTATCATCGAACAGTTGATCGATTCGGTGATGTGAAACCTCAGAATGGCTTGTTATGAGATTACAGCTTATTATCATTGAACGGTTGACTGATTCGGTATTGTGGAACTTCACAATAGCTTGTTATAAGATTGCAGCTCATTATCATCGAACGGTTGCCCGATTTGGCGATGTAGAACCTCAGAATAGTTTGTTATGAGATTACTACTCATTATCATCGAACGGTTGACCGATTCAATGATGTGGAAACTTAGAATGGCTTGTTATGAGATTACGACTCATTATCATTAAATGGTTGACCGATTAAGTGATGTGGAACCTTAGAATAGCTTGTTCTGAGTTTTTAGCTCATTATCATCGAACGGTTGACCGATTCAGTGATGTGAAACCTCAGAATAGCTTGTTATGAGATTACAGCTCATTATCATCAAACGGTTGATTGATTCGGTGATGTGGAACCTTATAATAGCTTGTTATGAGATTGTAGCTTTTTATCATCGAATGGTTGACCGATTCAACGATGTGGAACCTCAGAATAGCTTGTTATGAGATTACAACTCATTATCATCAAACAGTTGACCGATTCGGTGATGTGAAACCTCAGAATAGCTTGTTATGAGATTCCAAGTCATTATCATCGAATGGTTGACCGATTCAGCAATGTGGAACCTCAGAATGGCTTGTTATGAGATTATAACTCATTATCATAAAAGGGTTGACCGATTCGACGATGTGATACCTCAAAATAGCTTGTTATGAGATTACAGCTCATTATCATCAAAGGGTTGACCGATTCGGCGATGTGGAACCTCATAATAGCTTGTTATGAGATTACAGCTCATTATCATCAAACAGTTGACCGATTCAGCGATGTGGAACCTCAGAACATGTTGTTATGAGATTACAACTCATTATCATCGAATGATTGACTGATTTAGCGATGTGGAATCTTAGAATGGCTTGTTATGAGATTACAACTCATTATCATCGAATGGTTGACTGATTCGGTGATGTGGAACCTCAGAATGGCTTGTTATGAGATTACAACTCATTATTATCAAACGGTTGATCGATTCGGTGATGTGGAACCTAAGAACAACTTGTTATGAGATTACAATTCATTATCATTGAACGGTTGACCGATTCAGTGATGTGGAACCTCAGAACAGCTTGTTATGAGATTACAACTCATTATCATCGAATGGTTGACTGATTCGGTGATGTGGAACCTCAGAATGGCTTGTTATGAGATTATAACTCATTATCATCGAACGGTTGATCGATTCGGTGATGTGGAACCTAAGAACGGCTTGTTATGAGATTACAACTCATTATCATCGAATGGTTGACCGATTTAGTGATGTGAAACCTAAGAATGGCTTGTTATGAGATTACGACTCATTATAATCGAACGGTTGATCGATTCAGTGATGTGGAACCTCAAAATGGCTTGTTATGAGATTACAACTCATTATCATCGAATGGTTGACCGATTCGGTGATGTGGAACCTTAGAATGGCTTGTTATGAGATTACAACTTATTATCATCGAATGGTTGACCAATTCGGTGATGTGGAACCTCACAATAGCTTGTTATGAGATTATAGCTCATTATCATCAAATGGTTGACCGATTCGGTGATGTGGAACCTCAGAACAGCTTGTTATGAGATTATAGCTCATTATCATCAAACGGTTGACCGATTCAGTGATGTGGAACCTCAGAACAGGTTGTTATGAGATTGCAGCTCATTATCATCAAACGGTTGACTGATTCGGTGATGTGGAACCTCAGAATAGCTTGTTATGAGATTATAACCCATTATCATCAAACAGTTGACCGATTCAGTGATATGGAACCTGAGAATGGCTTGTTATGAGATTACAACTCATTATCATCGAATGATTGATCAATGCAGTGTTGTGGAACCACAAAATGACTTGTTATGAGATTACAACTCATTATCATCGAACGGTTGATTGATTCAGTGATGTGGAACCTCACAATAGCTTGTTATGAGATTGCAGCTTATTATCATTGAATGATTGACCGATTCGGTGTTGTGGAACCTCAGAACAGCTTGTTATGAGATTGTAGCTCATTATCATCGAACGGTTGACTGATTCAGCGATGTGGAACTTCAAAATAGCTTGTTATGAGATTACAACTCATTATCATTGAATAGTTGACCGATTCAGCGATGTGGAACCTCAGAACAACTTGTTATGAGATTACAACTCATTATCATCGAACGGTTGATCAATTCGGCGATGTGGAATGTTAGAACAACTTGTTATGAGATTACAACTCATTATCATCGAATGGTTAACCGATTTGGCATTGTGGAACCTCAGAAAGGCTTGTTATGAGATTACAACTCATTATCATCGAACGGTTGATTGATTCAGAGATGTGGAACCTCAGAATAGCTTGTTATGAGATTGTACCTCATTATCAGCAAACAGTTGACCGATTCGGTGATGTGGAACCTTAGAACAGCTTGTTATGAGATTGCAGCTCATTATCATCAAATAGTTGACCAATTCGGCAATGTGGAACCTCAAAATAGCTTTTTATGATATTACAGCTCATTATCATCAAACGGTTGACCGATTCGATGATGTGGAACCTCAGAATAGCTTGTTATGAGATTAAAACTCATTATCATCGATCGGTTGACTGATTCAGCGATTTGAAACCTTAGAAGGGATTGTTATGAGATTACAATTCATTATCATCGATCGGTTGACTGATTCAGCGATGTGGAACCTTAGAAGGGCTTGTTATGAGATTACAACTCATTATCATCAAATGATTGATCGATTCGGTGATGTGGAACCTCAGAACGGCTTGTTATGAGATTACAACTCATTATCATCAAACGGTTGACCGATTCAGCATTGTGGAACCTCATAATGGCTTGTTATGAGATTACAACTCATTATCATTGAACGATTGACCGATTCAGTGATATGGAACCTCAGAATAGCTTGTTATGAGATTGTAGCTCATTATCATTGAACGGTTGACCGATTCAGTGATGTGGAACCTTAGAACAGCTTGTTATGAGATTGTAGCTCATAATCATTGGATGGTTGACCGATTTGGCGATGTGGAACCTCAGAATAGCTTATTGTGAGATTGTAGCTCATTATCATCAAAGGGTTGACCGATTCGGTGATGTGGAACCTCACAACAGCTTGTTATGAGATTGCAGCTCATTATCATCAAATGGTTGACCGATTCGGCGATGTGGAACCTCAGAATGGCTTGTTATGAGATTACAACTCATTATTATCGAATGATTGACTGATTCGGCGATGTGGAACCTCAGAACGGCTTGTTATGAGATTACAACTCATTATCATCAAACGGTTGACCGATTTGGTTATGTGGAACCTCAGAACAACTTGTTATGAGATTGCAGCTCATTATCATCGAACGGTTGACCGATTCGGTGATGTGAAACCTCAGAATAGCTTGTTATAAGATTGTAGCTCATTATTATCAAACGGTTGACTGATTCGGCAATGTGGAACCTCAAAATAGCTTCTTATGACATTGCAGCTCATTATCATCGAAGGGTTGACCGATTCAGCGATGTGGAACCTCAGAATAGCTTGTTATGACGTTGCAGCTCATTATCATCGAATGGTTGACATATTTGGTGATGTGGAACCTTAGAACAGCTTGTTATGAGATTACAACTAATTATCATCGAACGGTTGACCGATTCGGCAATGTGGAACCTTAAAATGGCTTTTTATGAGATTACAACTCATTATCATCGAAGGGTTGATCGATTCAGCAATGTGGAACCTCAGAATGGCTTGTTATGAGATTATAACTCATTATCATCAAACAGTTGATCGATTCAGTGATGTGGAACCTCAGAACAGCTTGTTATGAGATTACAACTTATTATCATCAAACATTTGACCGATTTAGTGTTGTGGAACCTCAGAATGGCTTGTTATGAGATTACAGCTCATTATCATCAAATGGTTGACCGATTCGGTGATGTGGAACCTAAGAATAACTTGTTATGAGATTACAACTTATTATCATCGAAGGGTTGACCGATTCAGTGATGTGGAACCTCAGAACAGCTGGTTATGAGATTGTAGCTCATTATCATCAAACGGTTGACCGATTCAGTGATGTGGAACCATAGAATAGTTTGTTATGAGATTGTATCTCATTATCATCAAATAGTTGACCGATTTGGTGATATGGAACCTCAAAATAGCTTGTTATAAGATTGTAGCTCATTATCATTGAACGATTGACCGATTGACCGATTTGGTGATGTGGAACCTCAGAACAACTTGTTATTTGATTGTAGCTAATTATCATCAAACGGTTGACCGATTTGGTGATGTGGAACCTTAGAACAAATTTTTATGAGAATGCAGCTCATTATCATCGAATGGTTGACTGATTTGGCAATGTGGAACCTCAGAACAACTTGTTATGAGATTACAACTTATTATCATCAGACGCTTGATCGATTTGGCAATATGGAACCTTAGAATGGCTTGTTATGAGATTACAACTCATTATCATCGAATGGTTGATTGATTCGGCGATGTGGAACCTTAGAACGGCTTGTTATGAGATTACAACAAATTATCATGAAACGGTTGATCGATTCGGTGATGTGGAAACTCAGAACAACTTGTTATGAGATTACAGCTTATTATCATCGAACGGTTTACCAATTCGGCATTGTTAAACCTTAGAATGGCTTGTTATGAGATTGCAACTCATTATCATCGAATGGTTGACTGATTCGGACATGTGGAACCTCAGAATGGCTTGTTATGAGATTACAACTCATTATCATCGTACAGTTGACCGATTCGACGATGTGGAACCTCAGAATGACTTCCTATGAGATTACAACTCATTATCATCAAATGATTGACCGATTCGGCGATGTGGAACCTCAGAACGACTTGTTATGAGATTACAACTCATTATCATCAAAGGGCTGACCGATTCAGTGATGTGGAACCTCAGAACATCTTGTTATGAGATTACAATTCATTATCATCAAATGGTTGACCGATTCGGTGATGTAGAACCTCAGAATAGCTTGTTATGAGATTGTAGCTCATTATCATCAAACGGTTGACCGATTTGGGGATGTGGAACCTCAGACTAGCTTGTTATGAGATTATAACTCATTATCATCGAATGGTCGACTGATTCAGCAACGTGGAACCTCAGAATGGCTTGTTATGAGATTACAACTCATTATCATTGAACGGTTGACCGATTCGGCGATGTGGAATCTCAGAATGGCTTGTTATGAGATTACAACTCATTATCATTGAACGGTTGACTGATTCAGTGACGTGGAACCTCAGAATGGCTTGTTATGAGATTACAACTCATTATCATCGAACGGTTGACCGATTTACAATGTGGAACCTTAGAATGGCTTGTTATGAGATTCTAACTCATTATCATCGAACGGATGATCGATTCAGCGATGTGGAACCTCAGAATAGCTTGTTATGAGATTACAGCTTATTATCATTGAATGATTGACCGAGTCGGCATTGTGGAACCTCAGAATAGCTTGTTATTAGATTGCAACTCATTATCATCAAACAGTTGACGGATTTAGCGATGTGGAACCTTAGAATAGCTTGTTATGAGATTACAACTCATTATCATCAAATGGTTGACCGATTCAGTAATGTGGAACCTCAGAATGGCTTGTTATGAGATTACAACTCATTATCATCAAATGGTTGATCGATTCGGTGATGTGGAACCTCAGAACGGCTTGTTATGAGATTATAACTCATTATCATCGAACGGTTGACCGATTCGGCGATGTGGAACCTCAGAACGGCTTGTTATCAGATTACAACTCATTATCATCGAATGGTTGACCAATTCAGCAATGTGGAACCTCAGAATAGCCTGTTATGAGATTGCAACTCATTATCATCGAATGTTTGACCGATTCGACGATGTGGAACTTTAGAATAGCTTGTTATGAGATTGTAGCTCATTATCATCGAACGGTTGACCGATTCATTGATGTGGAACCTCAGAACAGCTTGTTATGAGATTACAACTCATTATCATCGAACAGTTGACCGATTTGGCGATGTGGAATCTCAGAATGGCTTATTATGAGATTACAACTCATTATCATTGAATGATTGACTGATTCAGCGATGTGGAAGCTCAGAATGGCTTGTTATGAGATTACAACTCATTATCATCAAACAATTGATTGATTCAGCAATGTGGAACCTCATAATAGCTTGTTATGAGATTAGAACTCATTATCATCGAATAGTTGATCGATTCGGTGATGTGGAACCTCAGAACAACTTGTTATGAGATTACAGCTTATTATCATCGAATGATTGACCGATTCAGCATTGTGGAACCTCAGAACCGCTTGTTATGAGATTGCAGCTCATTATCTTCAAATGGTTGACCCATTCGGCGATGTGGAACCTCAGAATAGCTTGTTATGAGATTACAACTCGTTATCATCGAACGGTTGACCAATTTGGCGATGTGGAACCTTAGAACGGCTTGTTATGAGATTACAACTTATTATCATCAAACGGTTGATTGATTCAGTGATGTGGAACCTCAGAACGGCTTGTTATGAGATTACAACTCATTGTCATCAAATGATGGACCGATTTGGTGATGTGGAACCTCAGAAAGGCTTGTTATGAGATTACAACTCATTATCATTGAACAGTTGACCAATTCGGAAATGTGGTGCCTCAGAATAGCTTTTTATTAGATTGCAGCTCATTATCATCGAATGGTTGACCGATTCAGTGATGTGGAACCTCAGAACAGCTTGTAATGAGGTTGTAGCTGATTATCATCAAATGGTTGACCGATTCAGCGATGTGGAACCTCAGAATAGCTTGTTATGAGATTGTAGCTCATTATCATCGAACGGTTAACCGATTCGGTGATGTGGAACCTTAGAACAACTTGTTATGAGATTGTAGCTCATTATCATCGAATGGTTGACCGATTTGGCAATGTGGAACCTCAGAACAGCTTGTTATGATATTACAACTCATTATCATCGAATGGTTGACCAATTCGATGATGTGGAACCTCAGAGCGGCTTGTTATGAGATTACAACTCATTATCATCAAATGGTTGACCAATTCGGTGATGTGGAACCTCAGAATGGCTTGTTATGAGATTGTAGCTCATTATCATTGAATGGTTGACCGATTCAGTGATGTTGAACCTTAGAACAACTTGTTATGAGAATGTAGCTCATTATCATCGAATGGTTGACCGATTCAGTGATGTGGAACCTCAGAACGGCTTGTTATGAAATTACAACTCATTATCATCAAACGGTTGAATGATTTAGCGATGTGGAACCTTAGAATGGCTTGTTATGAGATTACAACTCATTATCATCGAACGGTTGACCGATTTAGTGATGTGGAACCTTAGAATAGCTTGTTATGAGATTGCAGCTCATTATCATCGAACGATTGACCGATTCGGCGATGTGGAAACTCAAAATAGCTTGTTATGAGATTGTAGCTCATTATCATCAAACGGTTTACAGATTCAGCAATGTGGAACCTCAGAGCATCTTGTTATGAGATTACAACTCATTATCATCAAATGGTTGACCGATTCGGTGATGTGGAACCTCAGAATGGCTTATTATGAGATTACAACTTATTATCATCGAACAGTTGATTGATTCGGCAATGTGGAACCTCAGAACGGCTTGTTATGAGATTACAACTCATTATCATCAAACAGTTGATTGATTCGGCGATGTGGAACCTCAGAAGAGATTGTTATGAGATTGCAGCTTATTATCATCGAACGGTTTACTGATTCGGCATTATGGAACCTTAGAATGGCTTGTTATGAGATTGCAGCTCATTATCATCAAACAGTTGACCGATTCAGTGTTGTGGAACCTCAGAATAGCTTGTTATCAGATTGCAGCTCATTATCATCGAACGATTGACCGATTCGATGATGTGGATTCTCAAAATAGCTTGTTATGAGATTGCAGCTCATTATCATCAAACAGTTGACCGATTCAACAATGTGGAACCTTAGAATAGCTTGTTATGAGATTACAACTCATTATCATCAAACGGTTGACCGATTCGGCGATGTGGAACCTCAGAACGGCTTGTTATGAGATTACAACTCATTATCATCAAACGGTTGATCGATTTAGTGATGTAGAACCTCAAAATGGCTTGTTATGAGATTACAACTCATTATCATCAAACGGTTGACCGATTCGGCGTTGTAAAACCTCAAAACAGCTTGTTATGAGATTACAACTCATTATCATCAAATGGTTGACCGATTCGGCGAGATGGAGCCTCAAAATAGCTTGTAATGAGATTGTAGCTCATTATCATCAAATGATTGACCGATTTAACAATGTGGAACCTCAGAAGAACTTGTTATGAGATTGCAGCTCATTATCATCGAATGATTGACCGATTCGGTGATGTGGAGCCTCAGAACAACTTGTTATGAGATAGCAGCTCATTATCATCGAATGGTTGATCGATTTGGCGATGTGGAACCTCAGAATAGCTTGTTATGAGATTACAACTCATTATCATCAAACGGTTGACCGATTCAGTGATGTGGAACCTCAGAATGGCTTGTTATGAGATTACAACTCATTATCATCGAATAGTTGACCGATTCAGCGATGTGGAACCTCAGAACGGCTTGCTATGAGATTGTAGCTCATTGTCATCGACCAGTTGACCGATTCAGTGATGTGGAACCTCAGAATAGCTTGTTATGAGATTGTAGCTCATTATCATCGAATGGTTGACCGATTTGAAGATATGGAACCTCTGAATAGCTTGTTATGAGATTGCAGCTCATTGTCATCGAATGGTTGACCGATTCGTCGATGTGGAACCTCAGAATGGCTTGTTATGAGATTACAACTCATTATCATCGAACGGTTGATCAATTCAGTGATGTGAAACCTCAGAATGGCTTGTTATGAGATTACAACTCATTATCATTGAACAGTTGATCGATTCGGTGATGTGGAACCTGAGAACAGCTTGTTATGAGATTGTAGCTTATTATCATCGAACGATTGACCGATTCAGTGTTGTGGAACCTTAGAACAGCTTGTTATGATATTGCAGCTCATTATCATTGAACTGTTGACCGATTCAGTGATGTGGAACCTCAGAACAGCTTGTTATAAAGATTACATCTCATTATAATTAAACGGTCGACCGATTCGGCGATGTGAAACCTCAGAATGGGTTTTTAGGAGATTACAACTCATTATCATCAAACGGTTGATCAATTCGGCGATGGGAACCTCAGAATGGCTTGTTATGAGATTACAACTCATTATCATCAAAGGGTTGACCGATTAAGCGATGTGGAACCTCAGAACGGTTTGTTATGAGATTACAACTCATTATCATCAAACGGTTTACTGATTCAGTGATGTGGAACCTTAGAACAACTTGTTATGAGATTGCAGCTCATTATAATCGAACGGTTGACTGATTTGGCGATGTAGAACCTCAGAATAGCTTGTTATGAGATTGTAGCTCATTATCATCGAATAGTCAACCGATTCAGTGATGTGGAACCTCAGAATAACTTATTATGAGATTACAACTCATTATCATCGAACGGTTGACCGATTCGGCGATGTGGAACCTCAAAATGGCTTGGTATGAGATTAAAACTCATTATCATCGAACAGTTGACCGATTTAGTGTTGTGTAACCTCAAAATGGCTTATTATGAGATTACAACTCATTATCATCAAATGGTTGATCGATTTAGCGATGTGGAACCTCAAAAAAGCTTGTTATGAGATTGCAGGTTATTATCATCGAATGATTGACTGATTCGGTGTTGTGGAACCTTAGAATAGCTTGTTATGAGATTATAGCTCATTATCATCAAACAGTTGACCGATTCGGCGATGTGGAACCTCAAAATAGCTTGTTATGAGATTATAACTCATTATCATCAAACGGTTGTCTGATTCGACTATGTGGAACCTCAAAATGGCTTGTTATGAGATTACAACTCATTATCATTGAACGGTTGATCGATTCGGTGATGTGGAACCTCAAAATAGCTTGTTATGAGATTGCAGCTCATTATCAACGAACGGTTGACTGATTCGCCAATGTGGAACCTTAGAGCAACTTGTTATGAGATTGCAGCTCATTATCATCAAACTGTTGATCGATTTGGTGATGTGGAACCTCAAAACAAGTTGTTATGAGATTACAACTCATTATCATCAAATGGTTGACCGATTCGGTGATGTGGAACCTCAGAACGGCTCATTATGAGATTACAACTCATTATCATCAAACAGTTGATCGATTCAGCAATGTGGAACCTCAGAATGGCTTCTTATGAGATTATAACTCATTATCATCAAATGGTTGACCGATTTGGTGTTGTGGAACCTTAGAATGGCCTTTTATGAGATTACAACTCATTATCATCAAACGGTTGATTGATTCGGCGATGTGGAACCTTAGAAAAACTTGTTATGATATTGTAGCTCATTATCATCGAACGATTGACTGATTCAACGATGTGGAACCTCAGAATAGCTTGTTATGAGATTGCAGCTCATTATCATTGAATGATTGACCGATTCGGCGATGTGGAACCTCAGAACAGCTTGTTATGAGATGCAGCTCATTATCATCGAACGATTGACCGATTCGGTGATGTAGAACCTCAGAACAGCTTGTTATGAAATTACAACTCGTTATCATCGAATGGTTGACTGATTTGAGGATGTGGAACCTCAGAATGGCTTGTTATAAGATTACAACTCATTATCATCGAATGGTTGACTGATTCGGTGATGTGAAACCTCAAAATGGCTTGTTATGAGATTGTAGCTCATTATCATCAAATGGTTGACCGATTTGGATATGTGGAACCTTAGAACAGCTTGTTATGAGATTGCAGCTCATTATAATAGAACGGCTGACTGATTCGGTGATGTGGAACCTTAGAACAGCTTGTTAGGAGATTACAACTCATTATCAACGAATGGTTGACCGATTTGGCGATGTAGAACCTCAGAATGGCTTGTTATGAGATTACAACTCATTATCATCAAACGGATGACCGATTTGGTGATGTGGAACCTTAGAACAGCTTGTTATGAGATTGTAGCTCATTATCATCAAACGGTTGACCTATTCGGTGATGTGGAACTACAAAATAGCTTGTTATGAGATTGTAGCTCATTATTATCGAATGGTTGACCAATTCGGCGATGTGGAACCTTAGAATAGCTTGTTATGAGATTGCAGCTCATTATCATCGAACAGTTGACTGATTCAACAATGTGGAACCTCAGAATGGCTTGTTATAATATTACAACTCATTATCATCAAACGGTTGATTGATTCAGCAATGTGAAACCTCAGAACGGCTTGTTATGAGATTACAACTCATTATCATTAAACGGTTGATCGATTCAGCGATGTGGAACCTCAAAATAGCTTGTTATGATATTATAGATCATTATCATCAAACGGTTGACCGATTCAGGGATGTGGAACCTCAGAATAGCTTGTTATGAGATTACAACTCATTATCATCAAACGGTTGACTGATTTGGCGATGTAGAACCTCAGAATGGCTTGTTATGAGATTACAACTCATTATCATCAAACGGTTGACCGATTTGGTGATGTGGAACCTCAGAACAGCTTGTTATGAGATTGTAGCTCATTATCATCGAATGGTTGACCGATTCTGGGATGTGGAACCTAAGAAAAGCTTGTTATGAGATTGCAACTTATTATCATCGAACGGTTGACCATTTTGGTGATGTGGAACCTCAGAATAGCTTGTTATGAGATTGTAGCTCATTATCAACCAACGGTTGACCGATTCGGCAATGTGGAACCTCAGAACAGCTTGTTATGAGATTATAACTAATTATCATCGAAGGGTTGATCGATTTGGTAATGTGGAACCTCAAAATGGCTTGTTATCAGATTAGAACTCATTATCATTGAACGGTTGACCGATTCGGCGATGTGGAACCTCAGAATAGCTTGTTATGAGATTGCAACTCATTATCATCAAACGGTTGACCGATTCAGCGATGTGGAACCTTAGAACAACTTGTTATGAGATTGTAGCTCATTATCATCGAACGGTTGACTGATTCAGCGATATGGAACCTCAAAATAGCTTGTTATGAGATTACAATTAATTATCATCTTACGGTTGACCGATTCAGCGATGTGGAACCTCAGAATGGCTTGTTATGAGATTACAACTCATTATCATCGAAAGGTTGATCGATTCGGTGATGTGGAACCTCAGAATGGCTTGTTATGAGATTACAGCTCATTCTCATCGAACGGTTAACCGATTTGGCATTGTGGAACCTCAGAAAGGCTTGTTATGAGATTACAACTCATTATCATTGAACGGTTGACCGATTCAACGATGTGGAACCTCAGAATGGCTTGTTATGAGATTACAACTCATTATCATCAAAGGATTGACCGATTTAGAGATGTGGAACCTTAGAATAGCTTATTATGAGATTACAACTCATTATCATCAAACGGTTGATCGATTCGGCGATGTGAAACCTCTAAACGGCTTGTTATCAGATTACAACTCATTATCATTTAACAGTTGACCGATTCGGCGATGTGGAACCTCAAAATGGCTTGTTATGAGATTACAACTCATTATCATCAAAGGGTTGACCGATTCGGCGATGTGGAACCTCAGAATAGCTTGTTATGAGATTACAACTCATTATCATCAAACGGTTGACCGATTCAGCGATGTGGAACCTCAGAATAGCTTGTTATGAGATTACAACTCATTGTCATTGAACAATTGACCGATTCGGCGATGTGGAACCTCAGAACAGCTTGTTATGAGATTGCAGCTCATTATCATCGAACAGTTGACCGATTCGGCGATGTGGAACCTCAGAATAACTTGTTATAAGATTGTAGCTCATTATCATTGAACGGTTGACCGACTCGGTGATGTGGAACCTAAGAACAACTTGTTATGAGATTACAACTCATTATCATCGAATGGTTGACCGATTTGGCGATGTGGAACCTTAGAACAGCTTGTTATGAGATTGCAACTCATTATCATCGTACGGTTGACCAATTCACTGATGTGGAACCTCAAAATAGCTTGTTATGAGATTACAACAAATTATTATTGAACGGTTGACTGATTTGGTGATGTGGAACCTCAGAATGGCTTGTTATGAGATTACAACTCATTATTATCGAATGATTGATTGATTCAGTGATGTGGAACCTCAGAATGGCTTGTTATGAGATTACAACTCATTATCATGGAACGGTTGATCGATTTGGCGATGTGGAACCTTAGAACAACTTTTTATGAGATTGTAGCATATTATCATCGAATGGTTGACCGATTCGGCATTGTGGAACCTCAGAATGGCTTGTTATGAGATTGCAGCTCATTATCATCGAACGGTTGATTGATTCAGTGATGTGGAACCTCAAAATAGCTTTTTATGAGATTATAACTCATTATCATCAAACAGTTGACCGATTTAGTGATGTGGAACCTGAGAACGGCTTGTTATGAGATTACAACTCATTATCATTGAACGGCTGATCAATTCGGCGATGTGGAACTTCAGAGCGACTCGTTATAAGATTACAACTCATTATCATCAAGCAGTTGACCAATTCGGTGTTGTGGAAATTTAGAAAAGCTTGTTATGAGATTACAACTCATTATCATCGAACGGTTGACTGACTCGGTGATGTGGAACCTCAGAATAGCTTGTTATGAGATTGTAGCTCATTATCATCAAATAGTTGACCGATTCGGTGATGTGGAAACCCAGAATAGCTTGTTATGAGATTGTAGCTCATTATCATCGAATGGTTGACCGATTCAGTGATGTGGAATCTCAGAATAGCTTGTTATGAGATTGCATCTCATTATCATTGAACGGTTGACCGATTCGATGATGTGGAACCTCAGAATAGCTTGTTATGAGATTACAACTCATATCATTGAACGGTTGACCGATTCGGTGATGTGGAACCTCAGAATGGCTTGTTATGAGATTACAACTCATTATCATCAAATGGTTGATCGATTTGGTAATTTGGAACCTCAGAATGGCTTGTTATGAGATTACAATACATTATCATCAAACGGTTGACCGATTTAGTGTTGTGGAACCTCAAAATGGCTTGTTATCAGATTACAACTCATTATCATTGAACGGTTGACTGATTTAGTGATATAGAACCTCAGAACAGCTTGTTATGAGATTGTAGCTCATTATCATCAAACGGTTGATTGATTCGGTGATGTGGAACCTTAGAATGGCTTGTTATGAGATTACAACTCATTATCATTGAACGGTTGATCGATTCGGCGATGTGGAACCTCAGAATGGCTTGTTATGAGATTGTAGCTCATTATCATCGAATGGTTGACCGATTCGGTGATGTGGAACCTCAGAATGCTTGTTATGAGATTGTAGCTCATTATCATCGAAGGGTTGACCGATTTGGCGATGTGGAACCTTATAACAGCTTGTTATGAGATTAGAACACATTATCATCAAACAGTTGACCAATTAAGTGATATGGAACCTCAGAATGGGTTGTTATGAGATTACAACTCATTATCATCAAACGGTTGACCGATTCGGCGATGTGGAACCTCAGAATAGTTTTTTATGAGATTACAACTTATTATCATCAAACAGTTGACTGATTCGGCGATGTGGAATCTCAGAATAGCTTGTTATGGGATTGCGCCTCATTATCATCAAACGATTGACCGATTCGGCGATGTGGAACCTCAGAACAGCTTATTATGAGATTGCAGCTCATTATCATCGAACGGTTGACCGATTCGGCGATGTGGAACCTTAGAAAAGCTTTTTATGAGATTATAACTCATTATCATCAAATGGTTGACCGATTCGGCGATGTCAAATCTCAGAATGGCTTGTTATGAGATTACAATTCATTATCATCGAACGGTTGACCGATTCAGCAATGTGGAACCTCAGAATGGCTTGTTATGAGATTACAACTCATTATCATCAAATGGTTGGTCAATTCGGCGATGTGGAACCTCAGAATGCCTTGTTATGAGATTACAACTCATTATCATCGAACGGTTGATCGATTCGGCGATGTGAAACCTCATAACAGCTTGTTATGAGATTGCAGCTTATTATCATAGAATGATTGACCAATTTGGCATTATGGAACCTCAGAATAGCTTCTTATGAGATTGCAGCTCATTATCATTCAACGGTTGACTGATTTGGTTATGTGGAACCTTAGAACAACTTGTTATGAAATTACAACTCATTATCATCGAACAGTTGATCGATTCGGTGATGTTGAACCTCAGAATGGCTTGTTATGAGATTATAACTCATTATCATCGAATGGTTGATTGATTTGGTGATGTGGAACCTTAGAACGGCTTGTCTTGAGATTACAACTCATTATCATCGAACAGTTGACCGATTCGGCATTGTGGAACCTTAGAAAAGCTTGTTATGAGGTTACAACTCATTATCATCGAACGGTTGACCGATTTGGCGATGTAGAACCTTAGAACAACTTGTTATGAGATTGTAGCTCATTATTATTGAATGGTTGACTGATTTGGCGATGTGGAACCTCAGAACAACTCTTTATGAGATTGTAGCTCATTATCATCGAACGGTTGACCAATTTGGCGATATGGAACCTTAGAAAAGCTTGTTATGAGATTGGAGCTCATTATCATCGAACAGTTGACAGATTCGGCGATCTGGAGCCTTAGAATAGCTTGTTATGAGATTACAATTCATTATCATCAAATAGTTGACCGATTCGGTGATGTGGAACCTCAGAACGGCTTGTTATGAGATTACAACTCATTATCATCAAACGGTTGATCGATTCGGTGATGTGAAACCTCAGAACAGGTTGTTATGAGATTACAACTCATTATCATCAAACGATTGACTGATTTGGCATTGTGGAACCTCAGAATGGCTTGTTATGAGATTATAACTCATTATCATTGAATGGTTGACCGATTCGATGATGTGGAACCTTAGAACAGCTTGTTATGAGATTGTAGCTCATTATCATCAAACGGTTGACCAATTCGGCGATGTGGAACCTATGAATAGCTTGTTATGAGATTGTAGCTCATTATCATCAAACGGTTGACCGATTCGGCGATGTGGAACCTCATAATAGCTTGTTATGAGATTGTAGCTCATTATCATTGAACGGTTGACCGATTCAGCAATGTGGAACCTCAGAAAAGCTTGTTATGAGATTACAACTCATTATCATCGAATGCTTGACCGATTCGGGGATGTGGAACCTCAGAATGGCTTGTTATGAGATTACAACTCATTATCATTGAACGGTTGACCAATTCGGCAATGTGGAACCTTAGAATGGCTTGTTATGAGATTGTAGCTCATTATCATCAAATAGTTGACTGATTCGGCGATGTTAAACCTTAGAACAGCTTGTTATGAGATTGCAGCTCATTATCATCGAACGGTTGACTGATTTGGTGTTGTGGAACCTCAGAATGGCTTGTTATGACATTGCAGCTCATTATCATCGAACAGTTGACCAATTCGGTGATGTGGAACCTCAGAACAACTTGTTATAAGATTACACCTCATTATCATCAAATAGTTGACCGATTCGGCGATGTGGAACCTCAGAATGGCTTGTTATGAGATTACAACTCATTATCATTGAACGATTGATCGATTCAGCGATGTGGAACCTCAAAATGACTTGTGATGAGATTACCACTCATTATCATCGAATGGTTGACCGATTCGGGGTTGTGGAACCTCAGAAAGGCTTGTTATGAGATTACAACTCATTATCATCGAACGATTGACCGATTCAGCGATGTGGAACCTTAGAATAGCTTGTGATGAGATTGCAGCTCATTATCATCGAATGGTTGAACGATTTGGTGATGTGGAACCTTAGAAAAGCTTGTTATGAGATAATAACTCATTATCATCGAACGGTTGACCAATTCAGCGATGTGGAACCTTAGAATGGATTGTTATGAGATTACAACTCATTATCATTGAGCAGTTGACCGATTCGGTGATGTGGAACCTTAAAATGGCTTGTTATGAGATTACAACTCATTAAAATCGAACGGTTGATCAATTCGGCGATGTGGAACCTCAGAATGGCTTGTTATGAGATTACAACTAATTATCATTGAACGGTTGATTGATTCGGCGATGTGGAACCTCAGAGTAGCTTGTTATGAGATTGCAGCTTATTATCATGGAATGATTGACTGATTTGGTGTTGTGAAACCATAGAATAGCTTGTTATAAGATTGTAGCTTATTATCATCGAATGGTTGACCAATTCGGTGATGTGGAACCTCAGAACAGCTTGTTATGAGATTACAACTCATTATCATCGAACGGTTGACCAATTCGGTGATGTGGAACCTCAGAACAACTTGTTATGAGATTACAACTCATTATCATCGACCGGTTGAGCGATTGGGCGATGTGGAACCTCAGAACGGCTTGTTATGAGATTACAACTCATTATCATCAAATGGTTGATCGATTCGGCGATGTGGAACCTCAGAATAGCTTGTTATGAGATTGTAGCTCATTATCATCGAATGGTTGACCGATTTAGCGATGTGGAACCTCAGAATAGCTTGTTATGACATTATAGTTCATTATCATCAAATGGTTGACCGATTTGACAATGTGGAACCTTAGAACAGCTTGTTATGAGATTGCAGCTCATTATCATCAAACGGTTGACCGATTCAGCGATGTGGAACCTCAAAATAGCTTGTTATGAGATTACAACTCATTATCATCAAACGGTTGATCGATTCGGCGATGTGGAACCTCAGAACGGCTTGTTATCAGATCACAACTCATTATCATCGAATGGTTGATAGATTCGGCGATATAGAACCTCAAAATAGCTTGTTATGAGATTGTAGCTCATTATCATTGAACGGTTGACCAATTCAGTGATGTGGAACCTCAGAATAGCTTGTTATGAGATTGTAGCTCATTATCATCAAATAGTTGACCAATTCGGTGATGTGGAACCTCAGAATAGATTTTTTTGAGATTATAGCTCATTATCATCGAACAGTTGACCGATTCAGCGATGTGGAACCTCAAAATAGCTTGTTATGAGATTATAACTCATTATCATCGAACGGTTAACCGATTCGGTGATGTGGAACCTTAGAATGGCTTGTTATGAGATTACAACTCATTATCATCAAACGGTTGACTTATTTAGCGATGTGGAACCTCAAAACAACTTGCTATGAGATTGCAGCTCATTATCATCGAACGATTGACCGATTTGGTGATGTGAAACCTCAGAACAGCTTGCTATGAGATTACAACTCATTATAATCAAACGGTTGACCGATTCGGCGTTGTGGAACCTTAGAATGGCTTGTTATTAGATTACAACTCATTATCATCAAATGGTTAACCGATTCAGTGATGTGGAACCTCAAAATGGCTTGTTATGAGATTGCAGCTCATTATCATCAAACGGTTGACAGATTCGGCGATGTGGAACCTTAGAACAACTTGTTATGAGATTGCAGCTCATTATCATCGAATAGTTGACCGAGTCGGTGAAGTGGAACCTTAGAACGACTTGTTATGAGATTACAACCCATTATCATCGAACGGTTGACGGATTCGGTGATGTGGAACCTCAGAATGGCTTGTTATGAGATTCCAACTCATTATCATCAAATGGTTGACCGATTCAGCGATGTGGAACCTCAGAACAGCTTGTTTTGAGATTACAGCTCATTATCACCGAACGGTTGACCGATTTAGTGATGTGGAACCTAAAAATAGCTTGTTATGAGATTGTAGCTCATTATCATGGAACGGTTGACCGATTTGGCAATCTGGAAGCTTAGAATAGCTTGTTATGAGATACCTTAGAATAGCTAGTTATGAGATTGCTGCTCATTATCATCAAACGGTTGACCGATTTGGTGATGTGGAACCTCAAAATGGCTTGTTATGAGATTATAACTCATTATCATCGAATGGTTGATCGATTCAGCATTGTGGAACCTCAGAATGACTTGCTATGAGATTACAACTCATTATCATTGAACGGTTGATCAATTCGGTGATGTGGAACCTCAGAACAACTTTTTATGAGATGGCAACTTATTATCATTTAATGGTTGACCGATTCGGCATTGTGGAACCTCAAAACAGCTTGTTATAAGATTGCATCTCATTATCATCAAACAGTTGACCGATTCAGTGATGTGGGACCTCAGAACAGCTTGTTATGATATTACAACTCATTATCATCGAACGATTGACCGATGTGGTGATGTGGAACCTCAGAATGGCCTGTTATGAGATTACAACTCATTATCATCAAACGGTTGATTGATTCGATGATGTGGAACCTCAGAACGGCTTGTTATGAGATTACAACTCATTATCATCGAACGGTTGACCAATTCAGCATTGTGGAACCTCAGAAAAGATTGTTATGAGATTAAAACTTATTATCATCGAATGGTTGACCAATTCGCCGATGTGGAACCTCAGAATAGCTTGTTATGAGATTGTAGCTCATTATCATCGAACGATTGACCGATTCGGCGGTGTGGAACCTCAGAATAGCTTGTTATGAGATTGCAGCTCATTATCATCGAACGGTTGACCGATTTGGAGATGTGGAACCTTAGAATAGCTTGTTATGAGATTGTAGCTTATTATCATGGAATGATTGATCGATTCAGCATTGTTGAACCTCAAAATAGTTTGTTATGAGATTTCAGCTCATTATCATCGAATGGTTGATCGATTCGGCGATGTGGAACCTCAGAACAACTTGTTATGAGATTACAACTCATTATCATCCAACGGTTGACCAATTTAGTGATGTGGAACCTTAGAACAGCTTGTTATGAGATTACAACTCATTATCATCGAACGGTTGACCGATTCGGCGATGTGGAACCTTAGAACAACTTGTTATGAGATTCTAGCTTATTATCATCGAATGGTTGACCGATTCAGCAATGTGGAACCTCAGAATAGCTTATTATGAGATTGTAGCTTATTATCATTGAATGGTTGACCGATTCGGCACTGTGGAACCTTGGAACAGCTTGTTATGAGATTGCAGCTCATTATCATCGAACGGTTGATCGATTCAGTGATGTGGAACCTCAGAACAGCTTGTTATAAGATTACAACTCATTATCATCGAATGGTTGACCGATTCGGCAATGTGGAACCTCAAAATAGCTTGTTATGAGATTGTAGCTCATTATCATCGAATGGTTGACCAATTCAGCAATGTGGAACCTTAGAACATCTTGTTATTAGATTGCAGGTCATTATCATCGAACGGTTGATCGATTCAGCGATGTGGAACCTCAAAATAGCTTGTTATGAGATTGCACCTCATTATCATTAAACGGTTGACCGATTCAGTGATGTGGAGCCTTAGAATAGGTTTTTATGAGATTACAACTCATTATCATTGAATAGTTGACCGATTCGGCGATGTGGAACCTCAGAATAGCTTGTTATGAGATTACAACTCATTATCATCAAATTGTTGATCGATTCGGCGATGTGAAACCTCAAAATAGCTTGTTATGAGATTACAACTCATTATCATTGAACGGTTGACTGATTCAGTGTTGTGGAACCTCAGAATGGCTTGTTATGAGATTACAACTCATTATCATCGAATGGTTGACCGCTTCAGCGATGTGGAACCTCAGAAGAACTTGTTATGAGATTGTAGCTCATTATCATTGAATGGTTGACCAATTCACTGATGTGGAACCTCAAAACAACTTATTATGAGATTGTAGCTCATTATCATCGAACGGTTGACCGCTTCGGTGATCTGGAACCTCAGAACAATTTGTTATGAGATTACAGCTCACTATCATCGAATGGTTGACTGATTTGGCGATGTGGAACCTCAGAACAGCTTGTTATGAGATTACAACTCATTATCATCAAACAGTTGACCGATTCGGCGATGTGGAACCTCAGAATGGCTTGTTATGAGATTGTAGCTCATTATCATCGAACGCTTGACCGATTCGGTGATGTGGAACCTTAGAATAGCTTGTTATGAGATTGCAGCTCATTATCATCAAACGGTTGACCGATTCAGCGATGTGGAACCTCAGAACGGCTTGTTATGAGATTACAACTCATTATCATCGAATGGTTGACCAATTCGGCGATGTGGAACCTCAGAATAGCTTGTTATGACATTATAACTCATTATCATTGAACGGTTGACCGATTTGGTGATGTGAAACCTCAGAATAGCTTGTTATGAGATTATAGCTTGTTATCATCGAACGGTTGACCGAGTCAGTGATGTAGAACCTCAAAACAGCTTATTATGAGATTGTAGCTCATTATCATCGAACGGTTGACCGATTCAGTTATGTGAAACTGCAAAATAGCTTTTTATGAGATTGTAGCTCATTATCATCAAACGATTGACCGATTCACTGATGTGGAACCTTAGAACAACTTGTTATGAGATTGCAACTCATTATCATCAAACGGTTGACCGATTTGGTTATGTGGAACCTTAGAACAGCTTGTTATGAGATTACAACTCATTATCATCGAATAGTTGACCGATTCGGCGATGTAGAACCTCAAAATAGCTTGTTATGAGATTATAACTCATTATCATCGAACGGTTGACTGATTTGGTGATGTGGAAACTTAGAATGGCTTATTATGAGATTACAACTCATTATCATCAAATGGTTGACTGATTCGGCATTATGGAACCTCAGAAAGGCTTGTTATGAGATTACAACTCATTATCATTGAATGGTTGACCGATTCGGTGATGTGGAACCTTAGAACAACTTGTTATGAGATTGTAGCTCATTATCATCAAACGGTTGACCGATTCAGCTATGTGGAACCTCAGATCAGCTTGTTATGAGATTGCAGCTTATTATCATCGAATAGTTGACTGATTTGGCAATGTGGAACCTCAGAATAGCTTGTTATGAGATTGCAGCTTATTATCATCGAACAGTTGACCGATTCGGTGATGTGGAACCTATGAATGGCTTGTTATGAGATTACAACTCATTATCATCGAATGATTGACTGATTCCGTGATGTGGAACCTCAGAACGGCTTGTTATGAGATTACAACACATTATCATCGAACGGTTGACCGATTTGGTGATGTGGAACATCAGAATCGCTTGTTATGAGATTGCAGCTCACTATCATCAAACGGTTGACTCATTTGGTGATGTGGAACCTCAGAATGGCTTGTTAAGAGATTACAACTCATTATCATCGAACAGTTGATCAATTTGGGAATGTGGAAACTCAGAATGACTTGTTATGAGATTACAACTCATTATCATCAAACGGTTGATCGATTCGGCGATGTGGAACCTCAGAACAACTTATTATGACATTGCAGCTTATTATCATCGAATGATTGATCGATTTGGTACTGTAGAACCTCAGAATAGCTTGTTATGAGATTGTAGCTCATTATCATCGAATGGTTGACTTATTTAGTGATGTGGAACCTCAGAACAACTTGTTATGAGATTATAATTTATTATCATTGAAAGGTTGACTGATTCGGCGATGTGGAACCTCAAAATGGCTTGTTATGAGATTATAACTCATTATCATTGAATGGTTGACCGATTCGGTGATGTGGAAACTTAGTACAGCTTGTTATGAAATTGTAGCTCATTATCATCGAACTGTTGACCGATTTGGTGATGTGGAACCTCAGACTAGCTTGTTATGAGATTGCAGCTCATTATCATCAAAATGTTGACCAATTTGGCGATGTGGAACCTCAGAACAACTTGTTATGAGATTGCAGCTCATTACCATCGAACGGTTGACCGATTTAGTGATGTCGAACCTCAGAACAGCTTGTTATGAAATTACAACTCATTATCATCAAACGGTTGACCGATTGGGTGATGTGGAACCTCAGAACAACTTGTTATGAGATTACAACTCATTATCATCAAACGGTTGATCGATTCGGCAATGTGGAACCTCAGAATAGCTTGTTATGAGATTACAACTCATTATCATCAAATAGTTGACCGATTCGACGTTGTGGAACCTCAGAATGGCTTGTTATGAGATTACAACTCATTATCATCGAATGGTTGACTGATTCGGTGATGTGGAACCTCAGAACAACTTGTTATGAGATTGTAGCTCATTATCATCAAATGGTTGACTGATTCGGTGATGTGGAACCTCAGAACAGCTTGTTATGAGATTGCAGCTCATTATCATCGAACGATTGACCGATTCAGCGATGTGGAACCTCAGAATAGCTTGTTATGGGATTGTAGCTCATTATCATCAAATGATTGATCGATTCGGTGATGTGGAACCTCAAAATGACTTGTTATGAGATTACAACTCATTATCATTAAACGGTTGACCAATTCGGTGATGTGGAACCTCAAAATGGTTTGTTATGAGATTGTAGCTTATTATCATCAAATGGTTGACCGATTCAGTGATGTGGAACCTTAGAACAGCTTATTATGAGATTACAGCTCATTCTCATTGAATAGTTGACCGATTCGGCGATGTGGAACCTCAGCATGACTTGTTATGAGATTATAACTCATTATCATCGAACGGTTGACCGATTCAGTGATGTGGAACCTCAGAATGGCTTGTTATGAGATTACAACTCATTATCATCAAACGATTGACCGATTCTATTATGTGGAACCTCAGAATAGCTTGTTATGAGATTGTAGCTCATTATCATTGAATGGTTGACCGATTCAGTGATGTGGAACCTCAGAATAGCTTGTTATAAGATTGTAGCTCATTATCATCGAACGGTTGACCGATTAGGTGATGTGGAACCTCAGAATAGCTTATTATGAGATGGCAGCTCATTATCATTGAACGGTTGACCGATTTGGTGATGTGGAACCTCAGAATAGCTTGTTATGAGATTGTAGCTCATTATCATCGAATGGTTGACCAATTCAGTTATGTGGAATCTCAGAACAACTTTTTATGAGATTACAATTCATTATCATCAAACGGTTGATCGAGTCAACAATGTGGAACCTCAGAATGGCTTTTTATAAGATTACAACTCATTATCATCAAACGGTTGATCGATTCGGTGATGTGGAACCTCAGAATGGCTTGTTATGAGATTACAACTCATTATCATCAAACGGTTGATCGATTTCGCTATGTGGAACCTCAGAACAGCTTGTTATGAGATTATAGCTTATTATCATCAAACGGTTGACCGATTTGGCATTGTGGAACCTTAGAAAGGCTTGTTATGAGATTATAGCTCATTATTATCAAACGATTGACTGATTTGGTGATGTGGAACCTCTGAACAGCTTGTTATGAGATTACAACTCATTATCATCAAACGGTTGACCGATTCAGTAATGTGGAACCTTAGAACAGCTTGTTATGAGATTATAACTCATTATCATCGAATCGTTGATCGATTCGGCGATGTGGAAACTTAGAATGGCTTGTTATGAGATTACAACTCATTATCATCGAATGACTGACCGATTCGGTGTTGTGGAACCTCAGAAAGGCTTGTTATGAGATTACAACTCATTATCATCCAATGGTTGACCGATTCAGCGATGTGGAACCTTAGAATAGCTTGTTATGAGATTATAGCTCATTATCATCGAACGGTTGACCAATTAGGTGATGTGGAACCTTAGAACAGCTTGTTATAAGATTGCAGCTCATTATGATTGAATGGTTGACCGATTCGGTGATGTGGAACCTCAGAATAGCTTGTTATGAGATTACAGCTCATTATCATCGAATGGTTGACTGATTTCGTGACGTGGAACCTTAGAATGGCTTGTTATGAGATTACAACTCATTATCATCGAACGGTTCACCGATTTGGCATTGTGGAACTTCAGAATGGCTTGTTATGAGATTACAACTCATTATCATCAAACAGTTGACCGATTCAGTGATGTGGAACCTCAAAACAGCTTGTTATGAGATTGTAGCTCATTATCATTGAATGATTGACCGATTTAGCAATGTGGAACCTTAGAACAGCTTATTATGAGATTGTAGCTCATTATCATCAAACGGTTGACTGATTTGGCAATGTGGGACCTTAGAATAGCTTATTATGAGATTGGAGCTCATTATCATCGAATGGTTGACCAATTCGGTGATGTGGAACCTCAAAATAGCTTGTTATGACACTACAACTCATTATGATCGAACAGTTGACCGATTCGGTGATCAGGAACCTCAAAATAGCTTGTTATAAGATTACAACTCATTATCATCAAATAGTTGACCGATTCAGCGATGTGGAACCTTAGAACGGCTTGCTATGAGATTGAAGCTCATTATCACCGAATGGTTGACTGATTTGGTGATGTAGAACCTTACAACAGCTTGTTATGAGATTGCAGCTCATTATCATCAAACGGTTGACCAATTCGGTGATGTGGAACCTCAGAACAGCTTGTTATGAGATTACAACTCATTATCATCAAATGGTTGACCGATTCGGCGATGTGGAACCTCAGAACGGCTTGTTATGAGAATACAACAAATTATCATCAAACGGTTGACCGATTCGGCGATGTGGAACCTCAGGACAGCATGTTATGATATTGTAGCTCATTATCATCGAACGGTTGACCGATTTGGTGATGTGGAACCTCAGAACAACTTGTTATGAGATTGTAGCTTATTATCATCAAATGATTGACCGATTCGGCGATGTGGAACCTCAGAACAGCTTATTATGAGATTGTAGCTCATTATCATCGAACGGTTGACTGATTTCGTGATGTAGAACCTCAGAACAGCTTGTTATTAGATTACATCTCATTATTATCGAACGGTTGACCGATTCGGTGATGTGGAACCTCAAAAAGGCTTGTTATGAGATTAAAACTCATTATCATCAAACGGTTGACCGATTCGGCAATGTGGAACCTCAGAATAGCTTGTTATGAGATTGTAGCAAATTATCATCGAATAGTTGACCGATTCAGTGATGTGGAACCTCAGAATAGCTTGTTATGAGATTGTAGCTCATTATCATAGAACGATTGACCGATTCGGTGATGTGGAACCTCAGAATAGCTTGTTATGAGATTGCAGCCCATTATCATCGAACGGTTGACCGATTTGGTGATGTGGAATCTCAGAAAAGCTTGTTACGACATTACAACTCATAATCATCGAATGGTTGACCAATTCAGCGATGTGGAACCTTAGAATGGCTTGTTATGAGATTACAACTCATTATCATCGAATGGTTGACCGATTCAGCAATGTGGAACCTCAGAACGGCTTGTTATGAGATTAAAACTCATTATCATCGAACGGTTCACCGATTCGGCGATGTGGAATCTCAGAATTGCTTGTTATGAGATTACAACTCATTATCATCAAACGGTTGATCGATTTGGCTATGTTGAAGCTCAGAACTGGTTGTTATGAGATTACAACTCATTATCATCAAACGGTTGATCGATTCAGCGATGTGGAACCTCAGAACAGCTTGTTATGAGATTATAACTCGTTATCATCGAACGGTTGACCAATTCGGTAATGTGGAACCTCAGAATGGCTTGTTATGAGATTACAACTCATTATCATCGAAGGGTTGATCAAGTTGGCAATGTGGAATATCAGAATAGCTTGTTATGAGATTACAACTCATTATCATCAAACGGTTGACCGATTCGGAATTATGGAACCTCAGAAAGGCTTGTTATGAGATTACAACTCATTATAATCAAATGGTTGACCAATTTGGCGATGTGGAACATCAGAATAGCTTGTTATGAGATTGTAGCTCATTATCATCGAACAGTTGACCGATTTGGCAATGTGGAACCTAAGAACAACTTGTTATGAGATCGTAGCT
This sequence comes from Thuja plicata, assembly GCA_018584345.1. Taxonomy (NCBI): domain Eukaryota; kingdom Viridiplantae; phylum Streptophyta; class Pinopsida; order Cupressales; family Cupressaceae; genus Thuja; species Thuja plicata. The sequence goes on from MU228108.1 coordinate 206,074, forward strand.
CATTATCATCAAACGGTTGACCGATTCGGCTATGTGGAACCTCAGAATAGCTTGTTATGAGATTGTAGCTCATTATCATCGAATGGTTGACCGATTCAGGGATGTGGAGCCTTAGAATAGCTTGTTATGAGATTACAACTCATTATCATCAAACGGTTGACCGATTCAACATTATGGAACCTCAGAAAGGCTTGTTATGAGATTACAAATCATTATAATCAAATAGTTGACCGATTTGGTGATGTGGAACATCAGAATAGCTTGTTATGAGATTGTAGCTCATTATCATCAACCAGTTGACCGATTTGGCAATGTGGAACCTAAGAACAACTTGTTATGAGATTGCAGCTCATTATCATCAAACGGTTGACCGATTCAGCTATGTGGAACCTCAAAATAGCTTGTTATGAGATTGTAGCTCATTATCATTGAATGGTTGACCGATTCAGGGATGTGGAGTCTTAGAATAGCTTGTTATGAGATTACAACTCATTATCATCAAACCGTTGACCGATTCGGTGTTATGGAACCTTAGAATGGCTTGTTATGAGATTACAAATAAATATCATCGAATGGTTGACCGATTTGGTGATGTGGAACCTCAGAACAGCTTGTTATGAGATTATAGCTCATTATCATCGAACGATTGACCGATTCAGCGATGTAGAACCTCAGAATAACTTGTTATGAGATTGCAGCTCATTATCATCAAACGGTTGACCGATTTGGCGATGTGGAACCTTAGAATAGCTTGTTATAAGATAGTAGCTCATTATCATCAAACCGTTGACTGATTTGATGATGTGGAACCTTAGAATAGCTTGTTATTTGATTACAACTCATTATCATCAAACAGTTAACCAATTCAGTGATGTTGAACCTCAGAACAGCTTGTTATGAGATTACAACTCATTATCATCGAACGGTTGACCGATTCGATGATGTGGAACCTCAGAACAGCTTTTTATGAGATTGCAGCTCATTACAATCGAATGGTTGACTGACTAGGTGATGTGGAACCTTAGAACAGCTTGTTATGAGATTGCAGCTCATTATCATTGAATGGTTGACCAATTCGGTGATGTGGAACCTCAGAATGGATTGTTATGAGATAATAACTCATTATCATCGAACAGTTGACCGATTCGGCAATGTGGAACCTCAGAAAGGCTTGTTATGAGATTACAACTCATTATAATCAAATGGTTGACCGATTTGGTGATGTGGAACATCAGAATAGCTTGTTATGAGATTGTAGCTCATTATCATCGACCAGTTGACCAATTTGGTGATGTGGAACCTCAGAACAACTTGTTATGAGATTGTAGCTCATTATCATCGAATGTTTGACCGATTCGGTGATGTGGAACCTCAGAATAGCTTGTTATGAGATTGTAGCTCATGATCATCGAGTGGTTGACTGATTCGGTGATGTGGAACCTTAGAATAGCTTTTTATGAGATTACAGCTCATTATCATCGAATGGTTGACTGATTCGGCAATGTGGAACCTCAAAATAGCTTGTTATGAGATTACAATTCATTATCATTGAACGGTTGACCGATTCGGCAATGTGGAACCTCAGAACGGCTTGTTATGAGATTACAACTCATTATCATCAAACGGTTGATCGATTCGGCAATGTGGAACCTCAGAACGGCTTGTTATGAGGTTGCAACTCATTATCATCGAACGATTGATCGATTCGGCAATGTGGAACCTCAGAACAGCTTGTTATGAGATTGTAGATTATTATCATCAAATGGTTGACCGATTCGGCGTTGTGGAACCTCAGAATGGCTTGTTATGAGATTGCAGCTCATTATCATCTAATGGTTGACCGATTCAGCGATGTGGAACCTCAGAACAACTTGTTATGAAATTACAACTCATTATCATCGAACGGTTGACTGATTCGGCAATGTGGAACCTCAGAACAACTTGTTATGAGATTGTAGCTCATTATCATCAAACAATTGACCGATTCGGCGATGTGGAACCTCAGAACGGCTTGTTATGAGATTACAACTCATTATCATCAAACGGTTGACAGATTTGGCATTGTGGAACCTTAGAAAGGATTGTTATGAGATTACAACTCATTATCATCAAACGGTTGACCGATTCGGTGTTGTGGAACCTCAGAATGGCTTGTTATGAGATTGTAGCTCATTATCATCGAATGGTTGACCGATTCGGTGATGTGGAACCTCAGAATAGCTTGTTATGAGATTATAACTCATTATCATCGAATGGTTGACCGATTTAGCGCTGTGGAACCTCAGAATGGCTTGTTATGAGATTACAACTCATTATCATCAAACAGTTGATCGATTCGGCGATGTGGAACCTCAGAACGGCTTGTTATGAGATTACAACTCATTATCATCCAACGGTTGACCAATTCAGCATTGTGGAACCTCAGAAAGGCTTGTTATGAGATTACAACTCATTATAATCGAATGGTTGACTGATTCGGTGATGTGAAACCTTAAAACAGCTTTTTATGAGATTATAGCTCATTATCATCAAACGGTTGACTGATTTGGCAATGTGGAACCTCAGAATAGCTTGTTATGAGATTGTAGCTCATTATCATCAAATGGTTGACCGATTCGGCAATGTAAATCCTCAGAATGGCTTGTTATGAGATTACAACTCATTATAATCGAACAGTTGACCGATTCGGCAATGTGGAACCTCACAACGGCTTGTTATGAGATTACAACTCATTATCACTGAATGGTTGACCGATTCGGTGATGTGGAACCTTAGAACAACTTGTTATTAGATTGCAGCTCATTATCATCGAACGGTTGACCGATTCGGCGATGTGGAACCTCAGAATAGCTTATTATGAGATTGTAGCTCATTATCATAAAATGATTGATCAATTCGGTGATGTGGAACCTCAGAATAGCTCGTTATGAGATTGCAGCTCATTATCTTCAAACAGTTGACCAATTCAGTGATGTGGAAACTTAGAACAACTTGTTATGAGATTACAACTCATTACCATCGAACGGTTGACCAATTCAGCTATGTGGAACCTCAGAATGGCTTGTTATGAGATTACAACTCATTATTATTGAACGGTTGATCAATTCGGTGATGTGAAACCTCATAATAGCTTGTTATAATATTATAACTCATTATCATCGAACGATTGATCGATTTGGCAATGTGAAACCTCAAAATAGTTTGTTATGAGATTGCAGCTTATTATCATTGAATGATTGACTGATTTGGCATTGTGGAACCTCACAACAGCTTGTTATGAGATTGCAGCTCATTATCATCAAATGATTAACTGATTCGGTGATGTGGAACCGTAAAATAGCTTATTATGAGATTACAACTCATTATCATCAAATGGTTGACCGATTCGGTGATGTGAAACCTCAAAATGGCTTGTTATGAGATTACAACTCATTATCATCAAACGGTAGATCAATTTAGCGATGTGGAACCTTAGAATGGATTATTATGAGATTACAACTCATTATCATTGAACGGTTGACCGATTCAGCATTGTGGAACCTCAAAAAGGCTTGTTATGAGATTATAACTCATTATCATCGAACAGTTGACCGATTCGGTGATGTGGAACCTTAGAACAGCTTGTTATGAGATTATAGCTCATTATCATCGAATGGTTGACCGATTCAGTGATGTGGAACCTTAGAATAGCTTGTTATGAGATTGATGCTCATTATCATCGAATGGTTGACCGATTCGGTGATGTGGAACCTTATAACAGCTTGTTATGAGATTGCAGCTCATTATCATTGAACGGTTGACCGATTAGGTGATGTGGAACTTCAGAACATCTTGTTATGAGATTACAACTCATTATCATCAAATGGTTGATCGATTCGGCTATGTGGAACCTCAGAATGGCTTATTATGAGATTACAACTCATTATCATTGAATGGTTGATGGATTCGGTGATGTGGAACTTCAGAATGGCTTGTTATGAGATTACAACTCATTAGCATCAAATGGTTGACCGATTCAGCATTATGGAACCTTAGAAAGGCTTGTTATGAGATTACAACTCATTATCATCAAATGGTTGACCGATTTGGTGATGTGGAACCTCAGAATAGCTTGTTATGAGATTGTAGCTCATTATCATCGAATGATTGACCGATTCGGTGATGTGGAACCTTAGAACAGCTTGTTATGAGATTGTAGCTCATTATCATCAAACGGTTGACCGATTCAGCGATGTGGAACCTCAGAACAACTTGTTATGAGATTGTAGCTCATTATCATACACGAATGACCGATTCAGTGTTGTGGAACCTCAGAACAGCTTGTTATAAGATTACAACTCATTATCATCAAACGGTTGACCGATTTGTTGATGTGGAACCTCAGAACGGCTTGTTATGAGATTGCAACTCATTATCATCGAACAGTTGACCGATTCAGCAATGTGGAAACTTAGAATGGTTAGTTCTGAGATTGCAACTCATTATCATCGAATGGTTGACCGATTCAGTGATGTGGAACCTTAGAACAGCTTGTTATGAGATTGTAGCTCATTATCATCAAACAGTTGACCAATTCGGTGATGTGGAACCTCAGAATGGCTTGTTATGAGATTACAACTCATTATCATCGAACGGTTGACCGATTTGGTGATGTGGAACCTTAGAATGGTTTGTTATGAGATTACAACTTATTATCATTGAATGGTTGACCGATTCGGTGATGTGGAACCTCAGAACTGCTTGTCATGAGATTGTAGCTCATTATCATCGAATGGTTGACCAATTCAGCAATGTGGAACCTAAGAATAGCTTGTTATGAGATTGTAGCTCATTATCATCGAACGGTTGACCGATTTAGTGATGTGGAACCTCAGAACGGCTTGTTATGAGATTACAACTCATTAGCATCGAACAGTTGATCGATTCGGCGATGTGGAACCTCAGAATAGGTTGTTATGAGATTGTAGCTTATTATCATCGAACGGTTGACTGATTCGGCATTGTGGAACCTCAGAATGGCTTATTATGAGATTGTAACTCATTATCATCAAATGGTTGAGCGATTTGGTGATGTGGAACCTCAGAACAGCTTGTTATGAGATTACAACTCATTATCATCGAACGGTTGACTGATTTAGTGATGTGGAACCTCAGAATGGCTTGTTATGAGATTACAACTCATCATCATCAAACGGTTGATCGATTCGATGATGTGGAACCTCAGAATGGCTTGTTATGAGATTACAACTCATTATCATCAAACGGTTGATCGATTTAGTGATGAGGAACGTCAGAACGGCTTGTTATGAGATTACAACTTGTTATCATCGAACAGTTGACCGATTCGGTGATGTGGAACCTCAAAACGGCTTGTTATGAGATTACAACTCATTATCATCAAACGGTTGATGGATTTAGCGATGTGGAACCTCAGAATGGCTTGTTATGAGATTACAACTCATTATCATCGAATGGTTGATCAATTTGGCGATGTGGAACCTCAGAACAGCTTGTTCTGAGAATGTAGCTTATTATCATCAAATGGTTGACTGATTCAGCATTGTGGAACCTCAGAAAAGCTTGTTATGAGATTGTAGCTCATTATCATCGAATGGTTGATCGATTCGGCGATGTGGAACCTCAGAATAGCTTGTTATGAGATTACAACTTATTATCACTGAACGGTTGACCGATTCGATGATGTGGAACCTCAGAATAGCTTGTTATGAGATTACAATTCATTATCATCGAACAGTTGATCGATTCGGTGATGTGGAACCTCAGAATGGCTTGTTATGAGATTACAACTCATTATCATCGAACGGTTGACTGATTCGGCATTGTGGAACCTCAGAAAGGCTTTTTATGAGATTACAACTCATGATCATCTAATTCTTGACCGATTCGATGATGTGGAACCTCAAAACAGCTTGTTATGAGATTGTAGCTCATTATCATCGAATGGTTGACCAATTCAGCGATGTGGAACCTCAGAATAGGTTGTTATGAGATTGTAGCTCATTATCATCAAATGGTTGACCGAGTTTGTGATGTGGAACCTCAGAACAGCTTGTTATGAGATTGTAGCTCATTATCATCGAATGGTTGACCGATTCGGCGATGTGGAACCTCAAAATAGCTTGTTATGAGATTTTAACTCATTATCATCAAATGGTTGACTAATTCGGCAATGTGGAACCTTAGAATGGCTTCTTATGAGATTACAACTCATTATCATCAAACGGTTGACTGATTCGGTGAAGTGGAACCTCAGAATGGATTGTTATAAGGTTACAACTCATTATCATCAAAGGGTTGACCGATTCAGTGATGTGGAACCTCAAAATAGCTTGTTATGAGGTTAGAACTCATTATCATCAAATGGTTGACCGACTCGATGATGTGGAACCTCAAAACAGCTTGTTATGAGATTGCAGCTCATTATCATTGAACGATTGACCGATTCAGCTATGTGGTACCTCAGAATAGCTTGTTATGACATTGCAGCTCATTATCATCAAATGGTTGACCGATTCGGCGATGTGAAACCTCAGAACAACTTGTTATGAGATTACAACTCATTATCATCGAACGGTTGATCGATTCGGTGATGTGGAAACTCAGAATAGCTTGTTATGAGACTGTAGCTTATTATCATCGAATGATTGACCAATTTGGTGTTATGGAACCTTAGAATAGCTTGTTATGAGATTGCAGCCCATTATCATCGAATGGTTGACCAATTCGGCGATGTGGAACCTCAGAATAGCTTGTTATGAGATTACAACTCATTATCATTGAACGGTTGACCGATTCGGCAATGTGCAAACTCAGAATGGCTTGTTATGAGATTACAACTCATCATCATCGAACGGTTGATCGATTCAGCAATGTGGAACCTCAGAACGGCTTGTTATGAGATTATAACTCATTATCATTGAACGGTTGACCGATTTGGCATTGTGGAACCAGGCTTTTTATGAGATTACAACTCATTATCATCAAACGGTTGACCGATTTGGTGATGTGGAACCTTAGAATGGCTTATTATGAGATTACAACTCATTATCATTGAACAGTTGACCGATTTGGCGATGTGGAACCTCAGAACAACTTGTTATGAGATTGTAGATCATTATCATCGAACGGTTGACTGATTCGGCGATGTGGAACCTCAGAGTAGCTTGTTATGATATTGTAGCTCATTATCATTGAATGGTTGACCGATTCGGCGATGTGGAACCTCGGAACAGCTTGTTATGAGATTATAGCTCATTATCATTGAATGTTTAATCGATTCGGCGATGTGGAACCTCAGAATAGCTTGTTATGAGATTACAATTCATTATCATCAAACAGTTGACCGATTCGGCGATGTGGAACCTTAGAATGGCTTGTTATGAGATTACAACTCATTACCTTCAAATGGTTGATCGATTGAGCGATGTGGAAACTCAGAATGGCTTGTTATGAGATTACAACTCATTATCATTAAATAGTTGATCGATTCGGTGATGTGGAACCTCAGAACAGCTTGTTATGAGATTGCAGCTTATTATCATCGAACGGTTGACTGATTCGTTGTTGTGGAACCTCAGAATGGCTTGTTATGAGATTGCAACTCATTATCATCGAAGAGTTGACTGATTCCGCTATGTGGCACCTCAGAATGGCTTGTTATGAGATTACAACTCATTATCATCAAACGGTCGACTGATTTGGCATTATGGAACCTCAGAAAGGCTTGTTATGAGATTACAACTCATTATCATCAAACGGTTGATCGATTCGGCATTGTGGAACCTCATAATAGCTTGTTATGAGATTGTAGCTCATTATCATCGAACGGTTGACCGATTCGGTGATGTGGAACCTTAGAACAACTTGTTATGAGATTGTAGCTCATTATGATCAAATGGTTGACCGATTTGGCAATGTGGAACCTTAGAATAGCTTGTTATGAGATTGCAGCTCATTATCATCAAACGATTGACCGATTCAGTGATGTGGAACCTCAGAACAGCTTGTTATGAGATGGCAACTCATTATCATCGAACAATTGACCGATTTGGTGTTGTAGAACCTCAGAATGGCTTGTTATGAGATTACAATTCATTATCATCAAACGGTTGACAGATTTGGCAATGTGGAAACTCAGAATAGCTTGTTATGAGATTACAACTTATTATCATCAAACGGTTGATCAATTTGGCGATGTAGAACCTCAGAACAGCTTGTTATGAGATTGCAGCTTATTATCATCAAATGATTGACCGATTCAGCATTGTGGAACCTCATAATAGCTTGTTATGAGATTGTAGCTCATTATCATCAAACGGTTGACCGATTCAGTGATGTGGAACCTCATAAAAGCTTGTTATGAGATTACAAGTCATTATTATCGAAAGGTTGACTGATTCAGCGATGTGGAAACTCAGAATGTCTTATTATCAGATTACAACTCATTATCATCGAACGGTTGATCGATTTAGCGATGTGGAGCCTCAGAACGGCTTGTTATGAGATTACAACTCATTATCATCAAACAGTTGACCGATTTGGCATTGTGGAACCTCAGGAAGGCTTGTTATGAGATTACAACTCATTATAATCGAACGGTTGATCGATTTGGTGATGTGGAACCTCAGAATAGCTTGTTATGAGATTGTAGCTCATTATCATCAAACAGTTGACCGATTCGGTGATGTGGAACCTCAGAATAGCTTTTTATGAGATTGCAGCTCATTATCATCAAAAAGTTGACTGAGTCGGCGATGTGGAACCTCATAACAACTTATTATGAGATTACAGCTCATTATCATTGAACGGTTGACCGATTCGGCAATGTGGAACCTTAGAACAACTTGTTATGAGATTACGACTCATTATCATTGAACGGTTGATCGATTTGGTGATGTGGAACCTCAGAACAACTTGTTATGAGATTACAACTCATTATCATCAAACGGTTGACCGATTTGGCATTGTGAAACCTCAGAAAGGCTTGTTATGAGATTACAACTCATTATCATCGAACGGTTGACCGATTTGGCAATGTGGAACCTTAGAATAGCTTGTTATGAGATTGTAGCTCATTATCATCAAACGGTTGACCGATTCAATGATGTGGAACCTCAGAATAGCTTGTTATGAGATTGCATCTCATTATCATTGAACGGTTGACCAATTCAGTAATGTGGAACCTCAGAATAGCTTGTTATGAGATTATAACTCATTATCATCAAATGGTTGACTGATTTGGCGATGTGGAACCTCACAACGGCTTGTTATGAGATTACAACTCATTATCATCAAATGGTTGATTGATTCGGCCATGTGGAACCTCAGTACAGCTTGTTATGAGATTACAACTCATTATCATCAAATGGTTGATCGATTCGGCATTGTGGAACCTCAGAATGGCTTGTTATGAGATTACAACTCATTATCATCGACGGTTGACAAATTCGGCGATGTGGAACCTCAGAATAGCTTGTTATGAGATTGTAGCTCATTATAATCAAACGGTTGACCGATTTAGCGATGTGGAACCTTAGAATAGCTTATTACGAGATTATAGCTCATTATCATCGAATGGTTGACCAATTTGGCGATGTGGAACCTCAGAACAACTTGTTATGAGATTGTAGCTCATTATGATCAAATAGTTGACCGATTCAGTGATGTGGAACATCAAAATGGCTTGTTATGAGATTACAACTCATTATCATCGAACGGTTGATCGATTCGACGATGTGGAACCTCAGAATGGCTTGTTATGAGATTACAACTCATTATCATCGAACGGTTGATCGATTCGGTGATGTGGAACCTCAGAACAACTGGTTATGAGATTGTAGCTTATTATCATTGAACGGTTGACCGATTCAGTGATGTGGAACCTCAGAACAACTGGTTATGAGATTGTAGCTTATTATCATTGAGCGGTTGACTGATTCGGTGATGTGGAGCTTCAGAATAGCTTGTTATGAGCTTACAACTCATTATGATCGAACGGTTGACCGATTTGGCGATGTGGAACCTCAGAATGACTTGTTATGAGAGTACAACTCATTATCATCAAACGGTTGATCGATTTGGCGATGTGGAACCTTAGAATGGCTCTTTATAAGATTACAACTCATTATCATCAAAAGGTTGATTGATTTGGCATTGTGGAACCTCAGAATGGCTTGTTATGAGATTACAACTCATTATTATCGAACGGTTGACCGATTCAGTGCTGTGGAACCTCAGAACAGCTTGTTATGAGATTGTAGCACATTATCATCAAATGGTTGATCGATTCAGTGATGTGGAACCTCATAATAGATTGTTATGAGATTGTAGCTCATTATCATCTAACGGTTGACCAATTCAGTGATGTGGAACCTCAGAACAACTTGTTATGAGATTGTAGCTCATTATCATCAAACGGTTAACTGATTCGGTGATGTGGAACCTCAGAATAGCTTGTTATGAGATTACAACTCATTATCATCGAATCGTTGACCGATTCGGCAATGTGGAACCTCAGAATGGCTTGTTATGAGATTACAACTCATTATCATCGAACAGTTGACTGATTCAGCGATGTGGAACCTCAGAATGACTTGTTATGAGATTGCAGTTCATTATCATTAAATGGTTGACCGATTCGACGATGTGAAACCTTAGAATAGCTTATTACGAGATTGTAGCTCATTATCATTGAACGGTTGACCGATTCAGTGATGTGGAACCTCAGAATGGCTTGTTATGAGATTACAACTCATTATCATCAAATGGTTGACCGATTTGGTGATGTGGAACCTTAGAACAGCTTATTGTGAGATTGTAGCTCATTATCATCAAACGGTTGACTGATTCGGCAATGTGGAACCTCAAAACAACTTCTTATGAGATTGTAGCTCATTATCATCGAATGGTTGACCGATTTAGCAATGTGGAACCTCAGAACAGCTTGTTATGAGATTGTAGCTCATTATCATCGAATGGTTGACCGATTTGGTGATGTGGAACCTTAGAACAACTTGTTATGAGATTGTAGCTCATTATCATCAAACGGTTGATCGATTCGGTGATGTGGAACCTCAAAATGGCTTGTTATGAGATTACAACTCATTATCATCAAATGATTGATTGATTCAGTGATGTGGAATGTTAGAATGGCTTGTTATAAGATTACAACTCATTATCATCGAATGGTTTATCGATTCGGTGATGTGGAACTTTAGAATAGCTTGTTATGAGATTGCAGCTTATTATCATTGAACAGTTGACTGATTCGGCGTTATGGAACCTCAGAATGGCTTGTTATGAGATTGCAGCTCATTATCATCAAATGGTTGACTAATTCGATGATGTGGAACCTCAAAATAGCTTGTTATGAGATTACAACTCATTATCATCAAACGGTTGATAGATTCGGCGATGTAGAACCTTAGACTGGCTTGTTATGAGATTACAACTCATTATCATTGAACGGTTGATCGATTTGGTTATGTGGAACCTCAGAATGGCTTTTTATGAGATTACAACTCATTATCATCAAACGGTTGACCGATTTGGCATTGTGGAACCTCAGAAAGGCTTGTTATGAGATTACAACTCATTATCATTGAATGGTTGACTGATTCAATGATCTGGAACCTCAGAATAGCTTTTTATGAGATTGTAGCTCATTATCATCGAACAGTTGACCGATTCGGTGATGTGGAACCTCAGAATAGCTTGTTATGAGATTGTAGCTCATTATCATCAAACGGTTGACTGATTTGGTGATGTGGAACCTCAAAACAGCTTGTTATGAGATTGCAGCTCATTATCATCGAATGGTTGACCGATTCGGCGATGTGGAACCTCAGAATGGCTTGTTATGAGATTCCAACTCATTATCATCGAACGGTTGACCAATTTGACAATGTCAAACCTCAAAACAACATGTTATGAGATTACAGCTCATTATCATTTAACAGTTGACCGATTCGGTGATGTGGAACCTTAGAATAGCTTGTTATGAGATTGCAGCTCATTATCATCGAACGATTGACCGATTCGGTGATGTAGAACCTCAGAACAACTTGTTATGAGATTGCAGCTCATTATCATCAAACAGTTGACCGATTCGGCGATGTGGAACCTCAGTATAACTTGTTATGAGATTACAACTCATTATCATCAAACGGTTGACCGATTTGGCGATGTGGAACCTCAGAATGGCTTGTTATGAGATTACAACTCATTATCATCGAACAGTTGATAAATTTGGTGACGTGGAACCTTAGAACAACTTGTTATGAGATAGTAGCTTATTATCATCGAATGATTGACTGATTCAGTGTTGTAGAACCTAACAACACCTTGTTATGAGATTGCAGCTCATTATCATCAAATAATTGACCGATTTGGCGATGTGGAACCTCAGAACAGCTTGTTATGAGATTACAACTCATTATCATCGAATGGTTGATCGATTCGGTGGTGTGGAACCTCAAAACAACTTGTTATGAGATTAAAACTCATTATCATCGAACGATTGATCAATTCAGCGATGTGGAACCTTAGTAAAACTTGTTATGAGATAGTAGCTTATTATCATCGAATGATTGACTGATTCGGTGATGTGGAACCTCAAAATGGCTTGTTATGAGATTACAACTCATTATCATCGAATGGTTGACTGATTTAGTGATATAGAACCTTAGCATGGCTTGTTATGAGATTACAACTCATTATCATCAAATGGTTGATCGATTCGGCGATGTGGAACCTCAGAACGGCTTGTTATGAGATTATAACTCATTATCATCAAACGGTTGATCAATTTGGTGATGTGGAACCTTAGAACAACTTGTTATGAGATTGCAGCTTATTATCATCGAACGATTAACTAATTCAGTGTTGTGGAACCTAACAACACCTTGTTATGAGATTGCAGCTCATTATCATCGAACAGTTGACCGATTCGGTAATGTGGAACCTTAGAATAGCTTGTTATGAGATTAAAACTCATTATCATCGAACGGTTGACCGATTCAGTGATGTGGAACCTCAGAATGGCTTGTTATGAGATTACAACTCATTATCATCAAATGGTTGATCGATTCGCTAATGTGGAACCTCAGAATGGCTTGTTATGATATTACAACTCATTATCATCGAATGGTTGACCGATTCAGCATTATGGAACCTCAAAAAGGCTTGTTATGAGATTACAACTCATTATCGTCAAACAATTGATTGATTCAGCAATGTGGAACCTCAGAATGGCTTGTTATGAGATTACAACTCATTATCATCGAACGGTTGATCGATTCGGCGTTGTGGAACCTCAAAATGGCTTATTATGAGATTACAACTCATTATCATCAAACGGTTGATCGATTCGGTGATGTGGAACCTCATAATAGCTTGTTATGAGATTACAACTCAATATCATCAAATAGTTGACCGATTCGGTGTTGTGGAACCTTAGAAAGGCTTGTTATGAGATTACAACTCATTATCATTGAACGGTTGATTGATTCGGCAATGTAGAACCTCAGAATAGCTTGTTATGAGATTGTAGCTCATTATCATCAAACGATTGACCAATTTGGTGATGTGGAACCTCAGAACAGCTTGTTATGAGATTGTAGCTCATTATCATCAAACGGTTGACCGATTCGGTGATGTGAAACCTCAGAACAGCTTGTTATAAGATTGTAGCTCATTATCATCGAATGGTTGACCGATTCGGCGATGTGGAGCCTCAGAATAGCTTGTTATGAGATTACAACTTATTATCATCAAACGGTTAACTGATTTGGCGATGTGGAACGTCAGAATGACTTGTTATGAGATTACAACTCATTATAATCAAACAGTTGATCGATTCGGCAATGTGGAACCTCAGAATGGCTTGTTATGAGATTACAACTCATTATCATCGAACGGTTGACCGACTCGGCGATATGGAACCTCACAATAGCTTGTTATGAGATTGTAGCTCATTATCATCAAACGGTTGACTGATTCAGTGAAGTGGAATGTCAGAATAGCTTTTTATGAGATTGTAGCTCATTATCATCGAATGGTTGACCGATTAGGTGATGTAAAACCTCAAAACAGCTTGTTATGAGATTACAGCTCATTATCATCGAACGACTGACCGATTCAGTGATGTGGAACCTCAGAATAGCTTGTTATGCAATTATAACTCATTAGCATCGAACGGTTGACCGATTCGGCGATATAGAACCTCAAACTGGCTTGTTATGAGATTACAACTCATCATCATCGAACGGTTGACCGATTTAGCGATGTGGAACCTTAGAACGGCTTGTTATGAGATTAGAACTCATTATCATTGAACGGTTGACCGATTCGGTGATGTGGAACCTCAGAATGGCTTGTTATGATATTACATCTCATTATCATCAAACGGTTGACCCACTCAGTGATGTGGAATGTCAGAATAGCTTGTTATGAGATTGTAGCTCATTATCATTGAATGGTTGACCGATTCGGTGATGTGGAACCTCAGAACAGCTTGTTATGAGATTGCAGCTCATCATCATCGAAAGGCTAACCGATTCGGTGATGTGGAACCTTAGAATAGCTTGTTATGAGATTACAACTCATTATCATCAAAAGGTTGACCGATTTGGTGATGTGGAACCTCAGACCGGCTTGTTATGAGATTACAACTCATTATCATCGAACGGTTGACCGATTTTGCGATGTGGAACCTCAGAACGGCTTGTTATGAGATTACAACTCATTATCATTAAACGGTTGACCGATTTGGTGATGTGAAACCTCAGAATGGCTTGTTATGAGATTACAACTCATTATCATCGAACGGTTGACCGATTTGGCAATGTGGAACCTCAGAATAGCTTATTATGAGATTGCAGCTCATTATCATCGAACGATTGACCGAGTCAGCGATGTGAAACCTCAAAATAGCTTATTATGAGATTGTAGCTCATTATCATCAAACGGTTGACCGATTCGGCAATGTGGAACCTCAGAACAGCTTGTTATGAGATTGTAGCTCATTATCATCGAACGGTTGACTGATTCGGTTTTGTGGAACCTTAGAATGGCTTGTTATGAGATTACAACTCATTATCATCGAAAGCTTGATCAATTTGGTGATGTGGAACTTCAGAACAGATTCTTATGAGATTAGAACTCATTATCATCGAACGGTTGATCGATTCGGCGATGTGGAACCTCAGAACAACTTGTTATGAGATTATAGCTTATTATCATCGAATGGTTGACCGATTCGGCATTGTGGAACCTCAAAATAGCTTGTTATGAGACTGTAGCTCATTATCATTGAACGGTTGACCGATTCAGCAATGTGGAACCTCAGAATAGCTTGTTATGAGATTACAACTCATTATCATCGAACAGTTGATCAATTCAGTGATGTGGAACGTCAGAATGGCTTGTTATGAGATTACAACTCATTATCATCGAACAGTTGATCAATTTGGTGATGTGGAACCCCAGAATGGCTTGTTATGAGATAACGACTCATTATCATCGAATGGTTGACCGATTCGGCATTATGGAACCTCAGAAAGGCTTGTTATGAGATTACAACTTATTATCATCAAACGGTTGACCGATTCGGCGATGTGGAACCTCAGAATAGCTTGTTATGAGATTATAGCTTATTATCATCGAACAGTTGACCGATCCAGCGATGTGGAACCTCAGAATAGCTTGTTATGAGATTGTAGCTTATTATCATCGAATGATTGACCTATTCGGTGATGTGGAACCTCATAATAGCTTTTTATGAGATTGCAGCTCATTATCATCGAACGGTTGACTGATTCGGTGATGTGGAACCTAAAAATAATTTGTTATGAGATTACAACTCATTATCATCAAACAGTTAACCGATTCGGCGATGTGGAACCTCAGAATGGCTTGTTATGAGATTACAACTCATTATCATCGAACGGTTGACCGATTCGGCGATGTGGAACCTCAGAATGGCTTGTTATGAGATTACAACTCATTATCATCAAAGGGTTGACCAATTTGGCGATGTGAAACCTTAGAACAGCTTGTTATGAGATTACAACTCATTATCATTAAACGGTTGACCGATTCGGCGATGTGGAACCTCAGAATAGCTTGTTATGAGATTGCAGCTCATTATCATCAAACAGTTGACTGATTTAATGATGTGGAACCTGCAAATAGCTTGTTATAAGATTGCAGCTCATTATCATCAAACAGTTGACTGATTCAGTGATGTGGAACCTTAGAATAGCTTGTTATGAGATTACAACTCATTATCATCAAATGGTTGACCGATTCAGTGATGTGGAACCTCAGAATGGCTTGTTATGAGATTACAACTCATTATCATCGAATGGTTGACCAATGCAGTGATGTGGAACCTCAGTATGGCTTGTTATGATATTACAACTCATTATCATCGAAGGGTTGATCGATTTGATGATGTGGAACCTCAGAATGGCTTGTTATGAGATTATAACTCATTATCATCAAATGGTTGATCAATTCAGCAATGTGGAGCCTCAGAATAGCTTGTTATGAGATTGTAGCTTATTATCATCGAATGATTGACCGATTCGGTGTTGTGGAACCTTAGAACAGCTTTTTATGAGATTGCAACTCATTATCATCGAACGGTTGACCGATTTAGGGATGTGGAACCTCAGAATAGCTTGTTATGAGATTACAACTCATTATCATCGAACGGTTGACCGATTCGGCAATGTGGAACCTCAGAATGGCTTGTTATAAGATTACAACTCATTATCATTGAACGGTTGATCGATTTGGCGATGTGAAACCTTAGAATGGCTTGTTATGAGATTACAACTCATTATCATCGAACATTTGACTGATTCAGCATTGTGGAACCTCCAAAAGGCTTGTTATGAGATTAAAACTTATTATCATCGAACGCTTGATCGATTTGGCGATGTGGAACCTCAGAATAGCTTATTATGAGATTGTAGCTCATTATCATTGAACGGTTGACCGATTCAGTGATGTGGAGCTTCAGAATAGCTTGTTATGAGACAACAACTCATTATCATCAAATGGTTGACCGATTTGGCCATGTGGAACCTCAGAATGGCTTATTATGAGATTACAACTCATTATCATCAAACGGTTGATCGATTCGAGGATGTGGAACCTCAGAATAGCTTGTTATGAGATTACAACTCATTATCATCAAACGGTTGACTAATTCATTGTTGTGGAACCTCAAAATGGCTTGTTATGAGATTACAACTCATTATCATCAAACGGTTGACCGATTCGGCGATGTGGAACCTCAGAATAGCTTGTTATGAGATTGTAGCTCATTATCATCAAACGGTTGACCAATTCAGCAATGTGGAACCTCAAAATAGCTTGTTATGAGATTGCAGCTCATTATCATTGAATGGTTGACCGATTCGGTGATGTGGAACCTCAGAATAGCTTGTTATGAGATTGCAGCTCATTATCATCAAACGGTTGACCGATTCAGTGACGTGGAACCTGAGAACAGCTTGTTATGAGATTAAAACTCATTATCATTGAACGGTTGACCGAATCGGTTATGTGGAACCTCAGAATAGCTTGTTATGAGAGTACAACTCATTATCATCAAACGGTTGACCTATTCAGTGATGTGGAACCTCAGAATGGCTTTTTATGAGATTATAGCTCATTATCATCGAATGGTTGACTTATTCGGTGATGTGGAACCTTAGAATAGCTTGTTATCAGATTACAGCTCATTATCACTGAATAGTTGACCGATTTGGTGATGTGGAACCTCAGAATGACTTGTTGTGAGATTACAACTCATTATCATCAAACGATTGACCGATTCAGTAATGTGGAACCTTAGAACGGCTTGTTATGAGATTACAACTCATTATCATTGAACGGTTGACTGATTCGGTGATGTGGAACCTCAGAATAGCTTGTTATGAGATTGTAGCTCATTATCATTGAACGGTTGAATGATTTGGTGATGTGGAACCTCATAATATCTTGTTATGAGATTGTAGCTCATTATCATCGAACAGTTGATTGATTCGGTGATGTGGAACCTCAGAATAGCTTGTTATGAGATTGTAGCTCATTACCATCAAATGGTTGACCAATTCGGTGATGTGGAACCTCAGAATAGCTTGTTATAAGATTATAGCTCATTATCATCAAACAGTTGACCGATTTGGTGATGTGAAACCTCAAAATAGCTTGTTATGAGATAACAAGTCATTATCATCAAACGGTTGACCAATTCGGCGATGTGGAACCTCAGAATGTCTTGTTATGAGATTACAACTCATTATCATCGAATGGTTGATTGATTTGGCGATGTGGAACCTTAGAATGGCTTGTTATGAGATTACAACTCATTATCATCAATCGGTTGATCAATTCGGCGATGTGGAACCTGAGAACAGCTTGTTATGACATTGCAGCTTATTATCATCGAACGGTTGACTGATTTGGTGTTATGGAACCTCAGAATGGCTTGTTATGAGATTGCAACTCATTATCATCGAACGGTTGACCAATTCGGCGATGTGGAACCTTAGAATAGCTTGTTATGAGATTACAACTCATTATCATTGAAGGGTTGACCGATTCAGCGATGTGGAACCTCAGAATGGCTTGTTATGAGATTACAACTCATTACATCGAACAGTTGACCGATTCAGCAATGTGGAACCTTAGAATAGCTTGTTATGAGATTACAACTCATTATCATCAAACGGTTGATCGAGTCAGCAATGTTGAACCTCAGAACAACTTGTTATGAGATTGCAACTCATTATCATCAAACGGTTGACCGATTCAGCAATGTGGAACCTCAAAATGGCTTGTTATGAGATTATAACTCATTATCATCGAATGGTTGACCAATTTGGTGATGTGGAACCTTAGAATAGCTTGTTATGAGATTACAACTCATTATCATCGAACGGTTGACCGATTCAGCAATGTTAGACCTCAGAATAGCTAGTTATGAGATTACAACTCATTATCATCAAACGGTTGACTAATTCAACATTGTGGAACCTCAGAAAGGCTTGTTATGAGATTACAACTCATTATCATCGAACGGTTGACCGATTTGGGGATTTGGAACCTCAGAACAGCTTGTTATGAGATTGTAGCTCATTATCATCGAATGATTGAACGATTTAGAGATGTGGAACCTCAGAATAGCTTGTTATGAGATTGCAGCTCATTATCATCGAATGGCTGACCGATTTGGCGATGTGGAACCTCAGAACAACTTGTTATGAGATTGCAGCTCGTTATCATCGAAGGGTTGATTGATTCGGCGATGTGGAACCTCAGAATAGCTTGTTATGAGATTATAACTCAATATCATCAAATGGTTGACCGATTCGGCAATGTGGATGCTCAAAATAGTTTGTTATGAGATTACAACTCATTATCATCAAACGGTTGATCGATTCGGCGATGTGGAACCTCAGAATGGCTTGTTATGAGATTACAACTTATTATCATCAAACGGTTGACTGATTTGACATTGTGGAACCTTAGAATGACTTGTTATGAGATTACAACTCATTGTCATCAAACGGTTGACCGATTCGGTGATGTGGAACCTCAGAACAGCTTATTATGAGATTGTAGCTCATTATCACTAAACGATTGACCGATTCAGCGATGTGGAACCTCAGGATAGCTTGTTATGAGATTGCAACTCATTATCATCGAATGATTGACCGATTCGGTGATGTGGAACCTTAGAATAGCTTGTTATGAGATTGTAGCTCATTATCATCAAATGGTTGACCGATTCAGCGATGTGGAACCTCAGAATAGCTTTTTATGAGATTACAACTCATTATCATCAAATGGTTGATTGATTCGGCGATGTGGAACCTCAAAATGGTTTGTTATGAGACTACAACTCATTATCATCAAACTGTTGACCGATTCAGTGATGTGGAAGCTCAGAACGGCTTTTTATGAGATCACAGCACATTATCATCGAATGGCTGACCGATTTGGTGATGTGGAACCTTAGAATAGCTTGTTATGAGAATACAGCTCATTATCATCGAATGGTTGATGGATTCGGCGATGTGGAACCTCAAAACAACTTGTTATGAGATTACAACTCATTATCATCAAACAGTTGACCGATTCAGCGATGTGGAACCTCAGAACAGCTTGTTATGAGATTGCAGCTCATTATAATCGAACTGTGGACCGATTCGGCGATGTGGAACGTTAGAATAGCTTGTTATAAGATTGTAGCTCATTATCATCGAATGGTTGACCGATTTGGCGATGTGGAAACTTAGAACAGCTTGTTATGAGGTTCCAGCTCATTATCATCGAATGGTTGACCGATTCAGCGATGTGGAACCTTAGAATAGCTTGTTATGAGATTGCAGCTCATTATCATCAAACAGTTGACCGATTCGGTGATGTGAAACCTCAAAATAGCTTGTTATGAGATTACTGTTCCATGAATTTTCCCATTCTGTGCATTTGACCTGGTTTTCCCTGTCTTGCTTCCTCTGTCATGATTCTTCATGGTCTCTAGGTCTTGGCTCTGTTGAACCCTCAAATACCCCTGAAAAACCCTAAGTCTTTCATGTGCAAACAATGTAATAAACCCTAGCCCTTGGCTCTTATGTTTTGCAGTTACTTTTTCAATCACTAAGAGCATGTGCTTATTTCTCAGTCGCGTTATCGCTTCGCCTCAGTCGAATATTCCTTTTCTTCCTCCGACTCTGCGTTTCCTCTTGTCACGTGGTCTCAAGATAGAATCGAATATTCCCTCTCTGTCTCCCGACTTAGCATTTGTTCTTTGGTCGCGAGGTCACCAGATCTATGTCATAAACCTTTGTGAAGAGTGGGACCCTCTCAGTCAGTCGGGTAATCGCCAGACGGAGGAGATGGATCACGCGACTTTGAGACTAAGTGTTTCTTTGCCTTTAGGCGCTGGGTCGCTAGATAAGTTAAGGGTATGCTTAGTTATTTAGTGACTTAACGGCAGCCGTCTGATGCAAAGCTCAGAGGATCTAATGGCAGACGCGTAGTCGGGTAATAAAAGTGCCTTATAAAAAAAAGTACTCCTGACTCAGCGCCAAGGGTAGTCGAGATGTCGCTAGAAAGAATAAGGGACACATGTAAACTGATAAGATAAGTCAAAAGGCTTCAGTTCTTGGTTCTCCCGACTTGGCGACTAGGCTTTGTCGCGTGGTCTCAAGACAGAGAATTAGCATCTGGTGACAAGGAGACAACCATGGTGGTTAAAGGTGGCAGTTAGGCGCTGGGTCACTGGATGGATGATGAGTTAAGAAAATCTCCTCGCGACTTTGATTTCACACAGTCGGGATGTCGCTGGATCTGAGCTCAGGTTTAGCAGGGGTAAAAAGTGCTTTGTCACCAAGTCGTGAGATGATACCATGGTTAACGTCATTTTCTCACGACAAAGAGACTAACATTCAGTCGCAAGGTTGCCTGACTTTGAATTTGAAAGATTGGCGGCAGATTTGGCACTGTGAACGCTCGGCAGCCATGGTTTCTCTGTGGTCGTGTTCCAGAATTGATCAGAAGGGTCTAATTGCAGAAAGGCCATGCACAAAGAGTCTGTTGATCCCTGGATTAGATTTGTTTCAATGTCAGTGAAGAAGGGGAGATTCAGAGATGTGGAAAGAGATACAGAGTCCAATCAGGAGTTATTTCTCTCAGTTGCAGTTGGCTAAAGGCATGGTCATGATCGAGGACTCATTGATGAGAAATTGAGCAACAGCCGTCAGGGGTCACTTCTCATCCTGGGAGGTCATGATCAGTTGGTGAG
This sequence comes from Thuja plicata, assembly GCA_018584345.1. NCBI lineage: Eukaryota > Viridiplantae > Streptophyta > Pinopsida > Cupressales > Cupressaceae > Thuja > Thuja plicata. The sequence goes on from MU228108.1 coordinate 227,918, forward strand.
AATTCATGACAAAGACTTAGTTGCAAAGTATAGCTCATGGACTCAGGTTGCGTGTCTACAGGCATGATCCAGTACAGGGATGGGTGGAAAAAGAAAATCCAGTCTGATCGAGAGTTATCTTGGTATACATTAATGACCAGATTAGATTTTGTCCTAGGGTCAATTATTATATTGTAAATCTGTAACCCTAGTTAGGTTTTTTGGGACTCCTGCCTGCGTGCATTGGGGGTATTTAAAGTTTTTTGAGAGCCTTAGTGCTCAGATTTTGGCATTTTGTAAGGAGAATTCTTTCTTCCCAGGAGCTATCTGAGGCATTCTTTCTACCCTCTGGCTTTTACATTCTGTAATCTTCTCATTGATTATGCAAACTGTTGGAAGTACTTTGTGATAATTCTTCATATCCCTATGCTTCCTTGTTTGTATTATCTCTTATTGGATCAAAGTTTATGAATGCTAATTAATGGACATTGGGGTTCCTAGTTCCTCTCATTTTCTGCAATTCTATGTGTTATTGTGTTTGATCTTATTTAGATGTTTTGTGGGTATACTTCAACCCCTAGCAGTCTTCTCTCATTCCTACACCTGGTTACAGAGAAGGATGTTTGTTTGCAGGTCATAGGTCGAGTCTTTTGTTCAGGCCTTCCTATGAAATACTTATGAAAGCCTATCTAGTGAGTTGTGACTTATTAGACCTGATTCCTCCATTGGTTTCATTCCTCTATACTGAGGTCCAAGCCCTAAGTTCGGTGCATCACCTAGTAGGTAATTTGCTTTTAGTCATTTCCCTTTCAAAGAAATCCTTCTAACCCTTTTCCCCTCAAGTTTACTTTCCTGTTCAGAAGAAAATTAAGGTGATTATCCAAGAGGAACCAACCTAGAATCTGGAGGTCTCATCTCGGTTAGCATAAGGTCCCACAACCTTGAGATGATTCGCTTGTTATACTGGATTATCAAGACCAAGAGAGCTTGAGATAAGAGACGCAAATTCAGTGTATAACATTTCTGGCACGCCCGGTGGGACAGTAAAAGAAGTCCATTAGAGAATATTATGTGATCTCTGATATGCAGGTTACATGATACAAACTTTTAAGAAGTTGTTCTGACAAGTATATCT
>MU228108.1:245869-299824 GCA_018584345.1 Thuja plicata
AGTCAGCATTCAGGATGGCACATTCAATGATGTATTGTATGTTCCATCTCTCTCTGCAAACCTTCTCTCCATTTATCAGATTACACGCAGTGGGTCAGGGAAGACAGTTGAGTTCATGGCCGATTCAACCTTCATCAGGGATAGTGTGACAGGAGGCATTATTGCTATAGGGACAGTTGATCACTCCTCCCGTCTCTACATCTTTTCTCACTTTGGTCCACCATCTCCATTGTTGGAGCTTAGCTCTCCTCTTTCGAGAGAGCATCATGTGGTGCAGTCAGGTCTCTTGAACCTTTGTGTTGTTCCCGAGACCAGTGTTGTGACTGCCACACCACATCCTGAGGAGTACTTTTCTCTTCAGTAGGATTCTTCTTTAGCATTGCTTGACCCTCCAGCTCCATTCATCGAGCCACCAGGTGCAGTTACTGAGGATTCTTCAGAGGACACTCATCTCCTCTCTCATGACAGTGTCAGCACACCTGTCATACCACTTGCATTGGGGATTCCCTTTCAGGATCCTCGTGTCTTCTCATTTGAGCATCAGCTCGGCCTTCCAGTGACACCTCATCTTTCGAGGTCACCTCTTCAGCACCCACTGACTTTCACTCCTCTGCATTGGAGTCATAGTGGTTTGTTCTTTGCTCCAGGGGTTCTTTCATTCTGGGGGGCTTTGGAGCCTCGACCCTCTCTCAAGGGGGGGGTTAACAACACGCATTGTACTACTAGCTATGAGAGAGTCTCTTGAAGTCATTCTTTTGTCTTTGCTTGCCTTTCTATCTCTTTTTGGAGAGGGGTTTTTCCCACTGGGTTTTCTCCTTTGTCTCCGGTTCACAGAGATTTCCTTGTACTAGGTACATGATCAGGCCTTGTTGCCGGGACCCATTTCTTGCTTTCTTAGTCTTGCTAGGTCTGCTTTCTCCCTACGTTCAGCTTAAGGGGGGGTGTAAAAGTATTATTTCTTTTTTACTCTAGTTGCTTAAGCGTCTCTTAGGTGCATTATTAATTAATTCTTAATTAATAATGTGCAACCTAGTATTTCCCTTAGGGTTTTGTTCACCTTTTTAAGGTTGAACTTTGTAATTGATGTTCATTAATTCAGATAATCTTTTTGCTCTCACCTTTTGAGTAAAATCTGAGTTTTGCTTTTTCCTTCTTTTGCTTCATTTCTTGTGACAGGTTTTTAAATGCAGCTGGATCTTTGAGTTGAATCTGATCTTTCATCAGTTTCTACAGTTATGAGATTACAACTCATTATCATCGAATGGTTGACCGATTCGATGATGTGGAACCTCAGAATGGATTTTTATGAGATTACAACTCATTATCATTGAACCTTTGACTGATTCAGCATTGTGGAACCTTAGAATATCTTGTTATGAGATTGCAGCTCATTATCATCGAACGGTTGATGGATTCGGCGATGTGGAACCTTAGAATAGTTTGTTATGAGATTATAACTCATTCTCATCAAACGGTTGACCGATTCAGCATTGTGGAGCCTCAGAAAGGCTTGTTATGAGATTACAACTCATTATCACCAAACGGTTGATTGATTCAGCGATGTGGAACCTCAGAACAGCTTGTTATGAGATTACAACTCATTATCATCGAACGGTTGATCGATTTGGTGATGTGGAACCTCAGAATAGCTTATTATGAGATTACAGCATATTATCATCGAATGATTGACCAATTCAAAATTGTGGAACCTCAGAATAGCTTGTTATGAGATTGCAGCTCATTCTCATTGAATGGTTAACCAATTCGGCGATGTGGAACCTTAGAACAGCTTGTTATGAGATTACAACTAATTATCATCGAACGGTTGATCAATTCGACGATGTGGAACATCAGAACGGCTTGTTATGAGATTATGACTCATTATAATCAAACGGTGGATCGATTTGGTAATGTAGAACCTCAGAACGGCTTGCTATGAGATTACAACTCATTATCATCAAATGGTTGACCGATTCAGAGTTGTGGAACCTCAAAACGGCTTATTATGAGATTATAACTCATTATCATCAAACGGTTCACTGATTCGGTGATATCGAACCTCAGAACAGCTTGTTATGAGATTGTAGCTCATTATCATAGAACGGTTGACTGATTCGATGATGTGGAACCTCAGAATAGCTTGTTATGAGATTACGACTCATTATCATTGAATAGTTGACCGATTCGGTGATGTGGAACCTCAGAATAGCTTGTTATGAGATTACAACTCATTATCATCGAATGGTTGACCGATTCGGTGATGTGGAACCTCAAAATGGCTTGTTATAAGATTACAGCTCATTATCATTGAACGGTTGACCGATTCAGCGATGTGGAATGTCAGAACGGCTTGTTATGAGATTGCAGCTCATTATCATCAAACGGTTGACCAATTCGGTGATGTGGAACCTTAGAACAACTTGTTATGAGATTGCAGCTCATTATCATTGAATGGTTGACCGATTCAGTGATGTGGAACCTCAGAACGGCTTGTTGTGAGATTACAACTCATTATCATCGAACGGTTGACCGATTCAGTGATGTGGAATCTCAAAATGGCTTGTTATGAGATTACAACTCATTATCATCAAATGGTTGACCGATTCAGTGATGTGGAACCTGAGAATAGCTTGTTATGAGATTGCAACTCATTATCATCGAACGGTTTACCAATTCAGTGATCTGGAACCTCAGAACAACTTGTTATGAGATTGTAGCTCATTATCATCGAACGGTTGACTGATTCGGTGATGTGGAACCTCAGAACAGCTTGTTATGAGATTGCAACTCATTATCATCAAAAAGTTGACTGATTTAGTGATGTAGAACCTCAGAATGGCTTGTTATGAGATTACAACTCATTATCATTGAACGGTTGATCGATTCGGCGATGTGGAACCTTAGAACAGCTTGTTATGAGATTACAACTCATTATCATCGAGTGGTTGATCGATTCAGTGATGTGGAAGCTCAGAACAGCTTGTTATGAGATTATAGCTTATTATCTTTGAACAGTTGACCAATTTGGCAATGTGGAACATCAAAATAGCTTGTTATTAGATTGCAACTCATTATCATCGAATGGTTGACTGATTCGGTGATGTGGAACCTCAGAACAACTTGTTATGAGATTACAACTCGTTATCATCAAACGGTTGACCGATTCTGCAATGTGGAACCTCAAAATGGCTTGTTATGAGATTACAACTCATTATCATTGAATGATTGAACAATTCGGTGTTGTGGAACCTCAGAAAGGCTTGTTATGAGATTACAACTCATTATCATCAAACAGTTGACCGATTCGGCGATGTGGAACCTTAGAATAGCTTGTTATGAGATTGTAGCTCATTATCATCAAACGGTTGACTGATTTGGTGATGTGGAACCTCAAAATAGCTTGTTATGAGATTATAACTCATTATCATCAAACGGTTGACCGATTCAGTGATGTGGAAACTTAGAACAGCTTGTTATGAGATTACAACTCATTATCATTAAACAGTTGACCGATTCAGCGATGTGGAACCTCAGAACTACTTGTTATGAGTTTAAAACTCATTATCATCAAAGGGTTGACCGATTCGGTGATGTGGAACCTCAGAATAGCTTGTTATGAGATTACAACTCATTATCATCAAACAGTTGACTGATTCAGTGATGTGGAACCTCAGAATAGCTTGTTATGAAATTGTAGCTCATTATCATTGAACGGTTGACCAATTCAGTGATGTGGAACCTCAGAATAGCTTGTTATGAGATTGCAGCACATTATCATCGAATAGTTCACCGATTCGGCGATGTTGAACCTTAGAATAGCTTGTTATGAGATTACAATTCATTATCATCAAATGGTTGACTAATTCAGTGATGTGGAACCTTAGAATGGCTTGTTATAAGATTACAAGTCATTATCATCAAACGGTTGACTGATTTGGCGATGTGGAACCTCAGAATGGCTTGTTATGAGATTACAACTCATTATCATCGAATGGTTGATTGATTTGGAGATGTGGAACCTAAGAAGGGCTTGTTATGAGATTACAACTCATTATCATCGAACGGTTAATCGATTTAGTAATGTGGAACCTCAGAACAACTTGTTATGAGATTACAACTTATTATCATCAAACGATTGACTGATTCAGCATTGTGGAACCTTAGAACAGCTTGTTATGAGATTGCAGCTCATTATCATCGAATGGTTGACCGACTCGGTGATGTGGAACCTCAGAATAGCTTGTTATGAGATTACAACTTATTATCATCGAACGATTGATAGATTCGATGATGTGGAACCTCAGAATGGCTTGTTATGAGATTACAACTCATTATCATCGAATGGTTGATCGATTCGGCAATGTGGAACCTCAGAATGGCTTGTTATTAGATTACAACTCATTATCATCAAACGGTTGACCGATTCAGCATTGTGAAACCTCAAAAAGGCTTGTTATGAGATTACAACTCATTATCATCGAACGGTTGACTGATTTGGCGATGTGGAACCTCAGAATAGCTTGTTATGAGATTTTAGCTCATTATCATTGAACAGTTGACCAATTCAGTGATGTGGAACATCAGAACCACTTGTTATGAGATTGTAGCTCATTATCATCGAACGGTTGACTAATTCGGCGATGTGTAACCTCAGAACAACTTGTTATGAGATTGCAGCTCATTATCATCGAACGGTTGACCGGTTCGGCAATGTGGAGACTCAAAATAGCTTTTTATAAGATTACAACTCATTATCATCGAACGGTTGACTGATTCGGCGATGTGGAACCTTAGAATAGCTTGTTATGAGATTGTAGCTCATTATCATCGAACGGTTGACCGATTCGGCAATGTGGAACCTTAGAATAGCTCGTTGTGAGATTGCAGCTCATTATCATCAAACTGTTGACCGATTCGGCGATGTGGAACCTTAGAATAGTTTGTTATGAGATTGTAACTAAATATCATTGAACGGTTGACTGATTTGGTGATGTGGAACCTCAGAATAGCTTGTTATGAGATTACAACTCATTATCATTGAACAGTTGACTGATTCAGCAATGTGGAACCTTAGAGCGGCTTTTTATGAGATTACAACTCATTATCATCGAATAGTTGACCGATTCGGCGATGTGGAAACTCAGAACTGCTTGTTATGAGATTAAAACTCATTATCATCAAAGGCTTGACTGATTCGGCGATGTGGAACCTCAGAATAGCTTGTTATGAGATTGCAGCTCATTATCATCAAATAGTTGACCGATTCAGCGATGTGGAAGCTCAAAATAGCTTGTTATGAGATTACATTTTATTATCATCAAACGATTGACTGATTAGGTGATGTAGAACCTCAGAATGGCTTGTTATGAGATTACAACTCATTATCATCAAACGGTTGACCGATTTGGCGATGTGGAACCTCAGAATGGCTTGTTATGAGATTACAACTCATTATCATCGAACGGTTGATCAATTTGGCTATGTGGAACCTGAGAACAGCTTGTTATGAGATTACTACTCATTATCATCGAATGGTTGACCGATTCGGTGATGTCGAACCTTAGAATAGCTTGTTATGAGATTGTAGCTTATTATCATCGAATGATTGACCTATTCGGCATTGTGGAACCTCAGAACAGCTTGTTATGAGATTGCAACTCATTATCATCAAATGGTTGACCGATTCAGTGATGTGGAACCTCAGAATAGCTTGTTATGAGATTACAACTCATTAACATCGAACGGTTGATCGATTCGGCGATGTGGAACCTTTGAATGGCTTGTTATGAGATTACAACTCATTATCATCAAATGGTTGATCGATTCGGTGATGTGGAACCTCAGAATGGCTAGTTATGAGATTACAACTCATTATCATCAAACGGTTGATCGATTCAGTGATGTGGAACCTCAGAACAGCTTCTTATGAGATTCTAACTCATTATCATCGAACGGTTGACCGATTCGGCAATGTGGAACCTCAGAATAGCTTGTTATGAGATTGAAGCTTATTATCATCGAATGACTCACCGATTCAGCGTTGTAGAATCTCAAAATAGCTTGTTATGCGATTGCAACTCATTATCATCGAATGGTTGACCGATTCAGTGATGTGGAACCTCAGAATAGCTTGTTATGAGATCACAACTTATTATCATCGAACGGTTGATTGATTCAGTGATGTGGAACCTCAGAATGGCTCGTTATGAGATTACAACTCATTATCATCAAACGGTTGACCGATTTCATGATGTGGAACCTCAGAATGGCTTTTTATGAGATTACAACTGATTATCATCAAATAGTTGAGCAATTTGGCAATGTGGAACCTCAGAACAGCTTGTTATGAGATTGTAGCTCATTATCATCAAATGGTTGACCGATTCGGTGATGTGGAACCACAAAATAGCTTGTTATGAGATTACAACTCATTATCATCGAACCGTTGACCGATTCGGTGATGTGGAACCTTAAAACAGCTTGTTATGAGATTGTAGCTCATTATCATCAAATGGTTGACCGATTTGGTGATGTGGAACCTCAGAATAGCTTGTTATGAGATTGGAGCTCATTATCATCGAATAGTTGATCGATTCAGCGATGTGGAACCTTAGAATAGCTTGTTATGAGATTGCAGCTCATTATCATCGAATGGTTGACCGATTCGGTGATGTGGAACCTCAGAATAACTTGTTATGAGATTACAACTCATTATCATCGAACAGTTGATCGATTCGGCGATGTGGAACCTCAGAATAGCTTATTATGAGATTACAACTCATTATCATCAAACGGTTGATCGATTCGGCAATGTGGAACCTCAGAATGGCTTGTTATGAGATTACTACTCATTATCATCGAACGGTTAATTGATTCAGCGATGTGGAACCTCAGAATAGCTTGTTATGAGATTGCAGCTCATTATCATCAAATGGTTGATCGATTCGGCGATGTGGAACCTCAGAATAGCTTGTTATGAGATTATAACTTATTATCATCGAACGGTTGACCAATTCAGTGATGTAGAACCATAGAACAGCTTGTTATGAGATTACAACTCATTATCATTGAACGGTTGATCGATTCGGTGATGTGGAAGCTTAGAACGGCTTGTTATGAGATGACAACTCATTATCATCGAACGGTTGATTGATTCGGCAATGTGGAACCTTAGAACGACTTGTTATGAGATTACAACTCATTATCATCAAATGATTGATCCATTCGGTGATGTGGAACCTCATAACAGCTTGTTATGAGATTGTAGCTCATTATCATCGAACGATTGACTGATTCGGCGATGTGGAACCTCAGAAGACCTTGTTATGAGATTGCAGCTTATTATCATCGAACGGTTGACTGATTTGGTGATGTGGAACCTCAGAACAACTTGTTATGAGATTAAAACTCATTATCATCGAACGATTGATCAATTTGGTGATGTGAAACCTCAGAATGGCTTTTTATGAGATTACAACTCATTATCATCGAACGGTTGATCAATTCAGCGATGTGGAACCTCAGAAGGGCTTGTTATGAGATTACAACTCATTATCATCGAACGGTTGAGTGATTCGGCAATGTGGAACCTCTGAATAGATTGTTATGAGATTGTAGCTCATTATCATCAAATGCTTGACCGAGTCATCGATGTGGATTCTCAGAATAGCTTGTTATGGGATTGCAGCTCATTATGATTGAACGGTTGACCGATTCGGCGATGTAGAACCGTAGAACAGCTTGTTATGAGATTGCAGCTCATTATCATCGAATGGTTAACCGATTCAGTGATGTGGAACCTCAGAACAACTTGTTATGAGATTACAACTCATTATCATCAAACGGTTGACCGATTCAGTGATGTGGAACCTCAGAATGGCTTGTTATGACATTACAACTCATTATCATTGAACGGTTGATCGATTTGGCAATGTGGAACCTCAGAATAGCTTGTTATGAGATTACAACTCATTATCATCGAACGTTTGATCAATTCAGCCATGTCAAACCGTAGAATAGCTTGTTTTGAGATTACAACTTATTATCATCGAGCGATTAACCGATTCAGTGTTGTGGAACCTCAGATTAACTTGTTATGAAATTGCATCTCATTATCATCGAATAGTTGACCGTTTTGGTAATGTGGAACCTCAGAACAGCTTGTTATGAGATTACAACTCATTATCATTGAACGGTTGACTGATTCAGCGATGTGGAATGTCAGAACGGCTTGTTATGAGATTATAACTCATTATCATTGAACGGTTGATCGATTCGGCGATGTGGAACCTTAGAACAGCTTGTTATGAGATTACAACTCATTATCATCAAACAGTTGATCGATACAGTGATGTGGAACCTCAGAAAATCTTTTTATGATATTGCAGCTCATTATCATGGAATGGTTGATCAATTCAGCGATGTGGAACCTCAAAACAACTTGTTATGAGATTGCAGCTCATTATCATCGAACGATTGACCGATTAACAATGTGGAACCACAGAACAGCTTGTTATGAGATTACAACTCATTATCATCGAATGGTTGACTGATTCAGTGATGTGGAACCTTAGAATAACTTGTTATGAGATTACAACTCATTATCATTGAACGGTTGATCGATTCGGTGATGAGGAACCTCAGAATAGCTTCTTATAAGATTACAACTCATTATCATCGAACAATTGATCGATTCGGTGATGTGGAACCTCAGAATAGCTTCTTATGAGATTACAGCTCATTATCATCAAATGGTTGACCGATTCGGTAATGTGGAACCTCAGAACAGCTTGTTATGAGATTGGAGCTCATTATCATCTAATGGTTGACCGATTCGGCGATGTGGAACCTTAGAACAACTTATTATGAGATTACAACTCATTATCATCAAAAAGTTAATTGATTGGGTGATGTGGAACCTCAGAATGGCTTGTTATGAGATTACAACTCATTATCATTGAATGGTTGATCGATTTGGCAATGTGGAACCTCAGAACGGCTTGTTATGAGATTACAACTCATTATCATTGAACGGTTGAGCGATTCGGTGATGTAAAACCTCAGAACAACTTGTTATGAGATTGCAGCTCATTATCATCAAATGGTTGACCGATGCGGCGATGTGGAACCTTAGAATAGCTTGTTATGAGATTACAACTCATTATCATCGAACGGTTGATCGATTCGGCGATGTGGAACCTCAGAACAACTTTTTATGAGATTACAACTCATTATCATCGAACGATTGATCGATTCGGTGATGTAAAACCTTAGAATGGCTTGTTATGAGATGACAACTCATTATGATCAAATGGTTGAGTGATTCAGTGATGTGGAACCTCAGAATAGCTTGTTATGAGATTGCAGCTCATTATCATCAAACGGTTGAGTGATTTGGGGATGTGGAACCACAGAACAACTTGTTATGAGATTACAACTCATTATCATCGAACGGTTGATCGATTCAGCGATGTGGAACCTCAGAACAACTTTGTATGAGATTACAACTCATTATCATTGAACAGTTGAATGATTCAGCGATGTGGAACCTTAGAACAACTTGTTATGAGATTATAGGTCATTATGATTGAACGGTTGACCGATTTGGTGATGTGGAAACTCAGAATAGCTTATTATGAGATTGCAGCTTGTTATCATCAAACGGTTGACCGATTCGGTGATGTGGAACCTCAGAACAACTTGTTATGACATTGCAACTCATTATCATCAAATGGTTGACCGATTCGGTGATGTGGAACCTCAGAATAGCTTGTTATGAGATTACGACTCATTATCATCAAACGGTTGACCGATTCGGCGATGTGGAACCTCAGAATGGCTTGTTATGATATTACAACTCATTATCATCGAACGGTTGATCGATTCAGTGATGTGGAACCTCAGAATAGCTACAACTCATTATCATCAAATGGTTGATCGATTCAATGATGTGGAACCTCAGAATAGCTTGTTATGAGATTCCAACTCATTATCATCGAACGGTTGATCGATTCGGCAATGTGGAACCTCAGAACAGCTTGTTATGAGATTACAGCTTATTATCATCGAATGATTGACTGATTCAGCATTGTAGAATCTCAAAATAGCTTGTTATGCAATTGCAGCTCATTAGCATCGAACAATTGACCGATTCGGTGATGTGGAACCTCAGAATAGCTTGTTATGAGATTACAACTCATTATCATTGAACGGTTGACTGATTCAACAATGTGGAACCTCAGAATGGCTTGTTATGAGATTACAACTTATTATCATCGAGCGATTGATTGATTCGGCAATGTGAAACCTCAGAACGGCTTGTTATGAGATTACAACTCATTATCATCGAACGATTGACTGATTTCACGATGTGGAACCTTAGAATGGCTTGTTATGAGATTACAACTCATTATCATCGAACAGTTGACCGATTCGCTGATGTGGAACCTCAGAACAACTTGTTATGAGATTGTAGCTCATTATCATCAAACAGTTGACCGATTTGGTGATGTGGAACATCAGAATAGCTTGTTATGAGATTAGAGCTCATTATCATCAAATAGTTGATTGATTCGGCGATGTGGAACCTTAGAAGAGCTTGTTATGAGATTGCAGCTCATTATCATCAAACGGTTGACCGACTCGGTGATGTGGAACCTCAGAACAGCTTGTTATGAGATTATTACTCATTATCATCGAACGGTTGATCGATTCAGCGATGTGGAACCTCAGAATGGCTTCTTATGAGATTACAACTCATTATCATCAAATGGTTGATCGATTCGACAATGTGGAACCTCAGAACGACTTGTTATGAGATTACTACTCATTATCATCAAACGGTTAATCGATTTGGCGATGTGGAACCTCAGAACAACTTGTTATGAGATTGCAGCTGATTATTATCAAGTGGTTGATCGATTCGGTGATGTGGAACCTTAGAATAGCTTGTTATGAGATTACAACTTATTATCATCAAACAGTTGACCAATTCGGTGATGTGGAACCACAGAACAACTTGTTATGAGATTACAACTCATTATCATCGAACGGTTGATCGATTCAGTGATGTGGAACCTCACAATGGCTTGTTATGAGATGACAACTCATTATCATCGAATGGTTGATTGATTCGGCGATGTGGAACCTTAGAATGACTTGTTATGAGATTGTAGCTCATTATCATCGAACGATTGACTGATTTGGCAATGTGGAACCTCAGAACAACTTGTTATAAGATTAAAGCTCATTATCATCAAATGGTTAATCAATTCAATGATGTGAAACCTCAGAATGGTTTGTTATGAGATTACAACTCATTATCATCGAACGGTTGATTGATTCGGTGATGTGGAACCTCAGAAGGGCTTGTTATGAGATTACAACTCATTATCATAGAATGGTTGAGTGATTCAGCAATGTGGAACCTCAGAATAGATTGTTATGAGACTACAGCTCATTATCATCAAACGGTTGACCGATTCAGTGATGTGGAACCTCAGAACAACTTGTTATGAGATTACAACTCATTATCATCGAACGGTTGATCGATTTGGCGATGTGGAACCTTAGAACGGCTTGTTATGAGATTACAACTCATTATCATCGAACGGTTGATCGATTCGGTGATGTGGAACCTCAGAATGGCTTGTTATGAGATTCCAACTCGTTATCATCGAATGGTTGAGCGATTCGGTGATGTGGAACCTCAGAATAGCTTGTAATGAGATTATAGCTCATTATCATCAAATGGTTGACAGATTCAGGGATTTGGAACCACAGAATAGCTTATTATGAGATTACAACTCATTATCATCGAACAGTTGACCGATTCGGTGATGTGGAACCTCATAACAGCTTGTTATGAGATTGTATGTCATTATCATCGAATGGTTGACCGATTCGGCGATGTGGAACCTCAGAATAGCTTGTTATGAGATTGTAGCTCATTATCATCAAATGGTTGACTGATTCGGCGATGTGGAACCTCAGAACAGCTTGTTATGAGATTGTAGCTCATTATCATCGAACAGTTGACCGATTTGGTGATGTGGAACATTAGAATAGCTTGTTATGAGATTGCAGCTCATTATCATCAAACAGTTGACCGATTTGGTGATGTGGAACCTCAGAACAACTTGTTATGAGATTACAACTCATTATCATCAAACGGTTGATCGATTCGGTGATGTGGAACCTTAGAATAGCTTTTTATGAGATTCCAGCTCATTATCATCCAATGGTTGATTGATTCAGCAATGTGGAACCTCAAAATAGCTTCTTATGAGATTGCAGCTTATTATCATCGAACGATTGACCGATTCAGCATTATGGAATCTCAAAATAGTTTGTTATGCGATTACAGCTCATTATCATCGAATGGTTGAACGATTCGACAATGTGGAACCTCATAACAACTTGTTATGAGATTACAACTCATTATCATCGAACGGTTGACCGATTCGACAATGTGGAACCTCAGAATGGCTTGTTATGAGATTACAACTCATTATCATCAAACGGTTGATTGATTCGATGATATGGAACCTTAGAACGGCTTGTTATGAGATTACAACTCATTATCATCGAACGATTGACCAATTCGGTGATGCAGAACCCCAGAACAACTTGTTATGAGATTACAACTCATTATCATCAAACGGTTGAGCGATTTGGCGATGCGGAACCTCAAAATAGCTCGTTATGAGATTGCAGCTCATTATGATCAAACAGTTGACCGATTCGGCGATGTGCAACCACAAAATAGCTTGTTATGAGGTTACAACTCATTATCATCAAACGGTTGAACGATTCGGCGATGTGGAACCTCAGAACAACTTTTTATGAGATTGTAGCTCATTATCATCGAACGATTGACTAATTCAGCGATGTGGAACCTAGGAATAGCTTGTTATGAGATTGCAGCTCATTATCATCAAATGCTTGACCGATTCAGTGATGTAGAACCTCAGAATAGCTTGTTATGAGATTCCAACTCATTATCATCGAACGGTTGATTGATTCAGCAATGTGGAACCTCAGAACAACTTGTTATGAGATTGTAGCTCATTATCATCGAATGGTTGACCGATTTAGCGATGTGGAACCTCAAAATAGCTTGTTATGAGATTAAAACTCATTATCATTGAACGGTTGATCAATTCGGTGATGTGGAACCTCAGAACAGCTTGTTATGAGATTAAAACTCATTATAATCGAACGGTTGATCAATTTGGCAACGTGGAACCTTAGAACGGCTTGTTATGAGATTACAACTCATTATCATCAAACGGTTGATTGATTCGATGATGTGGATCCTCAGAATGGATTTTAATGAGATTAAAAATCATTATCATAGAATGGTTGAGTGATTCGGTGATGTGGAACCTCAGAATAGCTTGTTATGAGATTGTAGCTCATTATCATCAAATGGTTGACCGATTCAGCAATGTGGAACCACAGAATAGCTTGTTATGAGACTACAACTCATTATCATCAAACGGTTGACCGATTCGGCGATGTGGAACCTCAGAATAGCTTGTTATGAGATTGTAGCTCATTATCATCGAACAGTTGACCCATTCGGCGATGTGGAACCTCAGAACAACTTTTTATGAGATTGCAGCTCATTATCATCGAACTGTTGACTAATTTCATGATGTGGAACCTCAGAATGGGTTGTTATGAGATTACAACTCATTATCATCGAACGGTTGATCAATTCGGTGATGTGGAACCTCAGAACAGCTTGTTATGAGATTGCAGCTCATTATCATCGAATGGTTGACCGATTCGGCTATGTGGAACCACAGAACAGCTTGTTCTGAGATTATAACTCATTATCATCAAACGGTTGACCGATTCAGTGATGTGGAACCTTAGAATAGCTTTTTATGAGATTAAAACTCATTATCATCAAATGGTTGATCAATTCGGCGATGTGGAACCTCAGAACAACTTGTTATGAGATTACAACTCATTATCATCAAACGGTTGATCAATTCGGCGATGTGCAACCTTAGAATAGGTTGTTATGAGATTGTAGCTCATTATCATCAAACGGTTGACTGATTCGGGAATGTGGAACCTCAAAATAGCTTGTTATGAGATTGTAGCTCATTATCATCAACCGGTTGACCGATTCAGCAATGTGGAACCTCAGAATAGCTTGTTATGAGATTACAGCTCATTATCATCGAACGGTTGATCGATTCAGTGATGTGGAACCTCAAAATGACTTGTTATGAGATTACAACTCATTATCATCGAACGGTTGATCGATTCGGCGATGTGGAACTTCAAAATGGCTTGTTATGAGATTACAACTCATTATCATTGAACGGTTGAGCGATTCGGCGATGTGGAACCTGAGAATTGCTTGTTATGAGATTGCAACTCATTATCATCAAATGGTTGACCGATTCGGTGATGTGGAACCTCAGAATAGCTTGTTATGAGATTACAACTCATTATCATTGAACAGTTGATCGATTCGGCAATGTGGAACCTCACAATGGCTTGTTATGAGATTACAACTCATTATCAGTGAACAGTTGATTGATTTAGCAATGTGGATCCTCAAAACAACTAGTTGTGAGATTACAACTCATTATCATCAAATGGTTAAGTGATTCAGTAATGTGGAATCTCATAATAACTTGTTATGAGATTGCAGCTTATTATGATCAAACAGTTGACTAATTCAGTGATGTGGAACCTTAGAATGGCTTGTTATGAGATTACAACTCATTATCATCGAACGATTGATTGATTCAGCGATGTGGAACCTCAGAATAGCTTGTTATGAGATTACAACTCTTTATCATCAAATGGTTGACCGATTCGGTGATGTGGAACCTCAGAACAGCTTGTTATGAGATTAGAGCTCATTATCATCAAACGGTTGACTGATTCGGCGATGTTGAACCTCAGAATAGCTTGTTATGAGATTGTAGCTCATTATCATCGAACGGTTGACCGATTTGATGATGTGGAACCTCAGAATAGCTTGTTATGAGATTGTAGCTCATTATCATCGAATGGCTGACTGATTCGGTGATGTGGAACCTCAGAACAACTTGTTATGAGATTGTAGCTCATTATCATCAAACGGTTGACCAATTTGGCGATGTGGAACCTCAAAATAGCTTGTTATGAGATTACAACTCATTATCATCAAACGGTTGATCGATTCGGCAATGTGGAACCTCAGAACGGCTTGTTATGAGATTACAACTCATTATCATTGAACGGTTGATCGATTCGGCGATGTGGAATCTCAGAATGGCTTGTTATGAGATTACAACTCATTATTATCAAATGGATGATTGATTCGGCCATGTGGAACCTTAGAACAGTTTATTATGAGATTCCAACTCATTATCATCAAACGGTTGACCGAATCGGTGATGTGGAACCTTAGAACAGCTTGTTATGAGATTACACATCATTATCATTGAACGGTTGACCGATTCGGCGATGTGGAACCTCAGAATGGCTTGTTATGAGATTACAACTCATTATCATCAAATGGTTGATCAATTTGGTGATGTGGAACCTCAGAATGGCTTGTTATGAGATTACAACTCATTATCATCAAACAGTTGACCGATTCGGCGATGTATAATGTCATAACAGCTTGTTATGAGATTGCGGCTCGTTATCATCGAACGGTTGACCGATTCAGCGATGTGGAACCTCAGAACAGCTTGTTATGAGATTGCAGCTTATTATCATCAAACGGTTGATTGATTTGGCGATGTGGAACCTCAGAATAGCTTGTTATGAGATTGTAGCTCATTATCATCAAACGGTTGACCAATTCAGCAATGTGGAACCTTAGAATAGCTTGTTATGAGATTACAACTCATTATCATCGAACGATTGATCGATTCGATGATGTGGAACCTCAGAATGTCTTGTTATGAGATTACAACTCATTATCATCAAATGATTGATCGATTCAGCGATGTGGAACCTCAGAACGGCTTGTTATGAGATTACAACTCATTATCATCGAACAGTTGATTGATTCGGCGATGCAGAACCTCAGAACAGCTTGTTACGAGATTGCAGCTCATTATCATCGAACGGTTGACCAATTCGATGATGTGGAACCATAGAATAGCTTGTTATAAGATTAGAACTCATTATCATCGAACGGTTGACTGATTCGGTGATGTGGAACCTTAGAATAGCTTGTTATGAGATAACAACTCATTATCATCGAACGGTTGATCGATTCAGTGATGTTGAACCTCAGAATGGCTTGTTATGAGATTACAACTCATTATCATCGAATGATTGATCGATTTGGCGATGTGGAACCTCAGAACAGCTTGTTATGAGATTGCAGCTCATTATCATTGAACAGTTGACTGATTCAGCGATGTGGAACCTCAGAACAACTTGTTATGAGATTGCAACTCATTATCATCAAATGGTTGACTAATTCGGCGATGTGGAACCTGAGAATAGCTTGTTATGAGATTATAACTCATTATCATCGAATGGTTGATCGATTCAATGATGTGGAGCCTCAGAATGGCTTGTTGTGAGATTACAACTCATTATCATCGAACGATTGATCAATTCGGCGATGTGGAACCTTAAAATGGCTTGTTATGAGATTACAACTCATTATCATCAAATGGTTGAGCAATTTGGCAATGTGGAACCTTAGAAAAGCTTATTATGAGATGGCAGCTCATTATCGTCAAACAATTGACCGATTCGGCAATGTGGAACCACAAAACAACTTGTAATGAGATTACAACTCATTATCATCAAATGGTTGACTGATTCGGCGATGTGGAACCTCAGAATAGCTTATTATGAGATTGCAGCTCGTTATCATCGAATGGTTGACCGATTCGGTGATGTGGAACCTTAGAACAACTTGTTTTTAGATTGCAGCTCATTATCATCGAACAGTTGACCGATTTGGCGATGTGGAACCATAGAACAGCTTGTTATGAGATTGCAACTCATTATCATGGAACGGTTGACCGATTCGGTGATGTGGAACCTCAGAATGGCTTGTTATGAGATTACAACTCATTATCATCAAACGGTTGATCGATTTAGCAATGTGGAACCTTAGAACGGCTAGTTATGAGATTAAAACTCATTATCATCGAACGGTTGACCGATTCGGTGATGTGGAACCTCAGAATAGCTTGTTATGAGATTGTAGCTCATTATCATTAAACGGTTGACTGATTTGGTGATATGGAACCATAGAATAGCTTTTTATGAGATTGTAGCTCATTATCATGGAACGGTTGACCGATTTGGCGATGTGGAACCCCAGAACAACTTGTTATGAGATTACAGCTCATTATCATCGAAGGGTTGACCGATTCGGCGATGTGGAACCTCAGAATAGTTTGTTATGAGATTACAACTCATTATCATCGAACCGTTGATTGATTTGGCAATGTAGAACCTTTGAATGGCTTGTTATGAGATTACAGCTCATTATCATCGAACGATTGATCGATTCGGCAATGTGGAACTTCAAAACGGCTTGTTATGAGATTACAACTCATTATCATTGAACGGTTGATCAATTCAGAGATGTGGAACCTCACAATGGCTTATTATGAGATTACAACTCATAATCATCAAACAGTTGACTGATTCGACGATGTCGAACCTCAGAATGGCTTGTTATGAGATTACAACTCATTATCATCGAACGGTTGATTGATTCAGCGTTGTGGAACCTCAAAACGGCTTGTTATGAGATTACAATTCATTATCATCGAACCGTTGATTGATTCGGCGATGTGGAACCTCAGAACAGCTTGTTATGAGATTCCAACTCATTATCATCGAATGGTTGATCGATTCGGCAATGTGGAACCTCAGAATAGCTTTTTATGAGATTGCAGCTTATTATCATCTAGCGATTGACCGATTCAGTGTTGTGGAATCTCAGAACAACTTGTTATGCAATTGCAGCTCAATATCATCGAACGGTTGACCGATTTGGCAATGTGGAACCTCAAAATAGCTTGTTATGAGATTACAACTCATTATCATTGAATGGTTGACCAATTCGGCAATGTGGAACCTCAGAATGGCTTGTTATGAGATTACAACTCATTATCATCAAACGGTTGATCAATTCGGTGATGTAGAACCTCAGAACGGCTTGTTATGAGATTACAACTCATTATCATCAAATAGTTGACCGATTTGGCGATGTGGAACCTCAGAATGGCTTGTTATGAGATTACAACTCATTATCATCGAATGGTTGATCAATTCAATGATGTGGAACCTCAGAATGGCTTGTTATGAGATTCCAATTCATTATCATTGAATGGTTAATTGATTTGGCGACGTGGAACCTCAGAACAACTTGTTATGAGATTACAGCTCATTATCATTGAACGGTTGACCGATTCGGCAATGTGGAACCATGAAACAGCTTGTTATGAGATTGCAGCTCATTATCATATAACGGTTGACCGATTTGGTGATGAGGAACCTCAGAATAGCTTATCATGAGATTACAACTCATTATCATCAAATGGTTGATTGATTCGGCGATGTGGAACATCAGAATGGCTTGTTATGAGATTACAACTCATTATCATCGAACGGTTGATCGATTCGGTGATGTGGAACCTCAGAACGGCTTGTTGTGAGATTACAACTCATTATCATCAAATGGTTGATCGATTCGGTGATGTGGAACCTAAGAACAGCTTGTTATGAGATTACAACTCATTATCATTGAACGATTGGGCGATTCGGCGATGTGGAACCTCAGAATAGATTGTTATGAGATTGGAGCTCATTATCATCAAATGGTTCACCAATTCGGCAATCTGGAACCACACAACAGCTTGTTATGAGATTACAACTCATTATCATCAAATGGTTTACCAATTCGGCAATGTGGAACCTTAGAATAGCTTGTTATGAGATTACAACTCATTATCATCAAATGGTTGTTTGATTCGGCGATGTGGAACCTCAGAACAGCTTGTTATGAGATTACATCTCATTATCATCAAACTGTTGACTGATTCGGTGATGTGGAACCTCAGAATAGCTTGTTATGAGATTGTAGCTCATTATCTTTGAATGGTTGACCGATTCAGTGATGTGGAACCTCAGAATAGCTTGTTATGAGAATACAACTCATTATCATCGAACAGTTAATCGATTTGATGATGTGGAACCTCAGAACGGCTTGTTATGAGATTACAACTCATTATCATCGAACGGTTGATCGATTTAGCGATGTGAAACCTCAGAACGGCTTGTTATGAGATTACAACTCATTATCATCGAACGGTTGATCGATTCGGCGATGTGGAACCTCAGAAAAGCTTGTTATGAGATTGCATCTCATTATCATCGGACGGTTGAACGATTCGGCAATGTGGAACCAGAGAACAGCTTGTTATGAGATTATAACTCATTACCATCAAATGGTTGACTAATTCAATGATGTGGAACCTCAAAATAGCTTGTTATGGATTACAACTCATTATCATCGAATGGTTGATCGATTCGGCGATGTGGAACCTCAGAATGGCTTGTTATGAGATTACAACTCATTATCATCGAACAGTTGATCGATTCAGTGATGTGGAACCTCAGAACAGCTTGTTATGAGATTGAAGCTCATTATCATCGAATGCTTGACCGATTTGATGATGTGGAACCTTAGAATAGCTTGTTATGAGATTGTAGCTCATTATCATCAAATGGTTGACCGATTCAGCGATGTAGAACCTCAGAACAGCTTGCTATAAGATTACAACTCATTATCATCGAATGGTTGATTGATTCGGCGATGTGGAACCTCAGAATGGCTTGTTATGAGATTACAACTCATTATCATCGAACAGTTGATCAATTTGGCGATGTGCAACCTCAGAACGGCTTGTTATGAGATTACAACACATTATCATCAAACGGTTGATCAATTCGGCGATGTGGAACCTCATACAGCTTGTTATGAGATTACAACTCATTATCATCAAACGGTTGAGCAATTCGGCGATGTAGAACCTCAGAATAGCTTGTTATGAGATTGCAGCTCATTATCATCAAACGGTTGACCAATTCGGTGATGTGGAACCATAGAATAGCTTGTTATAAGATTACAACTCATTATCATCAAACGGTTGACCGATTCGACGATGTGGAACCTCAGAATAGCTTGTTATGAGATTACAACTCATTATCATCAAACGGTTGACTGATTCGGTGATGTGGAACCTCAGAATAGCTTTTTATGAGATTGTAGGTCATTATCATTGAACGGTTGACAGATTCAGGGATGTGGAACCTTAGAACAGCTTGTTATGAGATTGCAGCTTATTATCATCAAATAGTTGACCAATTTGGCGATGTGGAACCTCAGAATAGCTTGTTATGAGATTATAACTCATTATTATCGAACGGTTGATCAATTCGGTGATGTCAAACCTTAGAATGGCTTGTTATGAGATTACTCATTATCATCGAACGATTGATTGATTTGGTGATGTGGAACCTCAGAATAGCTTATTACGAGATTCCAACTCAGTATCATCGAATGGTTGATCAATTTGGCAATGTGGAACCTCAGAATAGCTTATTATGAGATTGCAGCTTATTATCATCGAACGATTGACTGATTCGAGATTGTGGAATCTTAGAACAGCTTGTTATACGATTGCAGCTCAATATAATCAAACGGTTGACTGATTTGGTGATGTGGAACCTCAGAACAGCTTGTTATGGGATTACAACTCATTATCATCAAACGGTTGACCCATTCAGCAATGTGGAACCTCAGAACGGCTTGTTATGAGATTAGAACTCATTATCATCAAACAGTTGATCAATTCGGCGATGTGGAACCTCAGAACATCTTTTTATGAGATTACAACTCATTATCATTAAACAGTTGACCGATTCAGTGATGTGGAACATTAGAACGGCTTGTTATGAGATTACAACTCATTATCATCAAAAGGTTGAGCGATTCGGTTATGTGGAACCTCAGAACAGCTTGTTATGAGATTGCAGCTCATTATCATCAAATAGTTGACCGATTTGGCAATGTGGAACCATAGAATAGCTTGTTATGGGATTGCAGCTCATTATCATCAAACAGTTGACCGATTCAGCGATGTGGAACCTCAGAACAGCTTGTTATGAGATTGTAGCTCATTATCATCGAATAGTTGACCGATTTAGTGATGTGGAACCTCAGAACGGCTTGTTATGAGATTGGAGCTCCTTATCATCGAATGGTTGACCGATTCGGCGATGTCGAACCTCAGAATAGCTTGTTATGAGATTGCAACTCATTATCATTGAATGGTTGACCGATTCGGTGATGTGGAACCTTAAAATAGCTTGTTATGAGATTGTAGCTCATTATCATCGAACGATTGATCGATTCAGTGCTGTGGAACCTCAGAACAACTTGTTATGAGATTACAACTCATTATCATCGAACGGTTGATCGATTCAGTGATGTGGAAACTAAGAATAGCTTTTTATGATATTGCAGCTTATTATCATGGAACGGTTGATCGATTCGGTGATGTGGAACCTCAGAACGGCTTGTTATGAGATTTAAACTCATTATCATTGAACGGTTGACCGATTTGGCAATGTGGAATCACAGAACAGCTTGTTATGAGATTACAACTCATTATCATCGAACGGTTGATCGATTCAGTGATGTGGAACCTCAGAATAGCTTGTTATGAGATTACAACTCATTATCATCAAACGGTTGATTGATTCAGCATTGTGGAATCTCAAAATAGCTTGTTATGCGATTGTAGCTCATTATCATCAAACGGTTGACCAATTCGGCGATGTGGAACCTCAGAATAGCTTGTTATAGATTACAACATATTATCATCAAATGGTTGATCGATTCGGCGATGTGGAACCTCAGAATAGCTTGTTATGAGATTGCAGCTCATGATCATTGAACGGTTGACCGATTCGGTGATGTGGAACCACATAATAGCTTGTTATGACATTACAACTCATTATCATTAAACGGTTGACCGATTCGGTGATGTGGAACCTCAAAATAGCTTGTTATGAGATTACTACTCATTATCATCGAACGGTTGATCGATTCGGTGATGTGGAACCTCAGAATGGCTTGTTATGAGATTACAACTCATTATCATTGAATGGTTGATCGATTCAGCGATATGGAACCTTAGAACAACTTGTTATGAGATTGTAGCTCATTATCATCAAACGGTTGACTAATTCAGCGATGTGGAACCTCAGAATAGCTTGTTATGAGATTGTAGCTCATTATCATTGAACGGTTGACCGATTCAGCAATGTGGAACCTCAGAATAGCTTGTTATGAGATTACAACTCATTATCATCGAATAATTGATTGATTCAGCGATGTGGAACCTTAGAATGGCTTGTTATGAGATTACAACTCATTATCATTGAACGGTTGAGCGATTCGGTGATGTGGAACCTTAGAACGGCTTGTTATGAGGTTACAACTAATTATCATCAAACGGTTGAGAAATTCAGCGATGTGGAACCTCAGAATAGCTTGTTATGAGATTACAGCTCATTATCATCGAATGGTTGACCGATTCTGCGATGTGGAACCTCAGAACAACTTGGTATAATATTACAACTTATTATCAACAAACAGTTGATCGATTCAGCGATGTGGACCCTCAGAATGGCTTGTTATGAGATTACAACTCATTATCATTGAACGCTTGATTGATTTGGTGATGTGGAACCTCAGAACGGCTTGTTATGAGATTACAACTCATTATCATCAAACGGTTGAGTGATTCAGCAATGTGGAACCTTAGAACAACTTGTTATGAGATTGCAACTCATTATCATCAAACAGTTGACCAATTCGGCAATGTGGAACCACAGAACAACTTGTTATGAGATTACAACTCATTATCATAAAATGGTTGACCAATTTGGCGATGTGGAACCTCAGAATAGCTTATTATGAGATTACAAGTCATTATCATCGAACAGTTGAACGATTCGGTGATGTGGAACCTTATAATAGCTTGTTATGAGATTTTAGCTCATTATCATCGAATGGTTGACCGATTCGGCGATGTGGAACCTCAGAATAGCTTGTTATGAGATTGTAGCTCATTATCATCAAACAGTTGACCGATTCGGCGATGTGGAACCTCAGAACAGCTTGTTATGAGATTACAGCTCATTATCATCAAACAGTTGACCGATTCAGCACTGTGGAACCACAGAATAGCTTGTTATGAGATTACAACTCATTATCATCAAACGGTTGACCGATTTGGTGATGTGGAACCTTAGAACAGCTTGTGATGACATTACAAGTCATTATCATCGAACACTTGACCGATTCGGCAATGTGGAACCTCAGAACAGCTTGTTATGAGATTGTAGCTCATTATCATCAAATGGTTGACCGATTCGGCAATGTGGAACCTCAAAATAGCTTGTTATGAGATTGCATCTCATTATCATCAAATGGTTGACCGATTCGGTGACGTGGAACCTCAGAATAGCTTGTTATGAGATTGCAATTCATTATCATTGAACAGTTGACCGATTCGGCAATGTGGAACCTCAGAACAACTTGTTATGAGATTGCAGCTCATTATCATCGAATGGTTGACCGATTCGGCAATGTGGAACCTCAGAACAACTTTTTATGACATTACAACTCAATATCATCAAACGGTTGATCGATTCGGCGATGTGGAACCTCAGAACAGCTTGTTATGAGATTACAACTCATTATCATCGAACGGTTGATCGATTCGGCGATGTGGAACCTTAGAATGGCTTGTTATGAGATTACAACTCATTATCATCGAATGGTTGATCGATTCGGCAATGTGGAACCTTAGAACAACTTGTTATCAGATTACAACTCATTATCATTGAACGGTTGAGCGATTCGGCAATGTGGAACCTCGGAATAGCTTGTTATGAGATTACAGCTCATTATCATCGAATGGTTGACCGATTCGGTGATGTGGAGCCATAGAATAGCTTGTTATGAGATTACAACTCATTATCATCGAACGGTTGACGGATTCGGCGATGTGGAACCTCAGAATAGCTTGCTATGAGATTGTAGCTCATTATCATTGAATGGTTGACCGATTCGGCGATGTGGAACATCAGAACATCTTGTTAAGAGATTACAACTCATTATCATCAAATGGTTGATCGATTCAATGATGTGGAACCTCAGAATAGCTTGTTATGAGATTAAAACTCATTATCATCGAATGGTTGATCGATTCGGTGATGTGGAACCTCAGAACAGCTTGTTATGAGATTGCAGCTCATTATCATCGAACGGTTGACCACTTCAGTGATGTGGAACCTCAAAATAGCTTGTTATAAGATTACAACTCATTATCATCGAACGGTTGATGGATTCGGTGATGTGGAACCTCAGAATGGCTTGTTATGAGATTATAACTCATTATCATCGAACGGTTGATCGATTCGGCGATGTCGAACCTCAGAACAGCTTGTTATGAGATTGTAGCTCATTATCATCAAATGGTTGACCGAGTCGGCGATGTGAAACCTCAGAATAGCTTGTTACAAGATTGCAGCTCATTATCATCAAATGGTTGACCGATTCGGCGATGTGGAATCTCAGAATAGCTTGTTATGAGATTGTAGCTCATTATCATCGAATGGTTGATCGATTTGGCGATGTGGAACCTCAAAATAGTTTGTTATGAGATTGTAGCTCATTATCATCGAATGGTTGACCGATTCAGTGATGTGGAACCTTAAAATAGCTTGTTATGAGATTACAACTCATTATCATCAAATGGTTGATCGATTTGGTGATGTGGAATGTCAAAATGGCATATTATGAGACTACAACTCATTATCATCGAATAGTTGACTGATTCAGCGATGTGGAACCTCAGAATAGCATGTTATGAGATTACAACTCATTATCATCGAACGGTTGATCGATTCAGTAATGTGGAACCTCAGAACGGCTTGTTATGAGATTACAACTCATTATCATCGAATGGTTGATCGATTCGGCAATGTGGAACCTCAGAATGGCTTGTTATGAGATTACTACTCATTATCATCAAATGGTTGACTGATTCAACAATGTGGAACCTCAGAATGGCTTCTTATGAGATTACAACTCATTATCATCAAACGATTGAGTGATTCGGCGATGCGGAACCTCAGAACAGCTTGTTATGAGATTGTAGCTCATTATCATCAAACGGTTGACCGATTTGGCGATGTGGAACCACAAAATAGCTTGTTATGAGATTACAACTCATTATCATCAAATGGTTGACTGATTCAGTGACGTAGAACATAGGAACAACTTTGTATGAGATTACAACTCATTATCATCAAACGGTTGACCGATTCAGTGATGTGGAACCTCAGAATAACTTGTTATGAGATTGTATGTCATTATCATCGAACGGTTGACCGATTTGGCGATGTGGAACATCAGAACAGCTTGTTATGATATTACAGCTTGTTATCATCAAACGGTTGACCGATTCAGTGATGTGGAACCTCAGAACGGCTTGTTATGAGATTACAACTCATTATCATTGAACGATTGAGCGATTCAGCGATGTGGAAACTAAGAATAGCTTGTTATGAGATTGCAACTCATTATCATCAAACGGTTGACCGATTCAGGGATGTGGAACCATAAAACAACTTGTTATGAGATTAAAACTCATTATCATCAAACGATTGACCGATTCGGCGATGTGGAACCTAGGAACAACTTTGTATGAGATTATAACTCATTATCATCGAACGGTTGACCGATTCAGTGATGTGGAACCTTAGAACAGCTTGTTATGAGATGGCAGCTAATTATCATCGAATGGTTGACCGATTAGGTGATGTGGAACCTCAGAACAGCTTGTTATGAGATTAGAACTTATTATCATCGAACGGTTGATTGATTCGGCGATGTGGAACCTTAGAATGGCTTGTTATGAGATTACAACTCATTATCATCGAACAGTTGATCAATTCGGTGATGTAGAACCTCAGAACGGCTTGTTATGAGATTACAACTCATTATCATCGAACGGTTGAGCAATTCGGCAATGTGGAACCTCAGAATAGCTTTTTATGAGATTATAGCTCATTATCATCAAACAGTTGACCGATTTGGGAATGTGGAACCATAGAATAGCTTGTTATGAGATTACAACTCATTATCATCAAACGGTTGATAGATTTAGTGATGTGGAACCTAGGAACAACTTTGTATGAGATTACAACTCATTATCATCAAACGGTTGATCGAATCGATGATGTGGAACCTCTGAACAGCTTGTTATGAGATTGTATGTCATTATCATCAAATGGTTGACTGATATAAGATTACAACTCATTATCATCAAACAGTTGATCGATTCGGCGATGTGGAACCTCAGAATGGCTTGATATGAGATTACAACTCATTATCATCGAACGGTTGACCGATTCAGCGATGTGGAACCTAAGACTGGCTTGTTATGAGATTACAACTCATTATCATCGAATGATTGAGTGATTCAGTGATGCAAAACCTTAGAATAGCTTGTTATGAGATTGTAGCTCATTATCATCAAACGGTTGACCGATTCGGTGATCTGGAACCACATAATAGCTTGTTATGAGATTACAACTCATTATCATCAAACGGTTGACCAATTCGGTGATGTGGAACCTCAGAACAACTTGTTATGAGATTGTACCTCATTATCATCGAACGGTTGACTGATTCGATGATGTGGAACCTCAGAATCGCTTGTTATGAGATTGCAGCTCATTATCATCGAACGGTTGACCGATTCGGTGATGTGGAACCTCAGAATAGCTTGTTATGAGATTGTAGCTCATTATCATCGAATGATTGACCGATTCGGCGATGTAGAACTGCAGAATAGCTTGTTATGAGATTGTATCTCATTATCATCGAACGGTTGACCGATTCAGTGATGTGGAACCTCAGAACAGCTTGTTATGAGATTACAACTTATTATCATCAAATGATTGATCGATTCGATGATGTGGAACCTCAGAATGGTTTGTTATGAGATTACAACTCATTATCATCAAATGGTTGATCGATTCGACGATGTGGAACCTCAGAACAGCTTGTTATGAGATTACAAATCATTATCATCAAACGGTTGACCGATTCAGTGATGTGGAACCTTAGAATAGCTTGTTATGATATTGTAGCTCATTATCATCAAATAGTTGACAAAGTCAGTGATGTGGAACCATAGAACATCTTGTTATGAGATTACAACTCATTATCATCAAACGGTTGACCGATTCGGTGATGTGGAACCTCAAAGCAGCTTATTATGAGATTACAACTCATTATCATTGAACGATTGATTGATTCAGCGATGTGGAACCTCAGAATGGCTTGTTATGAGATTACAAGTCATTATCATCAAACAGTTGATCGATTCGGTGATGTGGAACCTCAAAATAGCTTGTTATGAGATTGAAGCTCATTATCATCAAACGGTTGACCGATTCAGCGATGTGGAACCTCAGAATAGCTTGTTATGAGATTGCAACTCATTATCATTGAACGGTTGACCGATTTGGCGATGTGGAACCTCAAAACAACTTGTTATGAGATTACAACTCATTATCATCGAACGGTTGAGTGATTCGGTGATGTGGAACCTCAGAAAAGCTTATTATGAGATTACAACTAATTATCATCGAACGGTTGAGCGATTCGGCAATGTGGAACCTCAGAATAGCTTGTTATGAGATTGCAGCTCATTATCATCAAACGGTTGACCGATTTGGTGATGTGGAACCTTAGAACAGCTTGTTATGAGATTACAACTCATTATCATCAAACAGTTGACCGATTCGGCAATGTGGAACTGTAGAACAGCTTGTTATGAGATTGTAGCTCATTATCACCGAACGGTTGACAAATTCGGTGATGTGGAACCTCAGAATAGCTTGTTATGAGATTGTAGCTCATTATCATCGAAAGGTTGACCGATTCGGCAATGTGGAACTTCAGAATAGCTTGTTATGAGATTATAACTCATTATCATCGAATGGTTGATCAATTCAGCGATGTGGAACCTCACAACGGCTTGTTATGAGATTATAACTCATTATCATCGAACGGTTGATCGATTCAGCGATGTGGAACCTCAGAACAGCTTGTTATGAGATTGAAGCTCATTATCATCGAATGGTTAACCAATTTAGTGATGTGGAACCTCAGAACAACTTGTTATGAGATTACAACTCATTATCATCAAACGTTTGATCGATTTAGCGATGTGGAACCTCAGAATGGCTTGTTATGAGATTATAACTCATTATCATCAAATGGTTGATCGATTCGGTGATGTGGAACCTCAGAATGGCTTGTTATGAGATTACAACTTATTATCATCAAACGGTTGAGAAATTTAGTGATGTGGAACCTCAGAATAGCTTTTTATGAGATTATAGCTCATTTTCATCAAATGGTTGACCGATTCAGGGATGTGGAACCATAGAACAACTTGTTATGAGATTACAACTCATTATCATTGAATGGTTGACTGAGTCAGCGATGTGGAACCTAGGAACAGCTTTATATGAGATTATAACTCATTATCACTGAATGGTTGATCGATTCAGCGATGTGGAACCTTAGAACAGCTTGTTATGAGATTGTATATCATTATCATCAAACGGTTGATTGATTCGGCGATGTGGAACCTCAGAATAGCTTGTTATGAGATTGTAGCTCATTATCATCAAACGGTTGACCGATTCGGTGATGTGGAACCTCATAACAGCTTGTTATGAGATTGCAGCTCATTATCATTGAATGGTTGACTGATTTGGTGATGTGGAACATCAGAATAGCTTTTTATGATATTGCAGCTCATTATCATCGAACGGTTGACCGATTTGGTGATGTGAAACCTCAGAATAGCTTTTTATGAGATTACAACTCATTATCATCGAATAGTTGATCGATTCGGTGATGTTGAACATCAGAATGGCTTGTTATGAGATTACAACTCATTATCATCGAACGGTTGATCGACTCGGTGATGTGGAACCTCAAAATAGCTTGTTATGAGATTACAACTCATTTTCATCAAATGGTTGATCGATTCGGTGATGTGGAATCTCAGAACAGCTTGTTATCAGATTCCAACTCATTATCATCGAACGGTTGATTGATTCGGCAATGTGGAACCTCAAAATAGCTTGTTATGAGATTACAGCTTATTATCATCCAACGATTGACCGATTCAGCATTGTGGAATCTCAAAATAGCTTGTTATGCGATTACAGCTCATTATCATCGAACGGTTGACCGATTCGGCGATGTGGAACCTTAGAATAGCTTATTATGAGATGACAACTCATTATCATCAAATGGTTGACTGATTCGGCAATGTGGAACCTGAGATTGGCTTGTTATGAGATTACAACTCATTATCATCGAACGGTTGATCGATTCGGTGATGTGGAACCTCAGAATGGCTTGTTATGAGATTACAACTCATTATCATCAAACGGTTGACCGATTCGGCAATGTGGAACCTCATAATGGCTTATTATGAGATTACAACTCATTATCATCGAATGGTTGAGTGATTCAGTGATGCGGAACCTCAGAATAGCTTGTTATGAGATTGCAGCTCATTATCATCAAACGATTGACCGATTCGGTGATGTGGAACCATAGAATAGCTTGTTATGAGATTACAACTCATTAACATCGAATAGTTGACCGATTCGGTGATGTGGAACCTCAGAATAGCTTGTTATGAGATTGTAGCTCATTATCATCAAACGGTTGACCGATTCAGCGATGTGGAACCTCAGAATAGCTTATTATGAGATTGCAGCTCATTATCATCAAACGGTTGACCGATTTAGTGATGTGGAACCTCAGAATAGCTTATTATGAGATTTAAGCTCATTATCATCAAACGGTTGACCGATTTGGTGAGGTGGAACCTCAGAATAGCTTGTTATGAGATTATAGCTCATTATCATCGAACGGTTGACCGATTCAGCGATGTTAAACCTCAGAACAACTTGTTATGAGATTACAACTCATTATCATCAAACGGTTGATCGATTCGGCGATGTGGAACCTCAAAACGGATGTTATGAGATTACAACTCTTTATCATCGAACGGTTGATCGATTCAGCGATGTGGAACCTAAGAATGGCTTGTTAAGAGATTACAACTCATTATCATCGAACGGTTGATCAATTAAGTGATGTGGAACCTCAGAATAGCTTGTTATGAGATTGCAGCTCATTATTATTGAACGGTTGACCAATTCGGTGATGTGGAACCACAGAACAGCTTGTTGTGAGATTACAACTCATTATCATCGAACGGTTGACCGATTCGGTGATGTGGAACCTCAGAACAGCTTGTTATGAGATTACAACTCATTATCATCGAACGGTTGATCGATTCGGCGATGTGGAACCTCAGAATGGCTTGTTATGAGATTACAACTCATTATCATCGAACGGTTGATCGATTTAGTGATGTGGAACCTCAAAATAGCTTGTTATGAGATTGTAGCTCATTATCATCGAACGGTTGACCGATTCAGCGATGTTGAATCTCATAATAGCTTGTTATGAGATTGTAGCTCATTATCATTGAACGGTTGACTAATTCAGCGATGTGGAACCTCAGAACAACTTGTTATGAGATAACAACTCATTATCATCGAACGGTTGATTGATTCAGTGATGTGGAACCTCAGAATTACTTGTTATGAGATTACAACACATTATCATCGAACGGTTGAGCGATTCAGCGATGTGGAACCTCAGAATGGCTTGTTATGAGATTATAATTAATTATCATCGAACAGTTGAGCGATTCGGCGATGTGGAACCTCAGAATAGCTTGTTATGAGATTTTAGCTCATTATCATTGAATGGTTGACTGATTCGGTGATGTGGAACCTCAGAATAGCTTTTTATAAGATTACAACTCATTATCATCAAATGGTTGATCGATTCAGCGATGTGGACCCTCACAACGGCTTGTTATGAGGTTATCACTCATTATCATTGAACGGTTGATCGATTCGGCGATGTGGAACTTCAGAACGGCTTGTTATGAGATTACGACTCATTATCATCGAATGGTTGAGCAATTCGGTGATGTCAAACCTCAGAACAACTTGTTATGAGATTGTAGCTCATTATCATCAAACAGTTGATCAATTCGGCGATGTGGAACCACAGAATAGATTGTTATGAGATTACAACTCATTATCATCAAACGGTTGACCGATTTGGTTATGTGGAACCTTAGAACAGCTTGCTATGAGATTACAACTCATTATCATCAAACAATTGATCGATTCGGCGATGTAGAACCTCAGAACAGCTTGTTATGAGATTGTAGCTCATTATCATCAAAGGGTTGACCGAGTCGGCAATGTGGAACTTCAGAATAGCTTGTTATGAGATTGCAACTCATTATCATTGAACAGTTGACCGATTCGATGATGTAGAACCTCATAATAGCTTGTTATGAGATTGTAGTTCATTATCATCAAACAGTTGACCGATTCAGCGATGTGGAACCTCAGAATAGCTTGTTATGAGATTACAGCTCATTATCATCAAACGGTTGACCAATTTGGCGATGTGGAACCTCAGAATGGCTTGTTATGACATTACAACTCATTATCATCAAATGGTTGATCGATTTAGTGATGTGGAACCTCAGAATGACTTCTTATGAGATTAAAACTCATTATCATCAAACGGTTGATCGATTCAGTGATGTGGAACCTCAGAATGGCTTGTTATGAGATTACAACTCATTATCATCAAACGGTTGATTGATTTCGCAATGTGGAACCTTAGAATGGCTTGTTATGAGATTACAACTCATTATCATCCAACGGTTGAGCGATTCGGCGATGTGGAACCTTAGAATATCTTGTTATGAGATTACAGCTCATTATCATCGAATGGTTGACCGATTCATTAATGTGGAACCTCGAAACATCTTGTTATGAGATTACAACTCATTATCATCGAAGGGTTGATCGATTCGGCAATGTGGAACCTCAGAATGACTTGTTATGAGATTACCACTTATTATCATCGAACGGTTGATCGATTCGGTGATGTGGAACCTTAGAATGGCTTGTTATAAGATTACAACTCATTATCATCGAACAGTTGAGCGATTCGATGATGTGAAACCTCAGAATAGCTTTTTATGAGATTACAACTCATTCTCATCAAACGGTTGATCGATTCATTGATGTGAAACCATAGAATAGCTTGTTATGAGATTACAACTCATTATCATCGAACAGTTGACCGATTCGGTGATGTGAAACCTCACAACAACTTGTTATGAGATTACAATGCATTATCATTGAACGGTTGATTGATTCAGCAATGTGGAACCTCAGAATGGCTTGTTATGAGATTACAACTC
The DNA here is from genome assembly GCA_018584345.1 of Thuja plicata. Classification (NCBI taxonomy): domain Eukaryota; kingdom Viridiplantae; phylum Streptophyta; class Pinopsida; order Cupressales; family Cupressaceae; genus Thuja; species Thuja plicata. The sequence goes on from MU228108.1 coordinate 278,359, forward strand.
ATTATCATTGAACGATTGATCAATTCAGCGATGTGGAACCTCAGAATAGCTTGTTATGAGATTACAGCTCATTATCATCGAATGGTTGACCGATTCTGTGATGTAGAACCTTAGAACAGCTTGTTATGAGATTGCAGCTCATTATCATCAAATGGTTGATCAATTCAGTGATGTGGAACATCAAAACAACTTGTTATGAGATTACAACTTATTATCATCGAACGGTTGATCGATTCGGCGATGTGGAACCTCAGAATAGCTTGTTATGAGATTACAACTCATTATCATCGAACAATTGATCGATTTAGTGATGTGGAACTTTAGAACGACTTGTTATGAGATTACAACTCATTATCATCGAATGATTGAGTGATTTGGCGATGTGAAACCTCAGGATAGCTTGTTATGAGATTGCAGCTAATTATCATCGAACAGTTGACCAATTCAGTGATGTGGAACCTCAGAATAGCTTGTTATGAGATTACAACTCATTATCATTGAACGGTTGATCGACTCAGTGATGTGGAACCTCAGAATGGCTTGTTATGAGATTACAACTCATTATCATCGAATAGTTGATCATTTCAGTGATGTGGAACCTTAGAACAGCTTGTTATGAGATTACAACTCATTATCATCGAACGATTGAGTGATTCAGTGATGTGGAACCTCAGAAAAGCTTGTTATGAGATTGCAGCTCATTATCATCAAACAATTGACCGATTTGGCAATGTGGAACCACAGAATAGCTTGTTATGAGATTACAACTCATTATCATTGAACAATTGATTGATTCTGCGATGTGGAACCACAGAATAGCTTGTGATGAGATTACAACTCATTATCATCGAACGGTTGACCGATTCAGCAATGTGGAAACTCAGAACAGCTTGTTATGAGATTGTAGCTCATTATCATCGAATGGTTGATTGATTCAGTGACATGGAACCTTAGAATAGCTTGTTATGGGATTACAGCTTGTTATCATCGAACGGTTGACCAATTCGGTGATGTGGAACCTTAGAATTGCTTGTTATGAGATTGTAGTTTATTATCATCAAACGATTGACCGATTCAGTGATGTGGAACCTCAGAATAGCTTGTTATGAGATTGCAGCTCATTATCATCGAACGGTTGACCGATTCGGTGATGTGGAACCTCAGAACAGCTTATTATGAGAGTACAACTCATTATCATCAAACAGTTGATCGATTCGGTGATGTGGAACCTCAGAATGGCTTGTTATCAGATTACAACTCATTACCATTGAAAGGTTGATCGATTCGGTGATGTGGAACCTCAGAATGGCTTGTTATGATATTACGACTCATTATCATCGAATGGTTGATCAATTCGGCGATGTGGAACCTCAGAACAACTTGTTATGAGATTCCAACTCATTATCATCAAACAATTGATCAATTCAGCAATGTGGAATCTCAGAACAGCTTGTTATGAGATTGTAGCTTATTATCATCGAACGATTGACTGATTTGACATTGTAGAACCTTAAAATAGCTTGTTATGTGATTGTATCTCATTATCATCAAAAGGTTGACCGATTCGGTGATGTGGAACCTCAGAATAGCTTGTTATGAGATTACAACTCATTATCATCAAACGGTTGACCGATTCGGTGATGTGGAAACTTAGAATAGCTTGTTATGAGATTACAACTCATTATCATCAAACGGTTGATCAATTCGGCGATGTGGAACCTCAGAATGGCTTTTTATGAGATTACAACTCATTATCATCAAACGGTTGACCGGTTTGGTGATGTGGAACCTCAGAATGGCTTGTTATGAGATTACAACTCATTATCATCGAACGGTTGAGCGATTCGGTGATGTGGAACCTCAGAATAGCTTGTTATGAGATTACAGGTCATTATCATGAAATGGTTGACTGATTCGGCAATGTAGAACCACAGAATAGCTTTTTATGAGATTACAAATCATTATCATTAAACGGTTGACCGATTCGTTGATGTGGAACCTCAGAACAGCTTGTTGTGAGATTGTAGCTCATTATCATCGAACGGTTGACCGATTCAGCAATGTGGAACCTCAGAACAGCTTGTTATGAGATTGCACCTCATTATCATTGAATGGTTGACTGATTCGGTGATGTGGAACCTCAAAACAGGTTGTTATGAGATTGCAGCTTATTATCATCGAACGGTTGATCAATTCGGCAATGTGGAACCTCAGAACAGTTTGTTATGAGATTACAACTCATTATCATTGAATGGTTGATCGATTCGGTGATGTGGAACCCCAGAATAGCTTGTTATGATATTACAACTCATTATCATCAAACGGTTGATTGATTCAGTGATGTGGAACCTCAGAATAGCTTGTTATGAGATTGCAGCTCATTATCATTAAACGGTTGATCAATTTGGTGATGTGGAACCACAGAATAGCTTGTTATGAGATTACAACTCATTATCATCAAACGGTTGATCAATTCAGTGATGTGAAACCTCAGAACAACTTGTTATGAGATTACAACTCATTATCATCGAATGGTTGATCGATTCAGCGATGTCGAACCTTAGAATAGCTTCTTATGAGATTACAACTCATTATCATCAAACGGTTGATCGATTCAGTGATGTGGAACCTTAGAACAGCTTGTTATGAGATTGTAACTCATTATCATCAAAAAGTTGACCAATTCGGCGATGTGGAACCTTAGAATAGCTTGTTATGAGATTACAACTCATTATCATTGAATGGTTTATCGATTCGGCGATGTGGAACCTCAGAACGGCTTGTTATGAGATTAGGACTCATTATCATCAAACGATTGATCGAGTTGGCGATGTGGAACCTCAAAACAACTTATTATGACATTACAACTCATTATCATTGAACGGTTGATTGATTTGGCAATTTGGAACCTCAAAATAGCTTGTTATAATATTCCAACTCATTATCATCGAACGGTTGATCGATTCGACAATGTGGAACCTCAGAACAACTTGTTATGAGATTGCAGCTTATTATCATCGAATGATTGACCGATTCGGCATTGTGGAACCTCAAAACAGCTTGTTATGCAATTATAGCTCATTATCATCAAACGGTTGATTGATTCGGTGATGTGGAACCTCAAAATAGCTTGTTATGAGATTACAACTCATTATCATCAAATGGTTGACCGATTCGGCGATGTGGAACCTCAGAACAACTGGTTATGAGATTGTAGCTCATTATCATCAAATGGTTGACCGATTCGGCTATGTGGAACCTAAGAATAGCTTGTTATGAGATTGTAGCTCATTATCATCAAACAATTGACTGATTCATTGATGTGGAACCTCAGAAGAGCTTGTTATGAGATTACAACTCATTATCATCAAATGGTTGACCGATTTGGCGATTTAGAACCTCAGAATAGCTTGTTATTAGATTGCAGCTCGTTATCATCAAACGGTTGACCGATTTGGTGATGTGGAACCTTAGAACAACTTTTTATGAGATTGCAGCTCATTATCCTCGAACAATTGACTGATTTGGCGATGTGGAACCTTAGAACGGCTTGTTATGAGTATAAAACTCATTATCATCAAACAGTTGATCGATTCGGCGATGTGGAACCTCAGAATGGCTTTTTATGAGATTACAACTCATTATCATCAAACGGTTGATCGATTTGGTGATGTGGAACCTCAGAACAGCTTGTTATGAGATTGTAGCTCATTACCATCAAACGGTTGACCGATTCGGCGATGTGGAACACTCAACAGCTTGTTATGATATTGAGTTCATTATCATTGAACGGTTCACCAATTCGGTGATGTGGAACCTCAGAATAGCTTGTTATGAGATTACAACTCATTATCATAGAATGGTTGATCGATTCGGCAATGTTGAACCTCAAAATGGCTTTTTATGAGATTACAACTCATTATCATCGAACGGTTGATCGATTCAGCGATGTGGAACCTCAGAATGGCTTGTTATGAGATTATAACTCATTATCATCGAACAGTTGATTGATTCGGCGATGTGGAACCTCAAAATAGCTTGTTATGAGATTGTAGCTCATTATCATCAAACGGTTGACCGATTTGGTGATGTGGAACCTCAGAACTGCTTGTTATGAGATTACAACTCATTATCATCGAATGGTTGATCGATTCAGTGATGTGGAACCTTAGAACGACTTGTTATGAGATTACAACTCATTATCATCGAATGGTTGATTGATTCGGTGATGTGGAACCTCAGAACGGCTTGATATGAGATTACAACTCATTATCATTGAATGATTAAGCGATTCAATGATGTGGAACCTCAGAACAACTTGTTATGAGATTGCAACTCATTATCATCAAACGATTGACCGATTCAGAAATGTGGAACCACAGAACAACTTGTTATGAGATTACAACTCATTATCACCAAATGGTTGACCGATTCGGCGATGTGGAACCTCAAAACAGCTTGTTATGAGATTAAAACTCATTATCATCGAACGGTTGATCAATTCGGCGATGTGGAACCTTAGAACAGCTTGTTATGAGATTGTAGCTCATTATCATCGAACGGTTGACCAATTCGGCAATGTGGAACCTCAGAATAGCTTGTTATGAGATTACAGCTCATTATCATCAAAAATTTGACCGATTCAGCGATGTGGAACCTCAGAAGAGCTTGTTATGAGATTGTAGCTCATTATCATCGAACGGTATCTGATTCGTCGATGTGGAACCTCAGAATAGCTTATTATGAGATTGTAGCTCATTATCATCGAATGGTTGACCAATTCAGCAATGTGGAACCTCAGAATAGGTTGTTATGAGATTGCAGCTCATTATCATCAAATGGTTGACTGATTCAGTGATGTGGAACCTCAGAATAGCTTGTTATGAGATTGCAGCTTATTATCATCGAACGGTTGATTGATTCGGTAATGTGAAACATTAGAACATCTTGTTATGAGATTACAACTCATTATAATTCAATGGTTGATCGATTCAGCAATGTGGAACCTCAGAACAACTCGTTATGAGATTAAAACTCATTATCATCGAGAAGTTGATCGATTTGGTGATATGGAACCTCAAAATAGCTTGTTATGAGATTACAGCTCATTATCATCGAACGGTTGACCGATTTGGTGATGTGGAACCATAGAACAGCTTATTATGAGATTACAACTCATTATCGATGAACAGTTGACCGATTTGGTGATGTGGAAACTTAGAACAGCTTGTTATGAGATTACAACTCATTATCATCGAACGGTTTATCGATTCAGTGATGTGGAACCTTAGAACGGCTTGTTATGAGATTACAACTCATTATCATCAAACAGTTGATCGATTCGGTGATGTGAAACCTCAGAATAGCTTGTTATGAGATTGCAGCTCATTATCATCGAACGGTTGACTGATTCGGCGATGTGGAACCTTAAAATAAGTTATTATAAGATTACACCTCATTATCATCGAACAGTTGATCAATTCGGTGATGTGGAACCTCAGAACGGCTTGTTATGAGATTACAACTCATTATCATCAAATGGTTGATCAAGTCGGCGATGTGGAACCTAAGAATGGCTTGTTATGAGAATAAAACTCATTATCATCGAACGGTTGATCGATTCGGTGATGTAGAACCTCAGAATGGCTTCTTATGAGATTACAACTCATTATCATCGAATGGTTGATAGATTTGGCGATGTGAAACCTTAGAACGGCTTGTTATGAGATTACAACTCATTATCATCGAATGATTGAGCGATTCGGTGATGTGGAACCTCAGAATAGCTTGTTATCAGATTGCAACTCATTATCATCAAACGTTTGACCGATTTGGCAATGTGGAACCACATAATAGCTTGTTATGAGATTACAACTCGTTATCATCAAATGGTTGACCGATTCGGCAATGTGGAACCTTAGAATAGCTTTTTATGAGATTAGAACTCATTATCATTGAATGGTTGACCGATTCGGCAATGTGGAACCTCAGAACAACTTGTTATGAGATTGTAGCTCATTATCATTGAACGGTTGATCGATTCGGTGATGTGGAACCTCAGAATAGCTTGTTATGAGATTGTAGCTTGTTATCATCGAATGGTTGACCGATTCGGTGATGTGGAACCTCATAATAGCTTTTTATGAGATTGCAGGTGCTTATCATCAAACGGTTAACCGATTCGGCGATGTGGAACCTCAAAATAGCTTGTTATGAGATTGCAGCTCATTATCATCAAATGCTTGACTGATTCGGCGATGTGGAACCTCAGAACAGCTTGTTATGAGATTATAACTCATTATCATCGAATAGTTGATCAATTTGGTGATGTGGAACCTCAGAACGGCTTTTTATGAGATTATAACTCATTATCATCGAACGATTGATCGATTCGGTGATGTGGAACCTTAGAACGGCTTGTTATGAGATTACAACTCATTATCATCAAACGATTGATCGATTCGGCGATGTGGAACATTAGAATAGCTTGTTATGAGATTCCAACTCATTATCATTGAATGGTTGATAAATTTGGCAATATGGAACCTCAGAACAGCTTGTTATGATATTGTAGCTTATTATCATTGAATAAATGACTGATTTGGTGTTGTGGAACCTCAAAACAGCTTGTTATGCGATTCTAGCTCATTATCATCGAACGGTTGACCGATTCGGCGATGTGGAACCTCAGAATAGCTTGTTATGAGATTACAACTCATTATCATTGAACGATTGACCGATTCAATCATGTGGAATCTCAGAATGGCTTGTTATAAGATTACAACTCATTATCATCGAACGGTTGATCGATTCGGTGATGTGGAACCTCAGAATGGCTTGTTATGAGATTACAACTCATTATCATCAAATGGTTGACCGATTTGGTGATGTGGAACCTCAAAATGGCTTGTTATGAGATTACAACTCATTATCATTGAACGGTTGAGCGATTCAGAGATGTGGAACCTCAAAATAGCTTGTTATGAGATTGCAGCTCATTATCTTCAAAGGGTTGACCGATTCGGCGATGTGGAATGACAGAATAGCTTGTTATGAGATTACAACTCATTATCATCGAACGGTTGACCGATTCGGTGATGTGGAACCTTAGAACAGCTTGTAATGAGATTGTAGCTCATTATCATCAAACGGTTGACCGATTCGGTGATGTGGAACCTCAGAACAACTTTTTATGAGATTGAAGCTCATTATCATCAAACGATTGAGTGATTCGGCGATGTGGAACCTTAGAACAACTTGTTATGAGATTGCATCTCATTATCATTGAATGGTTGATCGATTCAGCAATGTGGAACCTCACAACAGCTTGTTATGAGATTACAACTCATTATCATCGAACGGTTGATCGATTCGGCAATGTGGAACCTCAGAATGGATTGTTATGAGATTACAACTTATTATCATCGAATGGTTCATCGATTCAGCGATGTGGAACCTCAGAATAGCTTGTTATGAGATTACAAATCATTGTCATCAAATGATTGATCGATTCGGTGATGTAGAACCTCAGAACATCTTGTTATGAGATTGTAGCTCATTATCATCGAACGGTTGACCGATTTGCTGATGTGGAACAACAGAATAGCTTATTATGAGATTACAACTCATTATCATCAAACGGTTGATCGATTCAGTGATGTGGAACCTCAGAATAGCTTTTTATGAGATTGCAACTCATTATCATCAAACAGTTGACCGATTCGGCGATGTGGAACCTCAGAACAACTTGTTATGAGATTACAACTCATTATCATCAAACGGTTGAGCGATTCAGCGATGTGGAACCTTAGAATGGCTTGTTATGAGATTACAACTCATTATCATCAAACGGTTGATCGATTCGGTGGTGTGGAACCTCAGAACAGCTTGTTATAAGATTGTTATGAGAGTACAACTCATTATCATCAAACAGTTGATCGATTCGGCAATGTGGAACCTCATAACGGCTTGTTATGAGATTACAACCCATTATTATCGAACAGTTAAGTGATTCGGTGATGTGGAACCTCAGAATAGCTTGTTATGAGATTGTAGCTCATTATCATCGAACGGTTGACCAATTCAGCGATGTGGAACCTCAGAATAGCTCATTATGAGATTACAACTCATTATCAGCAAACGGTTGATCGATTCGGTGATGTGTAACCATAGAACAGCTTGTTATGAGATTACAACTCATTATCATCGAATGGTTGACCAATTCGGCAATGTGGAACCTTAGAACAGCTTGTTATGAGATTACAACTCATTATCATCAAACGGTTGACCGATTCGGCGATGTGGAACCTTAGAATAGCTTGTTATGAGATTGCAGCTCATTATCATCAAACAGTTGACCGATTCGGTGATGTGGAACAATAGTATAGCTTGTTATGAGATTACAAGTCATTATCATCGAACGGTTGACCGATTCAGTGATGTGGAACCTCAGAACAACTTGTTATGAGATTACAACTCATTATCATCAAATAGTTGACCGATTCGATGATGTGGAACCTTAGAATAGCTTGTTATGAGATTGTAGCTCATTATCATCGAATGGTTGACCGATTCGGCGATGTGGAACCTCAGAACAGCTTGTTATGAGATTGCAGCTCATTATCATCAAATAGTTGACCGATTCAGTGATGTGGAACCTCAGAACAGCTTGTTATGAGATTGTAGCTCATTATCATCGAACGATTGACCGATTCGGCGATGTGGAACCTTAGAACAGCTTGTTATGAGATTACAACTCATTATCATCGAATGGTTGATCGATTCGGTGATGCGGAACCTTAGAATAGCTTGTTATGAGATTACAACTCATTATCAGCGAATGGTTGATCGATTCAGTGATGTGGAACCATAGAATGGCTTATTATGAGATTACAACTCATTATCATTGAATGGTTGAGCGATTCAGCGATGTAGAACCTCAGAATAGCTTGTTATGAGATTGCAGCTCATTATCATCGTACGGTTGACCGATTCGGTGATGTGGAACCTCAGAATAGCTTGTTATGAGATTACAACTCATTATCATCGAACAGTTGATCGATTCGGCGATGTGGAACCTCAGAATGGCCTGTTATGATATTACAACTTATTATCATCGAACGGTTGAGCGATTTGGGGATGTGGAACCTCAAAAAAGCTTGTTATGAGATTCCAACTCATTATCATCGAACGCTTGACCGATTCGGTGATGTGGAACCTCAGAATGGCTTGTCATGAGATTACAACTCATTGTCATTGAACGGTTGACCGATTTGGTGATGTGGAACCTTAGAACAACTTGTTATGAGATTGCAGCTCATTATCATCAAACGGTTTACCGATTCAGTGATGTGGAACCACAGAATAGCTTGTTATGAGATTACAACTCATTATCATCGAACGGTTGACCGATTTGGTGATGTGAAACCTTAGAATAGCTTGTTATGAGATTGTAGCTCATTATCATCAAATGGTTGACCGATTCGGCAATGTGGAACCTCAAAATAGCTTGTTATGAGATTACAGCTCACTATCATCGAATGGTTGACCGATTGGGCGATGTGGAACCTCAGAACAACTTGTTATGAGATTGCAGCTTATTATCATTGAATGGTTGACCGATTTGGTGATGTGGAACCTCAGAATAGCTTATTATGAGATTACAACTCATTATCATCGAACAGTTGATTGATTCGGTGATGTGGAACCTCAGAATGGCTTATTATGAGATTACAACTCATTATCATTGAACGGTTGATCGATTCGGTGATGTGGAACCTCAAAATGGCTTGTTATGAGATTATAACTCATTATCATCAAACGGTTGATTGATTCGGCGATGTGGAACCTCATAACAGCTTGTTATGAGATTGTAGGTCATTATCATCGAATGGTTGACCCATTTAGTGATGTGGAACCATAGAATAGCTTGTTATGAGATTACAACTCATTATCATCGAACGGTTGATCAATTCGGCGATGTGGAACCTCAGAATGGCTTGTTATGAGATTACAACTCATTATCATCGAACAGTTGATCGATTCAGTGATGTGGAACCTCAAAACAGCTTTTTATGAGATTACAACTCATTATCATCGAACGGTTGACCGATTCGGTGATGTGGAACCTCAGAATGGCTTGTTATGAGATTACAACTCATTATCATTGAATAGTTGATCGATTCAGCAATCTGGAACCTCAGAATGGCTTGTTATGAGATTACAACTCATTATCATCAAACGGTTGACCGATTCGGCGATGTGGAACCTCAGAATATCTTGTTATGAGATTATAGCTCATTATCATCAAACGGTTGACCGATTCAATGATTTGGAACCTCAGAATAGCTTGTTATGAGATTACAACTCATTATCATCGAATGGTTGATCGATTCAGCAATGTAGAACCTTAGAGTGGCTTGTTATGAGATTACAACTCATTATCATCGAACAGTTGATCGATTTGGCAATGTGGAACCTCAGAATGGCTTGTTATGACATTACAACTCATTATCATCGAACAGTTGATCGGTTCAGTGATGTGGAACCTCAGAACAACTTCTTATGAGATTCCAACTCATTATCATCAAGTGGTTGATCAATTTGACAATGTGGAACCTCAGAACAGCTTGTTATGAGATTGTAGCTTATTATCATCAAATGATTGACCGATTCGGCATTATGCAACCTCAAAATAGCTTGTTATGCGATTGCAGCTCATTATCATCAAACAGTTGACCGATTCGATGATGTGGAACCTTAGAATAGCTTGTTTATGAGATTACAACTCATTATCATCAAATGGTTGACCGATTTAGTGATGTGGAACCTCAGAACGGCTTGTTATGAGATTACAACTCATTATCATTGAACAATTTATTGATTCGGCGATGTGGAACCTCAGAATGGCTTGTTATGAGATTACAACTCATTATCATCGAATGGTTGACTGATTCAGTGATGTTGAACCTCAGAACAACTTGTTATGAGATTATAGCTCATTATCATCGAACGGTTGACCGATTCGGTGATGTGGAACCTCAGAATAGCTTGTTATGAGATTGCAGCTTGTTATCATCGAATGGTTGACTGATTCAGTGATGTGGAACCTCAGAATAGGTTGTTATGAGATTGTAGCTCATTATCATTAAACGGTTGACCGATTTGGTGATGTGGAACCTTAGAATAGCTTGTTATGAGATTGCAGCTTATTATCATCAAATCGTTGACCGATTCAGCGATGTGGAACCTTAGAATAGTTTGTTATGAGATTACAACTCATTATCATCGAACGGTTGATCGATTCAGTGATGTGGAACCTCAGAACAGATAGTTATGAGATTACAACTCATTATCACCGAATGGTTGATCGATTCGGCGATGTGGAACCTCAGAACGGCTTGTTCTGAGATTACAACTCATTACATCAAACGGTTGATCGATTTGGCGATGTGGAATATCTGAAATAGCTTTTTATGAGATTGTAGCTCATCATCATCGAACGGTTGACCGATTCAACGATGTGGAACCACAAAATAGCTTGTTATGAGATTACAACTCATTATCATCGAACGATTGACCTATTTGGTGATGTGGAACCTCAGAACAGCTTGTTATAAGATTACAACTCATTATCATCAAACGGTTGATCGATTCGATGATGTGGAACCTTAGAATAGCTTGTTATGAGATTACAACTCTTTTTCATCAAATGATTGATCGATTCGGTGATGTGGAACCTCAGAACAGCTTGTTATGAGATTGCAGCTCATTATCATTGAACAGTTGACCGATTCAGCAATGTGGAACCTTAGAATAGCTTGTTATGAGATTGCAGCTCCTTCTCATCGAACAGTTGACCAATTCGGTGATGTGGAACCTCAGAATAGCTTGTTATGAGATTACAACTAATTATCATCGAATGGTTGATCAATTTGGCGATGTGGAACCTCAGAACGGCTTGTTATGAGATTACAACTCATTATTATTGAATGGTTGATCGATTAAGTGATGTGGAACCTCAGAACGGCTTGTTATGAGATTACAACTCATTATCATCGAATGGTTGAGCAATTCTGCGATGTGGAACCTCAAAATAGCTTGTTATGAGAGTGCAACTCATTATCATCGAACGGTTGATCGATTCAGTGATGTGGAACCTTAGAACAACTTATTATGAGATTACAACTCATTATCATCGAACGGTTGATCGATTCGGCGATGTGGAACCTCAAAATGGCTTATTATGAGTTTACAACTCATTATCATCGAACAGTTGATCGATTCGGGGATGTGGAACCTTAGAATTGCTTGTTATGAGATTACAACTCATTATCATCAAACGGTTGAGCGATTCGGCAATGTGGAACCTCAGAACAGCTTGTTATGAGATTGCAGCTAATTATCATCAAACGGTTGACTGATTCAGCAATGTGGAACCATAGAATAGCTTGTTATGAGATTACAACTTATTATCATAAAATGATTGACTGATTCGGCGATGTCGAACCTCAGAATAGCTTGTTATGAGATTACAACTCATTATCATCGAACGGTTGACCGATTCGGTGATGTGGAACCTCAGAATATCTTGTTATGAGATTGTAGCTCATTATCATTGAACAGTTGACCAATTCGGTGATGTGGAACCTCAGAATAGCTTGTTATGAGATTGCAACTCGTTATCATTGAACGGTTGACTGATTTGGCAATGTGGAACCTCAGAACAACTTGTTATGAGATTGCAGCTCATTACCATCGAACGGTTGACCGATTCGGTGATGTGGAACCTCAGAACAGCTTGTTATAAGATTGCAACTCATTATCATCAAATGGTTGACTGATTCAGCAATGTGGAACGTCAGAATAGCTTGTTATGAGATTACAACTCATTATCATCGAATGGTTGATCGATTCGGTGATATGGAACTCAGAATGGCTTGTTATGAGATTACAACTAATTATCATCGAGCGATTGATCGATTCGGCGATGTGGAACCTCAAAATGGCTTGTTATGATATTATGACTCATTATCATCGAACGGTTGAGCGAGTCAGCGATGTGGAACCTCAAAACAACTTGTTATGAGATTCCAACTCATTATCATCAAATAGTTGACCGATTCGGTGATGTGGAACCTCAAAACAACTTGTTATGAGATTGCAACTCATTATCATCAAACGGTTGACCGATTCAGCAATGTGGAACCTCAGAACAGCTTGTTATGAGATTACAACTCATTATCATCAAATAGTTGATTGATTCGGCGATGTGGAACCTCAGAATGACTTGTTATGAGATTACAACTCATTATCATCGAATGGTTGACCGATTCGGTGATGTGGAACCTCAGAATGGCTTGTTATGAGATTACAAATCATTATCATCAAACGGTTGAGCGATTCGGCAATGTGGAACCTAAGAACAACTTCTTATGAGATTCCAACTCATTATCATCAAACGGTTGATCGATTTGGCAATACAGAACCTCAAAACAACTTGTTATGAGATTGTAGCTTATTATCAGCGAACGATTGACCGATTTTGCATTGTGGAACCTCAAAAGAGCTTGTTATGCGATTGTAGCTCATTATCATCGAACGGTTGACCGATTTGGCGATGTAGAACCTCAGAATAGCTTGTTATGAGATTACAACTCATTATCATCAAACAGTTGACCGATTTGGCGATGTGGAACATCAGACTGGCTTGTTATGAGATTACAACTCATTATCATCGAACGGTTGTTCGATTCAGTGATGTAGAACCTCAAAATAGCTTGTTATGAGATTACAACTCATTATCATCAAACGGTTGACTGATTCGTTGATGTGGAACCTCAGAATGGCTTGTTATGAGATTACAACTCATTATCATTGAACGGTTGAGCGATTCAGTGATGTGGAACCTCAGAACAGCTTGTTATGAGATTGTAGCTCATTATCATCAAACAGTTGACCGATTCAGTGATGTGGAACCACATAATAGCTTGTTATGAGATTACAACTCATTATCATCGAACAGTTGACCGATTCGGTGATGTGAAACCTTAAAATAGCTTGTTATGAGATTGTAGCTCATTATCATCAAATGGTTGACCGATTTGGCGATGTGGAACCTCAAAATAGCTTGTTATGAGATTGCAGCTCATTATCATCGAACAATTGACCGATTTTGCATTGTGGAACCTCAAAAGAGCTTGTTATGCGATTGTAGCTCATTATCATCGAACGGTTGACCGATTTGGCGATGTAGAACCTCAGAATAGCCTGTTATGAGATTACAACTTATTATCATCAAATGATTGATTGATTCGGCGATGTGGAACCTCAGAACGGCTTATTATGAGATTACAACTCATTATCATCGAATGGTTGATCGATTCAGTGATGTGGAACCTCAGAATGGCTTGTGATGATATTACAACTCATTATCATCAAACAGTTGATTTATTAAAAAATGTGGAACCTCAGAATAGCTGTTATGAGATTGCAGCTCATTATCATCAAATGGTTGACCGATTCGGCGATGTGAAACCACAGAATAGCTTGTTATGAGATTACAACTCATTATCATCAAATGGTTGATCAATTCGGCGATGTGGAACCTCAGAATGGCTTGTTATTAGATTTCAACTCATTATCATCGAACAGTTGATCGATTCAATGATGTGGAACCTCAGAACAACTTGTTATGAGATTACAACTCATTATCATCGAACGGTTGACCGATTCGGTGATGTGGAACCTCAGAATGGCTTGTTACACGATTACAACTCATTATCATTGAACAGTTGATCGATTCGGCAATCTGGAACCTCATAATGGCTTGTTATAAGATTACAACTCATTATCATCGAATGGTTGACCGATTCGGCGATGTTGAACCTCAGAACAACTTGTTATGAGATTGTAGCTCATTATCATCGAACGGTTGACCGATTCGGCAATGTGGAAGCTCAGAACAGCTTGTTATGAGATTGCAGCTCATTATCATCGAACGGTTGACCGATTCGATGATGTAGAACCTCAAAATAGCTTGTTATGAGATTGCAACTCATTATCATCAAACGGTTGACTTATTCAGTGATGTGGAACCTCAGAACAACTTTTTATGAGATTGTAGCTTATTATCATCAAACGGTTGACCAATTCGGTGATGTGGAACCTCAGAATAGCTTTTTATGAGAATACAACTCATTATCATCGAATGGTTGATCGATTTGGTGATGTGGAACCTCAGAATAGCTTGTTATGAGATTACAACTCATTATCATCAAACGGTTGATGAATTTGGTGATGTGGAACCTCAGAATGGCTTGTTATGAGATTACAACTCATTATCATCGAATGGTTGTTTAATTCGGCAATGTGGAACCTCATAATAGCTTGTTATGAGATTGCAGCTCATTATCATCGAACAGTTGACCGATTCAGTGATGTGGAGCCACAAAATAACTTGTTATGAGATTACAACTCATTATCATCGAACGGTTGATCGATTCGGTGATGTGGAACCTCAGAATGGCTTGTTATGAGATTACAACTCATTATCATCAAACGGTTGATCGATTCTGTGATGTGGAACCTCACAATAGCTTGTTTAGAGATTACAACTCATTATCATCAAATGGTTGACCGATTCAGCGATGTGGAACCTCAGAATAGCTTGTTATGAGATTACAACTCATTATCATTGAATAGTTGATCGATTCAGTGATGTGGAACCTTAGAATGGCTTGTTATGAGATTACAACTCATTATCATCGAATGGTTGACCGATTCGGCGATGTTGAACCTCAGAACAACTTGTTATGAGATTGTAGCTCATTATCATCGAACGGTTGACCGATTCGGCGATGTGGAACCTCAGAATAGCTTGTTATAAGATTGCAGCTCATTGTCATCGAATGGTTGACCAATTCAGCGATGTGGAACCTCAAAATAGCTTGTTATGAGATTGTAGCTCATTATCATCGAACGGTTGACCGATTTGGTGATGTGGAACCTCAGAACAACTTGTTATGAGATTATAGTTCCTTATCATTGAACAGTTGACCGATTCGGTGATGTGGAACCTCAGAATAGCTTGTTATGAGATTGCAGCTCATTATCATCAAACGGTTGACCGATTCAATGATGTGGAACCTCAGAATAGCTTGTTATGAGATTACAACTCATTATCATCGAATGGTTGATCGATTCGGCAATGTGCAACCTTAGAATGGCTTGTTATGAGATTACAACTCATTATCATCGAACAGTTGATCGATTCGGCAATATGGAACCTCAGAATGGCTTGTTATGACATCACAACTCATTATCATCAAACGATTGATCGGTTCAGTGATGTGGAACCTCAGAATAGCTTCTTATGAGATTCCAACTCATTATCATCAAGCGGTTGATCAATTTGACAATGTGGAACCTCAGAATAGCTTTTTATGAGATTGCAGCTTATTATCATCAAATGATTGACCGATTTGGCATTATGGAACCTCAAAATAGCTTGTTATGCGATTGTAGCTCATTATCATCAAACAATTGACCAATTCGATGATGTGGAACCTTAGAATAGCTTGTTATGAGATTACAACTCATTATCATTGAATGGTTGACCGATTCGGCGATGTGGAACCTCAAAATGGCTTGTTATGAGATTACAACTCATTATCATTGAACAGTTGATTTATTCGGCGATGTGAAACCTCAGAATGGCTTGTTATGAGATTACAACTCATTATCATTGAATGGTTGACTGATTCAGCGATGTTGAACCTTAGAACAACTTGTTATGAGATTATAGCTCATTATCATCGAACGGTTGACCGATTCGGTGATGTGGAACCTCAGAACCGCTTGTTATGAGATTGCAGCTTGTTATCATCAAATGGTTGACCGATTCAGTGATGTGGAACCTTAGAATAGCTTGTTATGAGATTGTAGCTCATTATAATTAAACGGTTGACCGATTTGGCGATGTGGAACCTAAGAATACCTTGTTATGAGATTGCAGCTTATTATCATCGAATCATTGACTGATTCAGTGATGTGGAACCTCAGAATAGCTTGTTATGAGATTACAACTCATTATCATCGAACGGTTGATCAATTCAGTGATGTGGAACCTCAGAATAGATAGTTATGAGATTACAACTCATTATCACCGAACGGTTGATCGATTCGGCGATGTGGAACCTCAGAACGACTTGTTATGAGATTAACACTCATTACATCAAATGGTTGATCGATTTGGCGATGTGGAACCTTTGAAATAGCTTTTTATGAGATTGCAACTCATTATCATCGAACGGTTGACCGATTCAGTGATGTGGAACCATAGAATAGCTTGTTATGAGATTAAAACTCATTATCATCGAACGCTTGACCCATTCGGTGATGTGGAACCTCAGAATAGCTTGTTATGAGATTACAAATCATTATCATCAAACGGTTGATCGATTCGGCGATGTGGAACCTCAGAATGGCTTGTTATGAGATTACAACTCCTTATCATCAAATGATTGATCGATTCGGTGATGTGGAACCTCAGAACAGCTTGTTATGAGATTGCAGCTCATTATCATTGAATGGTTGACCGATTTAGCAATGTGGAACCTCAGAACAGCTTGTTATGAGATTGCAGCTCATTATCATCGAACAGTTGACTGATTCAGTGATGTGGAACCTCAGAATAGCTTTTTATGAGATTACAACTAATTATCATCGAATGGTTGATCAATTCGGTGATGTGGAACCTCAAAATGGCTTGTTATGAGATTACAACTCATTATTATCGAATGGTTGATCGATTCAGTGATGTGGAACCTCAGAATGGCTTGTTATGAGATTACAACTCATTATCATCGAATGGTTGAGCGATTCCGCGATGTGGAACCTCAGAACAGCTTGTTATGAGATTGTAGCTTATTATCATCCAACGGTTGATTGATTCAGGGATGTGGAACCTCAGAACAGCTTATTATGAGATTCCAACTCATTATCATCGAACGGTTGATCGATTCAGGGATGTGGAACCTCAAAATGGCTTATTATGAGATTACAACTCATTATCATTGAACGGTTGATCGATTCGGGGATGTGGAACCTTAGAATCGCTTGTTATGAGATTACAACTCATTATCATCGAATGGTTGAGCGATTCGGCAATGTGGAACCTCAGAACAGCTTGTTATGAGATTGTAGCTCATTATCATCAAACGGTTGACCGATTCAGCAATGTGGAACCATAGAATAGCTTGTTATCAGATTATAACTCATTATCATCAAATGATTGACCGATTCAGTGATGTGGAACCTCAAAATAGCCTGTTATGAGATTACAACTCATTATCATCAAACGGTTGACCGATTCGGTGATGTGGAACCTCAGAATAGCTTGTTATGAGATTATAGCTCATTATCATCGAATAGTTACCCGATTTGGTGATGTGGAACCTCAGAACAGCTTGTTATGAGATTGCAGCTCGTTATCATTGAACGGTTGACCGATTCTGCAATGTGGAACCTCAGAACAGCTTGTTATGAGATTACAGCTCATTACCATCAAACGATTGACCGATTTGGCGATGTGGAACCTCAGAACAGCTTGTTATAAGATTGTAACTCATTATCATCGAATGGTTGACTGATTCGGCGATGTGGAACCTCAGAATAGCTTGTTATGAGATTACAACTCATTATCATCGAACAATTGATCGATTCTGCGATGTGGAACCTCAAAATGGCTTGTTATGAGATTACAACTCATTATCATCGAACGGTTGATCAATTCAGTGATGTGGAACCTCAGAATGGCTTGTTATGAGATTACAACTCATTATCATCAAACGGTTGATTGATTCGGCAATGTGGAACCTTAGAACAACTTGTTATGAGATTCCAACTCATTATCATCAAACGGTTGATCGATTTGGCAATGTGGAACCTCAGAATAGGTTGTTATGAGATTGCAGCTTATTATCATCAAACGATTGACTGATTCAGCATTGTGGAACCTCAAAATAGCTTGTTATGCGATTACAGCTCATTATCATCGAATGGTTGACCGATTCGGCAATTTGGAACCTCATAACAGCTTGTTATGAGATTACAACTCATTATCATTGAATGGTTGACCGATTTGGCGATGTGGAACCTCAGAATGGCTTGTTATGAGATTACAACTCATTATCATCGAATGGTTGATCGATTCAGTGATGTGGAACCTCAGAATAGCTTGTTATGAGATTACAACTCATTATCATCGAACGGTTGACCAATTTAGTGATGTGGAACCTCAGAATGGCTTGTTATGAGATTACAACTCATTATCATCAAACGGTTGAGCGATTCGGCGATGTGGAGCCTCAGAATAGCTTGTTATGAGATTGCAACACATTATCATCAAACGGTTGACCAATTTGGCGATGTGGAACCATAGAATAGCTTGTTATGAGATTACAACTCATTATCATCGAACGGTGTACCGATTCGGCGATGTGGAACCTCATAATAGCTTGTTATGAGATTGTAGCTCATTATCATTAAACGGTTGACCGATTTGGTGATGTGGAACCTCAGAATATCTTGTTATGAGATTGCAGCTCATTATGATCAAATAGTTGACCGATTCGGTGATGTGGAACCTCAAAAAAGCTTGTTATGAGATTGCAGCTTATTATCATTGAACGGTTGACTGATTCAGTGATGTGGAACCTCAGAATAGCTTGTTATGAGATTACAACTCATTATCATCGAACGGTTGATCGATTCAGTGATGTGGAACCTCAGAACAGTTTGTTATGAGAGTACAACTCATTATCATCGAACGATTGATCAATTTGGTGATGTGGAACCTCAGAACAGCTTGTTATGAGATTGTGTTGTCTGACTTTCAATCACCCCTTTTTGCAATATTGGAGTCGTATGGCCATGTATAGTCAGTCTAGTTAGTCTGAATCTATGTCTAAGTCTTTCTTAGGTAGGCTATCTTTGTCAGGTTTTCCTGTCATTGCCTTTCCTTCTCTTAACTGGGTGGGTGGTTCTGAGATCTTTTCATATTGGGTAGGTTGTAGATCCCAACCCGGTAGATATTTGTGCTCTAATCGATGTGTTTTTCTCAGGCAGAGATCAAAGAAAGGTATGGATCAATTCTACAGGCCTCAATGATCCTAATGCAACAAACGGCAAGCAATTTGGTTAAGAGATGAGCGAAAATGAGCTCGGCAAAATTTCAGAAATCACCTTCTCCTCGGCAGAATTCTACCTTGGTTGGTAATTCTCTGCAAAGCAAAACTTTACCTTGTGCGGGTTTCACACTCAGTTGGTAATTTTCCGCAGAAGGTAGAAGAGAAGAAAGGGCACTATGGTGGTCCCCACAACCAACTTTCAAAACACTTTTTCTATTTTCCGCAAAGGGCAGAACTTTACCTTGCGTGGAATTCTACCTCAGTTAGTGATTTTCCGCAAAGAGCAAAAATTTACCTTGTGCGGAATTCTACCTCAGTTAGTGCTTTTCCGCAAAGGGCAGAACTTTACCATGCACGGAATTCTACCTCGGTTAGTGATTTTCGGCAAAGAGTAGAACTTTACCTTGTGCAGAATTCTACCTCAGTTAGTGATTTTCTGCAAAGGGTAGAACTTTACCTTGTGCAAAATTCTACCTCAGTTAGTGATTTTCTGCAAAGGGCAAAACTTTACCTTGTGCGGGTTTCGCACTTAGCCGGTGATTTTCCGCAAGCTTAAGTATTATAAGGTGGGCCCAATTTATTAAAAAGGAGAAGCTCTTTTTCAATTCTCTAAAAAGGAGAAGCTGTTTTCTAATTGTCCGAAAGGAGAAGCTCTTTTGGTATTTTCCGCCGAAAGCATCCAGTTTGGGAATTTCTGCCAATTGCATTATGGAAATTGATTTCTTATGAAATAATGACAGAAACTAGGTTGCATTTGTGACTGCATGGCCCAATGGATTCAGTTTGATAATACCAGTTGGAAATGAAGATTTCCAGATTCTATAAGTGACTGTTCGAGTTCTCAGATGCGAAAAGTTTTTCCCTTCATATTATGTCTTTTTGTATTCGAAGAAGAGGGAAGGTTAAGGGCTCCTAGAAGCCTAATGTATTATAAAGGATATAAATTCTGAAGAGAAATCAATATACAGGGTCAGAAAACTTGTTAATGAAGTAGAAGTGATTCTATTTACAGTGGCTTTGTCTCATGTTTGTTGCACCGTTGTAATTGTTCATTTGCATTTGAATAGATAGAACAATTGTATGTGAAGCTGCAGTTTTCTACTGGATTCTATTTCATGTTAGTGGTTGTAGTGAGGGTGATTCTATTTAATTTTCATGTATAATCCTTCTACTATTCATTCAGTAGTTTAGATGCATTGGAATAGAAAGTATAGTTGTATATGGAACTGTAATTCCTACTTGAATTCCATTTCATGTTAGTAGTTGCAGCATAAGCA